>CM055101.1:58127004-58195578 GCA_029204225.1 Diphasiastrum complanatum
AATAATTTCAGATACATCCATATTTTATGTAGGCCAACTCAGAGAATGTTTACTTGAAAAGAATCATTTGGATTCTGGAAATGAATTGAACTTGTTGGAAGAATCGTTAGATATGACCACTTCTGAGCCCAAAAGGATATTGGATTTGAGAATTAACCAATTGTAGAAGCATATAGTCACTGAGTATTTGGTTTAATGCAATGTTCAATTGGATGATGATGATTCCTAAAATCAGAGTAAAAAGCTTAGAGAGAAAAATTTCAACTTTAAGTTACGAGGACAAAATTTGATTAAGGGATAAACTATGTCATCCCCACAATTGGACTGACCTCGGTATTATGTCTTGTAGGGAGGTGAGTTGGTCTATCTCGACCCGCAAGTCAATTATGGTTATGAGAGGGTGGGGCCCTCATGATATTAGATCATAAATATTTGGTTGAGGCCTAAAAGTCATTTATATGGAACTAGCACTCACTCATCATCAATGACAAATGTGGCCCCAGTTGGTGGGCTGCTAATATTCTTAGTGAGGTGTCTTAGATCCCTCCTTGTTGGGGTAGAGCCTTGGAGGTACAAGTATACCCATAAGGCCTCTCCAAGAACAAGGCTTCATATGGGTACATGTGTTGGATTGACATCTCTCTTATATGGTAAGTTCTTACTAGTGAGCTAAAGCTTGGGGGCAAGATCCGAGTGATCTAGGTTTGGTTGGGTTGCTTTGATCCACCATTCATTCCCTATGTTTCTTTGAAACTGGCTTCCCTAATTTGGAATGTTTGGTGGTTTTGAAGATTTGTATATGAGATGCAATGATAAATGTTCCTTAAATTCTCACATCATGTGAAAAACCCTTTGTAGTGAATAGTGATTTGTATGTGCTAAAAATGTGATGAGCTACAACTCAGACTTTGTTGCCATTTCACCAATCAAAATTTGCAACCTTCAAACCTCTTCACCATTACATTAATTCATCTATTTTCATAACGAATCATTTACTCCAATCTCCAATTCCTCATTGATATATAAGCAACTTATAAAGCACATCAATTGGCAAAATCTAGAAAACAAAGGTAGGGACATTATAAAATGAAATTTCTTTTGTCAGCTTGGACAAATATCACGTCGAGAAGGATTGTTGAATATGAGAGAGAGAGAGAGAGAGAGAGAGAGAGAGAGAGAGCATCATTACATGGAACCATATAAATTACATTGATAATTTAAATTTCTTGGAGCATCATTACATGGAACCATTGAAATTCAGATAATTTAATTTACCTGGACGACGTAAAAATTTCTTGATCAAGATATCTCAGAACGCCTCAAAGGTTGGTCTTGGTAAACAAATACCTCGGTGCAAGTTGCATCATGGCACATGTGTTTCTACCACAAGTTACTTATAAGTAGACATTGTCCAAAACTTGTGGAAATTCTTGATGACTTCTATCATGGGCCATGAGATGGGGGGGAGGGGGGAGATTGAATCTCTCCAGGTTTTTGATCCACAAGAGATAGGGGCAAGGTCCTATTGAAAAAGGACAAACAAGGGCGGGTATAAAGGTCCAAAGGGACGCTGCCTTTACAGTGAAGGGCTCTTTGGCAGCAGTGCGGAAAAAGAAGGAAATTATGTTCAAGCTTTGTCGAAAACGCTTATCGGCATTGCCCTGGCGATGGCGATGGCACGAAGCCCTCTTAACAGCAACAGCAGGAGACAGTTGCACTCATTCAGCACATTACTTCACAGATCTGATGCAGCTTATCGCAGCGCCTGCGAAATTGCGTAATTCTGCTGTGCAACATTACTCGTCCCCTTCTTGTTTAATATTATTGAACATAAACGAATTAGCATCAATCATCCTATCTTTGCAGCTGCTAATAATCCTTCATCCAGTTTCTGTGATTATAATTTGGCATATGCTAGTATTAGAGGGCTAGCAAGTGATGCATCTCTAAGGTTTCAGCAGAAACAGCTTGACTATAGAGGAGTTGTCAAAAAACAAAAGCGAATCAGCATTAATCATCCTATATTTGCAGTTGCTTACTATCCTTCGTCCAGTTTCTATCATCAGAATTTGGCATATTATGGTAGTAGAGGGGTAGCACGAGATGCATCTTCAACGTTTCAGCTGAAACAGGTTGAAGATAGAGAAGTTGTCAGAGAACAAAAACGAATCCGCACCGATCATTCTATCTTTTCAGTTGCTAATGCTTCCCCATCTATTTTGTATAATAAAAATAAGTTAAAACAGATCAATATCGATTATCCTATTTTTACAGTTGCTAATACACCTTCATCCAGTCTCTATAATAATAAATCAGCAGATTATGGTAGTAGAAGGGTAACAGGGGGAGCATCTTCAAGGTTTCAGCAGAAACAGATAGAATATGAAGGGCTTGTCACAGAAAAGGTGGATTGTCTGGTCATTGGAGCAGGTGTGGTCGGCCTTGCTGTGGCACGGCATCTTGCGATTCATGGAAGAAGCGTGGTGGTGGTGGAGGCCGAATCAACCATTGGCACCGCTACTAGTTCCCGAAATAGTGAAGTCATACATGCAGGCATATTATCCTCCCGGTTCGCATAAGGTGCTCGTTCTTGCATAATATGCCTGTTCAATCCATGTGACGGGTTAGAAGTATTCATGTTAGACGTCAATACATCTCATTTTGCCAGTTGAGCAGCGTTATGTTTGGCTAAGAAATAATGAAGACATACATACATGCAGGAATACATAACTCGTTCTCGCATAGTAGGCCTGTTAAAAAGTCATCGAAAAACTTAGAACTTTTCCTTTCAGAATTGAGTAGACCTGATTCAGTCTATTATGCAATTTAGTTTCTAGTTAATACCGTAAAGAGTGTTTCTGCCATAATTTCTTGCAGGCGGCTTTATGCGTGGAAGGAAGGAAGTCGATGTATGCTTTTTGTAGGGAATTTGGAGTTCCTCATAAGCAGATTGGAAGCTAATAGTGGCTACCTCTGAGCAGCAGGTTCCAGTGCTGGAGAAGTTGCAGAAAATAGGAAGGGAGAATGGTGTTGAGGAGTTATACATGTTAGAAGGTGAGGAAGCCATGAATATGGAGCCTCAACTAAAGTGTGTGAAAGCGCTGTTTTCTCCCTTGACTGGAATTATTGACAGCCATGGATATATGCTCGCTTTACAGGTAAATTCCTATTGTTCATTGAGAAATCTTGATCATGTCATGTAGCAAACTCCGACATTCTTGCATTGTTTAACTTCTAGATCATCCTTAACTGGTGGAATGGTCTTTATAGTGTTCTTTACTGGCAGTAAGGATCATTTCTATGGGAAGCCTGTTAGGGCAACACGTATCCTCTCAAGTGTTCCCTACAACAAGTGAAGGTTACTAGCAAGACCATTTTCTTGTGTAAAGGTTGAGTGAAAACTGAATAAGTCAAAATTTTGACCAGCTGTAAAAATAATCTCTGTGGGCATGGCAATTGTTTATGATGAACTCTGACTGCTTATAGGACAAGGACATTACACGGAGAGGTGTGAGAGTCTGAGATCATGTTCCTGCAAGGACAAATGGCTGATGCACAGAGAATAATGAGCGATCAATGACAGTAGACATACAACATGTAAACGAAAGATAGATATCGTTGCAATAAGATGGTATCCTTTGTTATGGGTTCATCATTATGTAATCAATTGTACATGTGCCAAGAAGTGGCCAGAGGCCACGATGCCTTATGTCCCAAGAAACAAAGAAAGTGCCTTTATGGTCGCTATCTATCAACTAACTTTCCTTTCACCTAATTGGGACTTCAACAGACTGGGCTTATGAAATGGCCATCGAACTCGCAAGGACTATATATTTTGTAAGTTCGGTCACGTAATAGCAGTAAAAATACTTACTTAGGTGGATCAGATATTAGGAGGCACCATCAAACTACATTTCGTTCTCTCTCACACTTGTTTCATTCTAGTAACAAAGCACACAACATAAGCAAGAGTATTTATGTTTTGTCTCTTCTCTCTCATGAGTGTGTATCTCTTTCTACAATATGATGATTAAATGATCTTAGTAATGATGATGAGAAAGATCTTCAACCTAAAGTTCAATATCTTGTCAAAGCTAAAAGATCCAATTTGAAAATCACTGAAAAGTGTAGAAGTAGGCTGAGATTGTTTGAGAAGATTAGAAATAAGTCACCTTTTTTTTTGCATTTGTGAGAAGAGGTCTAGACCCATTCTCCAAGAAATTCATTCACGAAGTAGAAAAACTGATTTGATGAAGGAAAACACAAATTCCTTTATGAAAAACTAGGAGATCGTGAAAGGTTCCCAACCTCATGGGGTTGGAGGCTGCTTTGAATCATAAAGCAAAGCAAAATCAGCTGCAACGTGTGTTAGGTACTGATTGGGGGAGGCATACCAATGCTAATGTAGAGGTTTCCCTCAAATGATTTTAATTGACAAAGAATTCCAATCCACATGGATCCACTTGACGCACTTGGGCCTGTTTAACATTTATTATGCAAAGTACGTCAATGAATACACAAAAGTCACAACCTTGAGACCTACACAAGACATCAGTAAAGATGAAACTAATTAATGACATAGTTGTATGAGCATTGGCATTTCATGACCACAGTTGGCCACTTTTGCAAAGTCATTGTAGATGTTGATATGGATGTCAAGATCATCTCTGAACCAACCAAGGCAGGCCAGCCATCAAATGGAGAGTGCTTGGCTTAGTTTCTAGTTTGAAACGAGCCTAAGATGTATAAGAGGAGGCTTGAATGGAGAGAATATTTTGTTCAGTCATCTCAAGAGGATAGATTGGTGCTCTAGCCTCTCGCTGCTGCTTTCTAAGGCCACAATGTTGGTGGCTTGGTGCATGAGTGAAGATTATTTCAGCAGGTTTTAAATCTGGAGTACCAAAGAGCTCTCTGTGGTGCTTAGAGCTATATGAGCTCTCTTTAACTCTAGAGCTGTTAGATTTCTACTTTTCTTCTTCACAAATTCAGGTTGGATGCCTCTAAAGCCATATTCTATCTTTCACATGACAGAATCGACATCAAATATGATGTTTTTTTTTCCCTTTTGTGGTGTTTACATAGACACCTACAATTGTTGCATGCAAGCTAAGCATTGTGTGGTAAGGTCGTGAAGGGAAATCAAGCCCACATGAAGGGAAATTGCTGCAAGTGGTCTTTTGGCATTGAAGGGATGAACGGTGGAGGCTTGAGGGAATATTCAGTTGTGAAGGATTGGAGCTAGTGACAGTTCAATATTCGCTGTTGCCCTTTAACTTTGTTGCCCTTTAGATGAAAAGAATGAAATGATTATAATCCTTTATGTGGTACCCTAAAAAATGTAGTAGGTTGAGGGAAGAAGCTGATTGCTGGAGATCCTCTCACCAATGACATAAATGCTGTCGGCTAGGAATATTGTTATAGAAGGTAGCTGTAAGAAGATTGTCAATTGCTGGAGGGGAGTACTGATCGCTGCTGGAAGGAGTCCTCCATTTGCTAAATCGTTGAAAGGGAGGACCTGGATCATAGTTACCAGGGAACGAGGAAAACGTCCCTGAAAAAAATGGTTACAGGAATGGGAACGCCATGTCAACATATAAATTTGAAATTTATAGAATTTTTTATATTGAAATTACACATATTATAAATAATCCTCTCTCATCTATATTGGTTTTAGGTCTTAGCAGAAACTGTGACCAGGGAACACATTCCCAAAGCTTCCTCCATTTATCTTGCTTTTTAGTCTTTTTAGAAACTGTGACCAGGGAACACGTTCCCAATCATGTTCCCATTCCTTGGGAACGCATTCCCTGGTCACGTTCCCGGCAAGAGAACGCTGGGAACGCGTGGCACATCTATGCTCCTTGGTAACTATGACCTGGATAGAGTGTTGAGTTGAAGATCTCCTACTTCCTGAAAGCTAGAAACTCTCCCTGATGAAGAAGATAGCCCTGAGAGGTTCTTTGATGCCATACTATGAACTCAATCATAGATAAGGCATCCCGTGTGCTGTAAGCACAAATAGGTTGTAAAAGATGAACTACATAATAGTCTCCAAGGAAGATCACTGTAGGAATGTCAATGATTGTCAAATAGCTGATCCCCTTCAAGGCAGAGTTGATAATCCTCAAATGATTTTTTGATCAAGTAAGTCCTTCCACCTTTCAAAAGAGAGGCTATATTTATAGTTTGTCAATATATCCAGTCTGACTTATTCAAAAATATGCAAGCAGATGTCACACGCTCACTGGGGTAATTGCTTGTGTCACACTTGAAATGGCTAATATTTTCAAAACAAAAGGCCATTCATTTAAAAAGGAGAAAGAAAATTGAAAATTTGAAGATGTCAACCTTGCAAAAAAAAATCCTTATTTGTGCTGCCCTTGGCCAATGGCTTGGCAAAGGGTATCAAAGCAAATGTGTGTTACTGCACCTACTTATAGTCTACCAAATCAGGTCTACATCATCGTGGCACAAAGACTCATGCAACTTGTAAATTCTAAGGCTCGATTATGTGACTACCTAGAAGTGTCCAAACGCATGTGATTTAAAAATGATATTTGGCTCCTTAAAGTTAATAAATGGGTCCTTAAAATACAAGGGACCATGTGTCCTGTAGTGTCAAATAGTGTCAACAATGTCAAATGATGAGCTAACGTAGTCATAGCTGCATATATGTCCATAACATTTAGAGTTTTTGTTCTGTTCAAGTATGACAAACTCACCATGCTCAACTTCACTGCCTTGATATTTTAATTCCAATATCTTTTGCAGATATTGTCAATTGCTTGTTCTACTTCAGCAGTCCTACATTGTAGTGCCTTATTAAAAGAAGCTAGGCTTTGTCCAGGTTACAGGCTTCACTATTTAGACCTGCCTACCAACAAATTTTACTAGCATGGTCTAAATTGTTGTGGGAATAGACAATTTGGGATTTTTTCTTTTATGTCAGTTTGAGATTACCTCGATTATGGTGCACAAAATCAATAATCATTGGATATAGAATGAGAAGGTGCCACATCATATTGGACATATTCTTAGTGCATATTCAGGAGTTATGTTTGTGCTTTCTCTGGGATAATAGCTAATTTCTGTAGCGTTTTTACACACCCACTTGGCTTTCTAGTCAATTTCCATGTTTTACAGTTAGTTGCCATATATTTCCTCTTAAAGGAGAAGTTTTATTTTATTGTTTTCTATATATGCTTCAGGCAAGTGCCGAGGACTCAGGGGTGACTTTTGCGCTCAAGACAACAGCTGTTGGTGGCCGTTTGACAAAAAATGGAATTGATGTTGTCCTTCAGAATACACACTCTCTATGGGAAGAAGATAGTTCAACAAAAGGGGCATCAGAACGAATAGTTCTGTCTTCTCGTACTGTTGTGAACTGCGCTGGTTTGCTTGCACAAGCTTTTGTGAAGGGACTCAACGGCTTCCCATCAAAGTTCATACCAAAGAATTATTTGGCCAAGGGATCATATTTCTCATTTGCAGAGGCTGCGAAAAGTGCATTTTCACATCTGGTGTACCCTGTTCCTGAGGAAGGTGGTCTTGGAGTTCATTTAACATTGGACCTTGCAAGTCGAGTTAAATTCGGTCCAGATGAGTGGCTTAGTGCTGAAAATATTGAGACCAACATATTGACTCAGTGAGTTCTCTTTCACTCAATGCCATCATGTGTTCCTAGTGCTGTCTTTTTCTTTGGTGCATTACTTCACATCTTTCTCATTATTTTATTTTACAAAACTTGTCTTAGTAACATTTTAGAAGTATATACACACACACACACACACACACACACACATATATATATATATATATATATATATATATATATATATTTTGCCTAAATACAACTAAAAAAACAAAAAAAAATATAAAAAAAAAAAGCAGACGCATCCGGGGACCCAGACGCACCCCTGGCGCGTCCGCATCCAGACGCGGACTTGGACGCGCGTTCGGACGCATGGTCCGCTTCCTTAGATATATATAGGTCCCGCGTTACTTACTACTGGGTACCGCGGATCCCGGTACCGCGGGACCATACTGGTACCAAAATATTTTAAAATATTTAATATTTAATATTTAATATTTCTTTTAATTTTTTTTAACCTAAACTACTCGCCCCCCTCACTTCTCTCCCCAAATTTTTTTATGCCCTCGCTGCCCTGCCTTCGCTGCCTTGCGTCTGATCTACATCGCCCTTCGCCCATAACGCGCGATATGCCCCGCCCTACCTTATGTCTCTTTTGCCTCGCCCTGCCTTCGTTGCCTTCGCCCATTTTCAACGTCTCTCCAACACTAGACCCTGCTGCTTTTTTCCAGCTGTCCAGCTTTAGCTTCCTCTGTGAAAATTGTCAACATTTCCTAGCTAGTTTGAGGCCTAAATTGGCAATTTTTGTACATAGTTTTGGATCTAACATTTCACACATGTGAAAGAGGCCTAGATACTTTTATTTTAGTATATATTTCATGTTAAAGAAATCTCAAACTTCAGGATCTTCGAAATGCCACCAAAATCATGTTATTGGACAGGCCAAAATTGGCTATTTTAGGTTACTGGTGCCCTAAATTTGGGTCCTAAGTTCTAGAAAGAGGAGAGAGTCATCTCTCTCACCTATATTAGGCTGAAATTCGTGGAGAACAGGTTGGAGAAACTTATTATATTGTTGAGAGAGATCAATAGATCATTGTCACAGTTGCTTCCTCCATTGAGAGCATTGCTTTGTGTATTGTCTTCAAGCTTTTGTGTATAATCTAAAGAGGTTTCCAAAAGTGGTAGGCTGCTGTTGTAGGCCCGGTATGCTGTTGTTTTTGGCTGCCATCAGTACCTTTTATTAGTTTCTTTTGTCTCTTGAATGCTTTGTCAAGTTCATGTGTATCAAAGGTAGCATTAGGATGCTTTGCCATTTCTAGCTTTTGTAGCTTGTTGTGTAAAGATCTTAGCCAAGTATTTTGGGAGTTTGGATCCATTCAAGATCCACTTTTTTCACATGGTATCAGAGCTAGTTGGCTGCTATTTTTAGTAAGGTTTCCATTTATGGTGATATTTGGATGTTTGATCAAGTTCTAGCATGATTATGCATTGCATTGTTGATCAAATCTTACTAACCTTTATTTTGTGAGTTGAACTTGTGGATCAAAAGCATATTTCAGGTCTATTGAAGATCAGAGGCTGAGAAGAAGCTATTTGGATTAGATCATAACACCTAATCATTTGTTGATTGTGAGGCTTGTGCATATTCAATACTAACAATGTTCTGTTCAATGTATTGTTGACAATCCACTTCTGTGGATGAACACTCTCCTTTGTGGATGAACACTCTCCTTAAGTGGATGAACCTTCTCCTTAAGTGGATGACAAATACTCTTGAGTGATTTTGTATTCTCCAAAAGGCTGAGCAAAGCTCCACTTGGATGAAAGATCCCCTTTTGGGTGAACAGATTGTCAACAATCTTTTGCATAAATTTTGGTGTACTTGTTGAGCATGTAAGTAACTCTCCTAATGTAATTTGATTGGAGCATTTGCTGGAAGGTTTCAACCATTATGCAAATGTGTTTTCAGGTTCTTAACAGGTTGAGGAACGTTCTCATGTGAAGTGATCTTAGATCTACATCTAAACACCAAGATTTGACAAGCTAGTGAAGCTAGTCTTGTGATTCACTAAGTGTGCTCTTTCATTCACCTCTAAAGCTTGTATTATCACTTGCTAGAGTTTATAAACTTTTAGAAGTGTGGTTTACATGTGGTTTTACAGGTTGAATCAATATCTTAGTGTGTTGATCATATGTTGATCAAGTTTGTTCAATTCTAGGTATTCTTGGCAGCCTAGTCTTTTGTATTTTCTAAGAATGCAAGTAACTCTTCACACGATAACTTGATTTGGTCATTTGCTGGAAAGTTTGAGAGCTTAAGCAAGAGTGTGTTCAGGTTGGTCTGAGTTTTTAATCCATTCTTAGTGTGTGCAAAGTGTTGCATGTGTTTTCAATCTTCCTTTCTATGCTTGGAAACCAGCCAGGTTCAAGATAGAAGTGTTTTAGGGTCCTAGATCTTCTGAGATCTCCTTATCTATCATTTGTTGACAGAAAAGTGAGTGCTAGGTGCATGAGGACAGAGCCTAAAAGTTGAAGAATCATTATATTTATGGCTTCCAATGGTGGGATCATGTTAGAAACTAATGATAGGTTGAGTTCATCAAACTACTCTACTTGGAAAGTGAGGATGGAGTCCTTACTTGAGTTGAATGAACTCATGGACGTAGTTGCAGGAATTGAGAGACCACCCATAGTTCAAGAGCAACAAAGGTTTGATAAGAAGGCTAAAAGGGCTCTTCATATCATTAAAATGAATGTTACCAATGAACTTCTCAAGGAAGTTGGTAAAAGTCAAAGTGCAAGTGAGGCATGGAATGCCTTGAAGAAGCTCTTTGAATCAAAGTCCACATCTAGGGTATTGACCCTAAAGACAAATATTTTCTAGTAAACAAAGAGAGGGAGAAAGTGCTCATGCATTTGTCTTGAGGGTTAAGTCCTTAAGTGATGATCTAGCATGCATTGA
The DNA here is from genome assembly GCA_029204225.1 of Diphasiastrum complanatum. Taxonomy (NCBI): domain Eukaryota; kingdom Viridiplantae; phylum Streptophyta; class Lycopodiopsida; order Lycopodiales; family Lycopodiaceae; genus Diphasiastrum; species Diphasiastrum complanatum. The sequence goes on from CM055101.1 coordinate 58,137,561, forward strand.
TGAAAGCATAAAAGATGGTGAAATAGTCCAGGTTATGTTAAATGGCTTGCTAGATGAACATGCTAACCTTGTGCAAAGTTTTGCCATTCAAAGAGTCTTGCCAAGTGTGGTTGACTTGCAAGAAATCTTATTGGCTGAAGAACATAGGTTGCAATCAAAGCTTGATGGTGCATCCTTACAAGGTGGAGGTGAAGAGGCTTTCTTCACAAAAGGCAAAGTCAAAGGCAAAGGTAAAGGCAAAGGGAAATGGTCCAAAGGTGGTAACTCGGATCATGATGATCACTCTTCCTCCTCCTCTTCTACTTCTTTTAGAAAGAAAGATAAGTCAAAGTTCAAGTGCTTTTATTGTGGGATAAAATGTCATTTGCAAATGAATGTCATAAGAAGCAAAGTAATGAAGGTAGCAAGCAAAACAACTTTTGTACTTCTAATGAGGATCTAGATTCTTGTGATTCTCTCATGAGTGTTCTTCAAGTCTAATGTCAAGTGGAAGTGACAAGAATTCATGGTGGATAGATAGTGGATCTAGTTCACACATAACTAGTCACAAGGAGTTCTTTACTTCTTTGATCTCTTATGTTGGAACCAAGAAGGTGGTTCACATGCCAAATGGTGATGAGTGTATGATCAAAGGTATTGGCTCAATTCCTATTTGTCTTTCTACTAATAGGAATGCAAGGCTTGACGATGTTCTTTACATTCCTTCACTTTCAAGGAATTTGCTAAGTGTTGGTCAAATGTTAAAGAAAGGATACAAGACAAAGTTTGTTGGGGATGTTTGTTCATTACTAAGGGAGTGTCTTGATTGCTAGGGGCAATAGACAAGGTAGACTTTACAAGCTTGATGCATTTGTTATGTCTAACAAGAGGAATGAAATGGATGTTGGTGGTTCTCTCAACTTTCAAAAGTCAATTCCTAGCATCAATAAGATTGGTATATCTTATGCAAAGTCTAAAGAGCTTCCTTAATGCTGATCTAGTTGAGATCTAATTGATCTTCTTGGAGATAGTTATTGTTGTTGCTAACTTGCAACATTTGGTGAATCTATGATCGAATTGTGTTGGTGATCCATTGGATCTTGAGAGATGGACCTAGTTGGCTACCTACTAGTCAAATGGAGTCATGTGGTGCTAAATTAAGTATCACTGTTGAACTTCTTCTACTCATAGACTATCAGTCTTGGTGGCTCTTCAATGGAACGTACATGGCAAGTGCAAAAATGGGAAAAGGTAAGAAGAGAGCTAACTTCATCAATAAAGGTGATGAAAACTTGTCTGTTGAAAAGGTTGTTGCGATGACTTATTTGACGTCATTTGGAAAAAGATGGTGCTTTGAGCATGTTTAAAGAAAAAGGTTCTTTGCATCTTTTGTGGATGAGTCCAAGAAGTCATTTGTGCAACAAGTGGTGTCACATGTATTCATAAAGAAAGTAGATCAAAAGGTTCTATCATGAGACTTGGTGAGGAAGATCTCAAGTCAAAAGAGAGAGATGAATTGAAGTGTTCAAAGTAGGATGTGCCTTGAATGATGCTTTTGTGAATGATAGTGAGGGTTCATTATCATTACTTATATCATTGATTAGAAGTCTAGTCTGACAAGAAAAAGTACTTCAATCATTCTTATGTTGAAGGTGCTATGTGTTCTTTCATGGCTTCTAATTGTCGAGATTCTTCCATTTCTTATGATGCAACTATCAAGAGGGAGATTTCTAACTTTTGTGGTGTGATCATTAAGAGGGAGTCTTGTGAAGGAAAGGGCAAAGAAAAGAGTGACTCTTGAGAAGATCCAAGGCATGGATCTTAAATCTCTTCATCAACTCAAAGGATGCTATGATTGTGGTGGAGTGTTCATGCATGATCAAGATGGCAAAAGGTTGGATGAAGAAGACTACATGGAGCAACTCAAGTGGCAATTTATTCAAGGCAAGGAAGATATCATTGGTGAGCTCATTGAGGTTTGGGTTTGAGCTCAAATGGGCTGGTTTGAATAGGTTTGATACTCAACTTCATCTACTCTACTTCATGTTGGATAGAAATTGAGAAATCTATCTTTTGGTTTATGATGGTGACATTGTTTTCACTAACTATAGTGAAAGGTTGAAATCAAGCAATGATTTGATCTTGTGGGAGTTAATTAATCATGTGTTTGAGAGGGAGTGTCTTCAGAGGTTCAGATCTGAAGATGTTTATAAATGCAAAGTCCTTGATGTTTTATTGGAAGATCAAGATGTTGATCTTGAATTGCTTCATCAACACCAAGAGGCAAATAGCATTGGAAGCTAGTCAAAGGCATCAAACGGGAGCCACATGGGCAAAGCATTTTGGATCTGTTTTTACAGGTTCTTGAAGGTTCAAGTAAGGTTCTTGGAGCAGCAAGGAAGTGTCCTTTTGCTCTACCTTATTTGTTTGATCTCATGTATGAACATTGTCATGTCAATGTGTTGGAATTGTCAAAATTCAATGAAACTAGTTCCATAGTTTTGCATCCTTTGGATCTTGGAGATGGAATAGTTATCATTGCTGGTTCTTATGATCAAGTACATGCATTCATTCAAATCTTGAAAGATATTGAAGTGGTCAATATGTTTACTTTTGAGCAAAGTTTAAGATCTAGCATCCTAGTGTTGGCAAATTGGCAAATTTTTGACAATGTAGGATCAAGGGTTGTATGCAAATCTTGTGGAGATACTTCAAGTATTTCAAGTTCAGGTTTTGCTCATTCAAATGGAGCAAGAACACATCATTTTGGCATTCATTCACTCAAGGGCTTTCATGGATTGGAGATCTACAAAGGCAAGATGGTGATGGAGGTTCATTCATGGAGATACATGGTGCATTCACTATGGGCATAGTGGAATGTGGAGGAGGCATGCAAACACTTGTTGGTTACTTTCACTTACAACTTGTTTGCTACTGTTTTACAGAGAATTCAAAGGTGGATACATGGAGGAATCCTTTCATTATGATTCTATGTTCTTTTACATGTATCATGTTCACTATTCTATGTAAAATTGATGTAAGAAATAGTGAAGCATCCTATATGGACACTATTATCTATATCAATTATGTTGTACTTCATATTGTACATATTAGAACACTTGAGAAGAGATCTATTATCATGATGGAGATCATTCTTAGGTTGGAGCAAAGTAGTGTTGTAAAAGTAGCAAGTTAAGTTGAAGAGGGAGTGTGAAAATTGTCAACATTTCCTAGCTAGTTTGAGGCCTAAATTGGCAATTTTTGTACATAGTTTTAGATCTAACATTTCACACGTGTGAAAGAGGCCTAGATACTTTTATTTTAGTATATATTTCATGTTAAAGAAGTCTCAAACTTCAGGATCTTCGAAATGACACCAAAATCATGTTATTTGGACATATAGGCCAAAATTGGCTATTTTAGGTTACTGGTGCCCTAAATTTGTGTCCTAAGTTCTAGAAAGAGGAGAGAGAGTCATCTCTCTCACCTATATTAGGTTGAAATTCGTGGAGAACAGGTATCATGAATATTTAATCAAGTGGAAAGAGTAGCTAGTTGAAAATGCCACTTGAGAAAAGGGCAACAAACTTCGACAGTTGTACCCAGACTTTGTCTTGGAGGACCAAGACAGCTCTTACGGGAGAGGGAGTATTACAAGACCATACAGTACCAACCCAGCAATACTTCTAGGTGCAGCTAACCACTGGAGGCAGAGGACAGTGTGAGTCAGAGGCATGCATGCATACCATGCAATAGGTATGAGGGCCAGTAATGCCCATGCAGATACATGCAGAAGCATGCGGACACATGCGGACGCATGTAGACACATGCATGATAGTAGCGGGCCATGCAGCCCGGTATGCTGTTGTTTTTGGCTGCCATCAGTACCTTTTATTAGTTTCTTTTGTCTCTTGAATGCTTTGTCAAGTTCATGTGTATCAAAGGTAGCATTAGGATGCTTTGCCATTTCTAGCTTTTGTAGCTTGTTGTGCAAAGATCTTAGCCAAGTATTTTGGGAGTTTGGATCCATTCAAGATCCACTTTTTTCACACTCTGCATTTTTTCCCTAGTTTTCTCCATCACAATGGTGTAGTCCGACCTTGCCGATCTGTGGGACGAGGTGGACGTTGTCAGGCGGGTTGCCGACAAGACCAACAAGATCGGTGCAAAGGTTGTTCGTTGCTGGTATTTCCTAGTCGAATTCCTGCGTCCTTCAATTGCCTTAAGGGCCACCTGCTCGGTGCACGCGCCAAAATGGTGCCACCATAAATGCTGCCCCTTGTGGCAGCATGTAAGTCCCCGTCAGGCAGCGACTACTGGACACCTACGGGCCACGTCTTGTGGCGGGGGAGAACACCATTTTGGAGGGTATTCTCCGGTTTTGCACCGCTCCTTATGTGGCTGACCCCAAGTTGCTGCCTGCTTGGCTGGCATGCACGAGGAGAGGGAGTGCATCCTCGTCCCGTCCCACTGCCCCTTCATCCCCCTCAGACAGTTCTGCCACACGCACCCCTATCTGCACCCATTCCGGTGGAACCCGTCCCCTCGCGTTCGCCCCGCCACCCGAGCAGGCCCAGGATGCTAGTGACGAGGCCTTCGAGGATGTCGAGGAAATCCCTTCCTCCCTCCCTTCCCATCTGGATGACATCCCTAGCCAGCAATTTTTGTATCCCATGCCAGATGTTGCCCCTCCAGTGCATCCCACTTATGCTGCTGCATCCATCCCTGCCAGTGCATCCCATTCTCCCCATTCCACGTCTACAGCCGATGCATCCACTAGTGCCTAGCCTGTCGCGTCATCATCCATTCCCGTCACAGTTGGTGCACCATGCTGGAGGTCCACTACCCATCACCCAGCAGGGAGAGCTCTTATGCAGCAGACCATTCGTGGCGCACATCAGCCGCACATAGACAAAGAGGCCACATAGGCCGTGGCCAGTTTGATTTATGAGCTGAACCTTCCATTTGCCATCACCGACTCTAAGCCCTTCTGAAGGGCCTTCCGCCTTGCACAGTTTGTCAACCCTAGCTGGAGAGTCCGTAGTTCAGAGGTTGTCTACACACACATGCTGAGAGATAGCGTTGAGTCCTTGTCTAGAGAGATGGAGCCTCTACGCCGCCATTGGGCCTTATACGGGTGCAGGATCATGTTCGATGGCTGGACTGATGTCAGGAGGAGGCCGATCCTCAACATCTTGGTCTCCAGCTGCATGGGCACACAGTTTTTGAGGGCCGTGGATTGCAGTAGGGGGGGGGAGTCATATCTGCAGAGTTCATGTTCGATGTCACTAGGTCTTCCATCCTGTCCAATAACCGAAGCCCGAGGGCGAAGCGAGGAGAAAGCTCGAGGAAGATGTCCAAAGGCACAACGAAAGGCATCGGAAGTTTGAGGCGGAATTTGCAGAGAGGCAGCGACAGGCTCGGCAGAGACACCCGGAGCCGGAACCCCCTGCCCCCGCTGTCAAGGTGGATTTGGATGAGCTGATTGGAGTGAACTTCACTGCACGACAGCTGGCCGTGGTCAGGGTGCGAATCCATCGGGCTAACCAGGAGGCAAAGCGACAGCGAGAGAACAATGCACCTGACCAAGGTGAGGAGGCAGTGGAGGATTCGTAGGAATGCTAAGACCAGATAAGGTCCAGCCATATGTGGCGGACTGTTGTTATGTAATTTTCGGCAGTAAATGAGGCGGCATATAGTTAGACAGTAGTATAAAGAACAGACCCAGCCGTATGTGGCGGGATACGTAATGTTATTTTGATACATCTCTTGAATTAATATACAGTGTTTTTTATGCAACGAGCGCCTGGTGCTGTGAAATGCAATCTCTGTATTTTTTAAATGCAATGTAATGTATGTGTTTATGAAATGCTATGTTTTATCTCGATTATGGTGGGCTTGGGCATGTGAAATATGTCAAAAATCAGGGGGGCAAAATGAGCGATTGCTCTTTTGATGATCGTTTGGAATGCATGTGCTATCAGTTTGCTGTGACATCAATGATCAGCTTGTAGGTGCATTTCAGTGAAGTGCATCTGCTATCAATCTCTGCGATTGAAATTAATTGAAAATACGATTCACACACGCACATACAATTTGAGATAAAATTGAAAACAGAGCATCACATTTACAAATCGACACATACATAATGTGCAGCAAATAAAGTGCGTCCAACACTGAATATAATGTATAAAATGGTCTGAATACAATGTTCGACCATCTGGCCGCCAAACATGGAACATGATAACAGAGCCACAATCAATGCTTTGGCTCTGACTCAGACGAATGCTCCGGAAACAACTCAGGGCCTTGAGCTGACTCTCGCAACCGATATCTATGCCTATCTGGGACTGGCATCGGCTGTGTATCCGAGGAGGACTCGTCATCCACATCCTCCCAATCTGCCTCCACATCAGCCCCCAAGCAAGCCAAACCAACTAGACCTGCTCCAGCTGGTTGTGATAGTGCACATCTAGCTGTACCTGGAGCCCTGCAAGGTCGTCCTCTCTTCCCTGGCTGTTTCTGTGCTCTGCCTTTCTTGTTCGATGCACCCTTGGGCCTTCCTGGTCTCTTGCGGACGAGGGGAGTTGTCAATGCCTCATCACCCCCATGCAAATCACCTGGCTGGCTAGGCTGGGCCCAAGTTGTGAGGTCGGCTGAAGCCAAAGAGGGGACTCCCTGTGCAGCTGAGAGAGGAGGATGAGCTCATGGAGTGTGTGCCCATGGGGCTGCTGCAGGTGGAGGAACTGGCTGTGGAGAGGCCGTCCCTGCAGGAGGCAAGTATAGCGGCAATATGTACTGAAAGGGGCACTGTGGTGGCCGGTACTGGTACATCCTGGGTGCTGCCAAAGGAGGAGCCAGTGGAGTGGGTGTTGCCAAAGGAGGAGGATGTGAAGTGGGTGCTGCCACTGGAGGAGCCACTGTGGATGTGGGCGCTGCAAGAGAAAACCTGGGCACAGATGGTGGCCTACCATGGAAACCTGGTGCTGCAGAAGTGGAGGGCGATGGCGGGGCTACAGGCCTCAATGGCATCGGTGGCACAGAAGGTGCTGTGCGGCGCATATAAACCCTCTAAGGAACCGGAGGAGCTACAGGCACCTCATGTACCTGCTCTGGCTGAGACTCTGTCTAGGGCATGCTGGCAAGAGATGATGGGGGTGCCCTGACACCCGGCATGAGCTGGGCCTCTGAATCCATCGTGGCAATCAAGTCGTCTAGTTGGGCATCCAAATACAAATGCTCTGGGCTCTGGGCCTCATCATGTGCACCATTGTCACATATAATCCCTTGCCCAATGTAAATGGTGAATTGTAATTATTAAATTGTAAGTCCCCGGCCTGTGGAGACAATTGTAAATTGCAATGTAAATATCTGTTATAGTGACTAAATCCGAGATGGCCAAGGGGGTACTGGGTCTCATGAGAGTCTGTTGGACTGACCTCCTAAAAAGTAGGAAGGACCGGTCAACGTGACACGTGTCATATGCTCACTGGGACACTTGGTCCAGTGCATGAGTGACACTTGTTGGACGGTCAATGGACGGGTCAACAGGATGTGTCATATGCTCATTGGGACACCTGGCCCAATGCATGAGTGGCATGTGTCAGACTGTCCACCTACTAGCTTGCCTATGTGTCAGGGTACTGCCAAGTGGCAAGTGTCGACTGTGCATGGAATTTGCCATGTGTCGACGTTAGGATGTGTCAGGGTTAAGGGGTGCTCGAGGGGATATAGTGTGAGCCTTGTCAGGCATTTCTCATGATGGTATTCCTATGCAGCTATGGTTGGGAGGAGACTTGCAGTAGAGCTCTCATGTTTGCTTGTTGATCTATGTACATTTGCTTGAGATTAATAAAGTGACGGATTTGCTGGGTAATTCTGTGTATTTACTTAGGGTTTGTGAGCTTGTGTACAACATTTGGTATCAGAGCAGTTGCTTTCAAGACTTGTGTGGAATTTGGCATCTTCAGTTAGGGTTTGGAGCATTCTTGGAGAGCCAGCGCCCTACTGCAGGTGATCTGTTGGCAGATTTGGGGCCCATAAGATAGCAGATTGAAGCCCTATGGTGGATTGCTGATCTTCTGGCAGCTTTTGAACATTTTCTACTACGCGGCTTGATTATTCTCTTCGCTTTTGTGAAAATCCAGCCCATATAGGATTTGTAAATCTGTTTGTAACTTCTTCAATACTCAGTATTTTTCAAATCTGTCAGTTGCAATAAGCTTCTTGTGGTAGGTCGCTGGTAGGGTAGGGCTTTTCGCCTGCTGATTCGGTGATCATCCATAGTTTTTTGCCAATTGTCAATTTGAAACCCTGAAGATTTTTACTCTTGAGCATACTCCTCGCAGTTTTCACTATGGACCAATTCTTTCTTTTTGCAACTCCATTTTGTTGAGGCGTGTCCGTGTTTGCAAATTGTCTCTTTATACCATGATCCTTGCAAAACACCTGAAATTCCGCGAAAGATACTCTCCCCCTTTGTTTGAGCGAAGTATCTTAATTTGTCTATCCGTTTCTTTCTCCACCTATGTCTTAAACCATGTGAAATATTTGAAAGCTTCACCCTTATTCTTCAGAAGATAGATCCATGTCTTCCTAGAATAGTCATCCACAAACACCATAAAGTAACTTGCTCCCCCATAAGATTGAGTCTTCATAGGACCACACAAATCTGTATGAACAAGTTCTAGAACATTTTTTGCCCTAAATGTACTAGGCAAAAATTTCTTTATTTAATGCTTGCCTAAGACACGGCCTTCACAAACCTTGTGATCAGAAACAACTTGAGGTAGACCTGTAACCATGTTAAATTTCCTCAAGACTTGTAGACTTTTGTAATTCAGATGTCCATACCTCTCGCGCCATAACTTACTCAATGATTCAGTATCCGCAACACTTTGCATGATGATCCACCACCTGAGCTTGAAGTTTATACAACCGCCCTGCAAGTATGCCTTCAGCTACTACTTCATCATTTTTCCTCTTGATCAGACACCGTTGTTCATCAAATTGCACCACCATGTGTTGCTTTGCAATAGCTGATACTGAGAGCAGGTTTTTCTTGATTCCTGGTACATAAAGCACATCCTTTATGTTTCCAATCTTCCCTGAAGGTAGTTGTACTTGTACTTTTCCAACTCCCTTTATATCATATGTGTAGTTGTCTCCTAACTTCACATTTGATCCATCATCTGATTTTTGAAAATTAGATAGCCAGTCTCGCCTAGGTGTCATGTGTTTAGAAGCTCCTGAATCGATAACCCAATAGTCTTCTTCCTTTGAGAAGGCACTACCAGAAGATGTCGATGCCGAAACCAACTCATAGTCTTCAAGATCTAAAGCACTCAATTTTGCATTAGAAGTTTCTTCTTCTTCAGCAAAATTTCCATCCTGATTTTTCTTGAACTTGTTGTGCCAGCACTCCTTTGCATAATGTCCTGGTTTTCCACAAATGAAGCAGTTTCCTTTTCGAACCACTTTCTTTCCATCTTCTGACTGATTTGATTGATTCTCCTCCATATCTTGCTGTTTTTTCTTCTTCTTCTTCCCTTTGCCACCCTTCTTGGAACTTTGCTCTTGCTTCTTTGCCATGAATGCCTGTTCCTTGAAATCGTCCCTGTTAACAATATTTTGTCATCTCATTTCTTCCTGTAGTAAGATGGCATTTAGCCATCAAAAGAAGGCCTCGTTTCTCTTAACGATAGCATCATTACAAAGTTCTGATAGGCCAAAGGTAGACTATTAAGTACAATAGATACCAATACTGAATCTTGAACACTTTCTCCAACTGCAATAAGTTGCCCTCTCAGATCTTTCACTCGAGTAAAGTAGTCTGTTACTGATTCACCTGTACCCATCTTCAACATGTGAAGCTTATTAGTCAAGAACAAGATCCGTGACTGATTTACTATTTCATACAAGTTCTTTAGTATATCCCAAGCCTCCTTGGGTCTAGCAGCATCTCTGATATGAGGTATAATCATATCTCTAACTGATAAGTTGATGATATGATGAGCTTTTCTTCTACGTCTCTGATACTCCCGCAACTCTCTATCAGTGGTAGGAGGTATCTCGACACCTGTGACGATCTCCCAATATTCTCTATCTTGGAGAATATTCTGCATCTTGAACTTCCATATACTGTAGTTCGTTCCATCTAGCTTGCTAGATTCCGGCAACACAGCATCGTTCAATCCTGCCATTATACTCTTTATAGCCTGATTTTTCGGCGATCAGTGTCTCTTCAAATTCAATTAAGATTTCCTTCAGAAATCAGTAACCAAAGCCTCTGCAAAAAGAGTAGCAAACAGATCTGAAATAGATCTGAATTTAATCTTTTAGCGACCTGCCTCAGTAGGTATCTGTCCTGCAGCAACCTGTCTGAGTAACGATCTGTCCAGCAGTGCTCTGACAGTAGTCTGACAGCGATCTGTAATCTGAAACAGCAGTTCTTCAACAATCCTGAAATCAGAAAACAATCCCTACAACCGGCGATTGACATGCAAAAACTTCTGATGCCAGCAATCCAATAGGTAGCAGGTCTGTAGGTACAGTGATCCAACCAGACCAGATCTGCAGCTCCACTAGCAGCGAACAGGTTTGAAACAAACTCTTTGTTTCAGCACAGTGATCCAATATGCAGTCAACGATCCAACACACAGCTGCAGCCAGAGATTCACTAGTCTAAAATCTTCTTGATTCCAACGAACTACTTCCAATAGTAGTCCAGCGCAACAGCTCCTCCAATCTGATTGCACACCTGCAAATACAAACTCTCTCTCTCACCAAAGAGCCTGCTCTGATACCATGTCAGAATTTGTGATACAAATTCTAGATGGAGATACTAGTCCTACTAGCACTCACACAAAACCCAAGCATAGAGAGAATTCAGATCATAGAGAATTGAGCAATTGCTCTAGCTCATTAAATTGAATGGAATGGTTGTGGTGGGGCGCCAGCCTTCTTAAATAGTTTCTTTAATGATTGATAAAAGCTAATGAGCCTAAAGTAAATAGCAAACGACAAAAAGCTAATTGCTATAATTACTACCTATATTGGGTAAACACCCAAGATGAGTTTCTAAGTGATAAAAGCAAATCCTATTCTAGTAGTAATGCACCCACCTACATGCATGACTAAAAAACGAATTTACTTTAAATAATAATGACCCTAAAATATGACTTACTATAAATAGTAATGGCCCCTAAAAATAGCACGCAGGCATGGCCAAACTATCATTAAGGGGTGTCAAATAAACATTAATCCTAACACCCCTCGCTGTCAACCATGCGGAGCACAATGTAGAGTGGTCAAAGGAGTCCTGACAATGTCTGCGCATCCCTCTAGAACTGGTCTCTCCTCATTGTGGAAGAAAAGTGCCCCCATCCTCTGTGCGTTGAAACGTGCTAGCACGCCAAAGATCGCTAGCAACCATCTGTAGAAGCTGTGCTTTGCACCTGATCAGACGGTCGATGACCACCAAGTCGAAAGCAAAGCGTGTGGGGGCTGGCTTCTGGAGGTCCAAATGGCTGAACACCCGGAAAATGGCAAGAACACGCCTCTTCCTGGTCTGGGCCTCACGGATGATGGCTCTAACCCAGGAAAGTGTACCTATGTCCCCCATGAGAAGGTCTATGTCGTGCGCTGCACAGGAGATATGGACAATGTGAGGGAACTCGGCCTCTAGGAGGACGCCCACCTGAACGCAGTTGGTGGCATTGTCTGTCACCACCGTAACGACATGCTGGGGGCCGCTCTGAAAATGCCTCTCACAATGACATTGTGAGTGCCTATTTATCCCCACAGCCTGTTTGCCCATGTGCAGTTGCTGATGATCCCTCCATGTGCCACTGTACCTGCCCTCATGTGTTGCTCCCCCACGTGCTGCTCTCCCATTGGCCCCATGGTCTGCTCCCCCATAGTGCCCATGTGATGTTGTACCTGTCCCCTGCCCCCTGTACTGTCCCCGTTTTGGGAGGGAAATTAGGTTAGAAAAAAGATATATTAAATATTAAAAATTATTAAAATATTGTGGTATCGCGGTATCGGGATGTTCTATGATATATATATATATATATATCATACTTGCATAGAACGTTCCGTATCCCGTTCATGAATGCATTCCGGATGTTTGGCCTAGAACAATTTTTTTTTTTTGTTGCAATATGGTATTCAAATTGCAGCAAAATTGATGGGGGATCTGATGGTAGTTTTTCGAAAAAAGTTTAAACACTCATCAGATAGTATTAATTGTATTGGTCCTATTTATGCTGAATAAAGATCATAAGGAGGGCCGTTTTGATAGTGGACCTCCGATGCATTTCCAACAGAGAATACTACACAATTTCAATCTACAGAGGGCGCACTTCTTGGCCATACAGAGGCACACCTTCCACCATGGAGAAGGATGAGCTATCGAGAGAACATCCTTTGATAATTTGTTAATTTGCAATACATTCAAAGCACCAGAGAGAGGGCCATTTTGCTGAAGGAGGTTGTTTTTACCTGTCCCTGCCAAGATCTCCATTGCTGCACCTACTTTCTGATCGTTGCATTTGCAGGCCAACCCGCTCTAGAGAGGCCTCACGCATTGAGTAGGTGTTGCTGAAGGTGGTCTGGCCAACATACAGCAGTACATTGCCATGGATCCACGTAAGCGCGGAGGCAGTACCTCCCCTTGATCTCCACCCCGCCTTGTTGATTCCTCAACAAACCATAAACAACCGGTGCAGGTCATCGCCTCTGCATCGGTCATTTTAGCTACTCTCTCGGAAGAAAGACTTCGGGGCAGCAAAGCCGTCAATATTCGGGTACATGGCATTGTTGATACCCAAAATGCCATTGAAGAAGCAAAACAGTTTCTTGAAACCACATTAGACCACCATAGTGAAGGGCTTGATACGGCATGGCGGACAAAACGAGATAATTCTACCTTGATTATTCGTTTCACCTCGACTATCACCTACAAAGATGCCCTACGTAAGAGAGCTAATCTGAAAGATACACGAATCTTCATGGATGATGATCTCACATACATCCAAGTGGAAGAAAGGCGTCAAGCCTTCCAGGAAGCCAAAGCATCAGGCCAGCGACTAATTTATCGGGATGGATAGGTACGTTACATTGACAGTGTACCCACAGGCTCCCGCCAATAGGGAGTTGGGGCCCTGGGCATGGGAGCATTCCGGGGCCCCGTCCACACCACCTGCGTATTGGTATTTGGAATTGCAATGGTATACACTCTTCATCTACTGCCGGCGACCCTCTGGATTTCATTACAGATAGGGATATTCTTTTCTTTATGGAGACACATGAGAGCAGATCCGAGGCCTACCTACATTCTCAAGCTATAGATGGGATTCAATATACAAGGCAAAGCAAGATCCATGAGTGGTAGAGGTTCAGGTGGGGTCGCATGTTTATACAGAGAGTCACTACACTCAATTATAGAGTTTATCAGTCATGACGAGTACGCACGTTATATATGGCTCCGTCTCGTCGGACGTGATATCGGATTGGCTAGACTCTCTCTTCATTGCTACTGAGTCCTCCTCTTACACAAAGGGCATTGCCTCTCCCTTCATTGATCTCTCCACAGATATTATCAGATTCTCAAATCGTGGCTCTATTCTTTTTACTGGTGATTTTAACGCCAGAACAGCTGCACGACAGGTTAGAGTTCCATGATGCTGATGACCATCTACGCATACGGGCCATTGATTGTGATGATATGGGAGTTACCAGGATTTCAGTTGACGCACTCGGTCCTATCACTGGTTACGGTGAGTATCTGTTGCAACTAGGAGAAGCTCACGAGCTAGCCATTTATAATGGCCTCGCTTGTTGGCCTGATTCTGGTAGCTACACATGCGACCCTCATAGTGGCGGGCATAGTGTTGTTGATTTACCTCATGGGGTCACCATCCCTCATTCCACTCATGTCACACTTTGAGGTCATTCCCACTACTCTCTCTGATCACTCCTTTTTATCCTTCCATCTGGGTTTTGTCCCAACTCCACGATCCTCACCTCATTCCTCCATCGAACGTGCTCCTAGATACACCTTTGCTCACCCTTAGATCGAGACTTACCAGGAAGCCCTTGCCTCTTTACTCCATCACTTCTCGCACGATAGCACATTAGAGTCACAGGCTCGATTCCTTACCACCTCACTTCATACAGCCGCCTCGGTTTCCTTTCCATCCACACCCCACCGTCATGCAATCATACCAGCTCGTCCTGCTCCGCCTCCGTGGTTTGATGATGAGTGTCGTTCACTACACCTCTGTGTTACATGTGCACGTACACATGATCCACTTATTCTCTCCACTGTTCATCGATCTCTCCATCATACACTCTGCAAACCTCGTTGCTTCCCTATTTAGTTCCTCTACTGGTGCCTTTTGGCTTGCATTTATCCCTTGTGCTCCACCCCCTCTTCTTGATGACCTACATGTCTGGTCCACCTACGCTACCTCACTCTACACCATACCTACTGACAAGCCCATTTCCATCTCCTCCCGTCCTAGTGAATTCACCTTCTTCACCTCTGAAATGGTCACTGAGGCCATAAAGAGAATGAAGACCCACCGCACTAGAGACATAGAAGATCTTGAATCAGAACTTCTGGTCCATGTTGCAGATCTACTCTCACCCACTCTAGCCACTCTGCTTAATCGTGTTGTCATCTCGGGCTTTCCCCACCCTTGGTGTACTAAAATCATCCATCCCATCCACAAAGATGGTGACCCCATGAATCCTGATAACTACCGTACTATCATGATTGGCCATGTCATAGCGAAGCTTTATGGTACTATACTTCAGTCAACGATAAGCTTTGAGGCTGAGACCAGGAGACTACATGCATTGGGCCAGGCTGGCTTTCTTGCTCACCACTCTACCACAGATCATGTCTTCCCTCTTCGAGCTATCATTGAGGAGGCCAGGCATAGGAGACAGAGGGTTTATTGTTGCTTTGTTGACTTCAGGAAAGCCTTTGATTATGTTCCACGCTTTCTTCTCATCCAGCGACTACGTGATCTTGGCTTCTCTATTGACACAATTTTAGCCGTGATGGCACTTTATGAGCGAGTTCTTGGATGTTTTCTGGGTGACACTGGCCTCTCAGAGCATATAGGGAGCACCATCGGGGTGAAACAGGGTTGTTCCTTTTCAGAAAACCTACACTATTCGGACTATATATTGATGAGCTTCAGAGAGTCATTGAGCAGAGTTGTGGTACAGGTTGCCGACTTGGAGATATTCTGATTGCCATTCTCCTATAAGCAGATGATGTATGGTCTTCAACACATCCAGGGCTTTCATGCAGCGACAGGAGCTTTTTCTAGATGGACAGCTGTTGGAGATTGTGTCATCCGACATCTATCTTCGGGTTCTTTTCATTGGTCCTATATTTGGTATGAGACATGCAGCTACAGCCAGACTTGGGAAGGGATTGAGATCGAGATTGGACGTTTCCATGGTATCTCACGTGAGCTGTTTGAGGTGGAGTCAGAGGAGCTCTTTTTGGTCAGATGTCCAGTCTACTACGAGATCAGAGGGAGATACCATTGCCTTTTTAGAGAGACTCTTGTCACACTGCGGTCATATGATGACCCGAGATGTGTCACACTTATGATCAGAGAGATGTTTTTACTGCGACAGGACCTACACTAGCCATTTGTTCACCTTGATGCACATCTCTAGATCACATCGTATTTCTCTCGTAGGATATCGCGGACAGACCCTAGATCGGATGATAGTGGCAACGACCGTGACTATTTACTACATAGTCATAACATTATCCCCATCACATCTTTCTTTCATAGCAGCAGTGCTTGATGACACGGAGTTATACCATTATCTTATTGGCAACATTAGACTTTTTAGACATACTTTATGTTCCTAGTAATATACATTGGCATTTCATTTCTTTTATGTTACGGAGACATTTCATACACTCTCACTGCACCACACACTTGACATGTACTTTTTTTTCATCTTATATGCTTATTGGCATGGAAAAGACATTAATAAAATCTTTCTTTCTTTCTTTCTCTCAATCCAAAATACATAACAAACCATACTGAACCATAGCCCACCATATCAAACCAATATCAGACCTTAATAACTCTCTCTCTCTCTCTCTCTCTCTCTCTCTCTCTCTCTCTCTCTCTCTCAATGATCAATCCATATGAGATCACAACAAACCAAACTGAAAGCATAATGAACCATACTGATAAGACATATGTGGCAAAATAAAAACCGTTTGGTAGGCCTCTCTCTCTCTCTGTTGTATCGTTGTAGCATCTGTGCATTTGATGCGAAAGAAACTTGCAAAATGAAAATGATAGAAGTTCAAGATTTTTACGTTTGCCAAGCTACTTGGATGCGGCTCAACTCTCGTGTGATGGTCTCCTCCTCCTGGCGTAGGAGACGCGTGCGTATCAACTCTCTCCTAGGAGGTGCCCATGAGGAATCAGCTGTTGCCGCCTAACGCATCATCTCTTTGAAGAGATGGGTGTCAGCAATAGCAAATGGAATGGCAGCCTCGTAAAAAATTGGGCCACCGCTCTGGTGGTAACCTTGTGCTGGCGCCTCTATCCAATGTAGTCTGCTGTGCTCATGCTCTACCACCCTCTATCCAATGTAATCTGTTGTGCCCTTAGCCTAACATGTCTCTGTTGTGAGTGTGCTGGTGGCCGGGGTCTAACATGCTCTATGGTGGTATGCAATGGGGCATCGGGGGTTGCATCTGATGATGGCATGGCATGTAATGTGCCTCTCTCCCCACCCGTGCTAGGACCTACATTTGGGGGTGTGACACTAACAATTGATGATGCTGATGGTTGTGAGGGCTCTGATGGAGTGTAGAAGGCCCAAGTGCCCCTACACGTGTGGCAGGAACTAAGTGACTATCATGGGTAGGTGCCTCTGTGGCTAGGCCCTGCACCTGTATCCCCTCTATGGCTAGGCCTTGCACCTGTATCGCCTGCATGGCTAGGCCCTCTAAGCTCTATCTTCGCTGTTGTGGATCTGGCCTGGTCAATCGTAACAAATGGGCCCTGCCCTGGTGAGTGACCCAGTGAACTCAAAACCGCAATGAAAGCATCTCCATCTGTGGGCACCTGAACGATGGGATGTAGCCACGTCCCCCTATATAAGGTCAACCTCTGCCCACATGCCCCTATCAACAATTGACATGGTGTCAATGTGACCTACCAGCTACAATTGCTCAAAGCCTGCAAAACATACACAACCCATGCAAATATTCAGTAAGTTGCACAATGGATACCGCTCATTTCACAAATCAGGGCTAAATTGATGCGAAAAAGCGAGCATGACACCGTAAACCCTAAAACTGTGCCGTATGGGCCAGAAGAAAATGTTCCAAACATTTTTGTAGACTTTGAAAAACATAGTCTAGCATCTTACGGCACATCGATAAGATGAATACAACTCATTTCATAGATTAGGGCTAAAAATGACACCAAAAAGTGAGCATGACATTTAGAAATTGACGTATGTGCCGTGAAGGTGAAAACCAACATTCCTGGCATTCTTGTAGGCATTTAGAAATATAGTGCAACATCTAACGACACTTCAATCTGACACCTATAGCCTAGTTCACAAGGGGGGGCCAAAAAAACACCAAAAGAGGGCACCACTCTCATAACTTCATCTACGGGCCGTAATGGCCTAAACCGACATTCTAGGCATTCTTGGAGGCATGAGGAAACATAGTGTAACACTTTACTTTGCTTCAATCTAACACCTACATCTAATTCTATACAATTTTCAAAATTGACATGTGTAGGCAAGAAAAACCTGGAATCTCAGATTTCTTGCTCCACACTCGTTCCCCGTGCCTGGCGTTGGGTCCATTGCATCCCCCTCGGCAAATAGATACTCGTAGCGCGTTGGATCGTCGCAATCGGATGTGTATAAAAAATTTGCCACAAATTTTCTCCTACAAACGCGAGCAAATGCAAAATGTCTTTAGAATTTTATTCCAAATTTTTTTTGCGTTCCAGACAGCGGAACATTACCCCCTTGGGAACTCGTGCCGGATGCGACAATGATATATCTATATATATATATATATATAGAGAGAGAGAGAGAGAGAGAGGGAGAGAGAGAGAGAGAGAGAGAGAAACACAAGTACCTTGTTACAAGATGATGACTGATTGGTTACCAACTAGTCCACTCCTTGGTGCATGGGTAGGTATCTTTGTTCTTATTGGAAATCGTAGCATTGATTGATATCAAGAATTTTGGGCAGAAGTTTTAGAGGATTGAGTGCATATCAAACTGTTGATGCCTTTTTGAACCTTCTACTTGTGTCATTGGACCTTCTCAAAGAAAACTTCTCTTGTAGACGTGTACCTCAAACTTGTGAGATTGTGTTGTATTATTGGTCACAGGGTCATTTACACTCCATTTTACTATTAGTGTATCTAGGTATCGTGGTCCTTAATGTAGTTCGACCCAATAGTTCATAAATTATGGAGCTTGATCTTTGATGCTTATTAGATTAGGTCGATGGAGGAGCCATTTACCTTATAAGCATGATTTCTACCTCAACAATTCTAGGAAAGTTATAAAAAGCCTCCCACTTGAGGCTTGAGTTATTAACACAAATCATAGGTTTGGCATTACATAAGAACAGTAGATTATAAATAATGATCTCCAACTAAGAATGCAGAATGAATATCAAACATAGTCAGAATTTTGCTACCTTCTATTTTTACTCTATTGAAAGTCGGGCTAGGTCCTGCTATGGACATATAGTATGAGTACTTGCAAGTCTCGCAACTATTTTTACATGCTTATTTTACTAAGAGCCCCCTGTTGTTATAGATAAGACTAATTGGCCGCCTTAAGTGGGAACCTTCTAAATCATTGCTAAATCAGTGTAAATAAGGTTGATGATTTATCAATCTGTAGTTTATGAGTTTGATGTCCTGAGCTCTTTGTAGGGGGGCTTTATTTGTGTGTGGATATCTTTGTTGAAGATCCCCCTGAGCTATCAGCGGCCATGATATCCATCAAATTTCTTTGTTGGAGAATGCCTGTGAATGCTATTTGCTACTTTGTGAACTTCCATTGATGCCATATCTGTGAAAGCACTTGGTATCAAAGCACTTTCTTGCCATCTAGCACCGCACTAAGCTCCCTTTTCTATTCGTTCATTAATCACCATACACTCTACTTTGTTGTCCATTGTCCCCCATACTCACCGTTTTATCCCCTATCGCCCACTTTCCAACCTTTTCTGCCGTTTTCAGCCTTGCTGGCTGTTTCCAGCCTTTGCCCACTATATCATGTTTTTTCTCATTCTTTTATAAGTCTTTCTATTGACTGAGCCTTTGATATTCACGGCAATGCATTTTTGAAGCCTACCACAATTGGTCAAGGAAACTTATGCTCCAAGTCGACTTGTTGATGTTTCTTTGTCTGTGGGTCGATGCTGATATGTGACCAAATTGTATGGTTTAGTTGTGGTCCAGATCCATATTTGGTTTTTTTTTTCTCAATACTTCTAAGATATGAATAACATTATTCAAATAAGGAATGATGATTAATTAATTGGAGAATCCAGCTTTGCTTGGTCATTGCTCAATGTCCCAGACAATTATTGCACACTGCCTGTTGATGATAAAAGATTCTCTTCTGTTCATGTGCATGTACGTTCTTTCACCTATCTAGAGATTAATGCAGAATATTGGATTTTTTCCTTTTTTTGATGAGATCACCTTTGAGCTTAACGTATATATGCTTTTTGTTGTCTACATATTTTTTTGGTATGAGTCTAAACTTTCTTGTTGCATACATCAAATTTCAATATACAAGTTGGTGTTAACTATGCATCAACCGCACTTTTTGGTTTATTTTGCAGGTTTGATTATACCGTTAACCAAAATAGGGCACAATGTTTTTATGCAGCAATCCGAACATATTACCCTTCACTTCCTGACAACTGTTTGGCTCCCGATTATGCTGGCATTCGCCCCAAACTATCTGGACCTGGTGAGAAGCCTGCAGATTTTATGATACAGGTTTGTTCAGCTCCTTTCTTCAAGTCATAGAACCCACGGACCGTGGAAGGAACCGTACCACGGTTCCTTGAACCGTGGTACGGTTCATGTAAAAAAATAAATAATTAATTAATTAATTAATTTTCCTAAATTTCCCCCCAAAACCCCTCAAAGCTAGTTTCCCTCTCTCTCTCTCTCTCTCTCTCTCTCTCTCTCTCTCTGTCTCCCTCTCTCTTATCAATTTGGGAGATTAAATCATTTGAAGTAAATAATCTAAGTAGGGAGAATCTGCTTTTTCTGAAAAAAAATTGGCATTTTTTTAGCATTTTTTTGGGCTATTTTTGGGGGCTGGGACAAAAAACAAATTAATTAATTAATTATTCAGTGCGGTTCACCACAGTTCTGGGCAAAAAATTTAAAGAACCGTACGGTTCACTGTACGGTTCTCAGAACCGTGGTGAACCGTTAACGGTTCATTGATTCTATGCTTCAAGTAAAAGCTACAGGAAGTAACTTATCATCTATTACACAAACTAGCAAAAGAAATATGCATGACAAAAAATGTTCCATGAGTTATTTTTATGGCAGCTAGCTTTACAGCATCATTGAATGGCCCTTTTTTTTCACTGATGCCAATTTGGTTACTTTACAAACATCCGCTAAGAATTTGTAGCGACCTTTTCAAGTTAGTGTAGATCAAAATCAGCTTTTTTCCTTAGGTGACTCAGTAAAATCAGCTGACAACAAAACAAAAAACTTCTATACCAGAACAATGCAGGATACAGCTGTTTTTTGTGAAAAATGCAAAATACAGCTTGATTAGGGCCCAAAATCATGTACACAGAGTAAATCCACGTGTGGAATTTGTTCCCACATCCGAAGGATAGGCTTAGTTTGACTTGTACATATTCTCAAAGGCCAATAAGGCAAACAATCAAGTTTTCCAAGTTAGAATCAATTTTCCTCAATTCTAGATTTTTTTGTGTTGGTGCAATTTGATTGGATGGCCATGGATTTGAATTTTGGAGGGGTCAAAGGACAAATCATAGGATTGTCTCACATGTGTGAAACAGGTCAGATCAGCGCAAGCTCCATGCTCCATCTATCTTATTCTTTTTGGAGCTCATTATGTATATACAATTTTGAGTAAAGTTGAGGATTTTTTTATCATGCTTGTCTAGATTTCTCTTTTCATGCAATTTGTTGTGTCCACTGCATTTATGATCACTTGTACTTTTCTCTTTGGTTTGTGTCCGTACAACAGGCTGTACTTCACACATGTGATGCCTATTTGATCAATATACACTTAGGTCTTGATTGTTCTTGCTTGTTATCAAAATTGTGTCATTACTAGGTTGCATGTGATGATGGAGATGATAATAGCAATGCATCCAATCCCTCTTGTTGATTGATTAGATCCATTTCAGTTCCTAATTATTTCACATGGTATCAAAGGCTTGTTCAGAGGGTATTTGATCCAAAGTAGAGTCTAAAATCAACATATTTTGTTATCAAAAAATTAGTTTTGGAGTGGTGAGTTTCTAACAAGTGGTAGCATTGGAAATTTGGGATCAATCATTTTTTTTGAGCCTTAGGTGTCTTCCTCACACGTGTGGAAGTGTGCAGGACTAGAGAGGCCATTTGATTGAGTTATTCCCAAATCAACAATGAGATTTTGGTGATTTTTCTTGTTCTAGGTGTGGACAAAGCTACAAGGATTTCAAATCTATTGGTAAATTTGTGTTTGGATCATCAAATCCATTGTTGATCTCATTCAGGTGTCAAAAAAGTGTCTTTCCAAGCCTGGTCTGAGATCATAGCTTTTTGAAAAAGGTAGATATTTTGAGTGCTTGTAGGAGTAAAAAATCCTCATTTTTATGTACAATTTACTGTATGAAGCTCAAATTGATTCTAGTTAATCTTTCTTTGTGAGAGGGTGAGGGTCAAAATTGAGATCCAACTAAAGTGTTTAAAATAGGAAGGAATCCAATTTTGAGTTTACAACTTGAGTGAGATCTTTGTAAATCTCTAGGTGTCAATTTCTTCCAATTCCTTGTGAGGTAGAGTGTCTAGTTTGGTGAGCTTGTTCAAGAGGGACAAAGATCTTTGTAGATCTTCCAATTTGTGAAAAAAGGACACAAATTAGATTGCAAAGCAGTGCAAGTTCAGAGAGGAAGTTCAGAGAGGAACAAAAGCTTTGGAGCCTTTTAGTACTTTGTTTATAAGGAGCATTACCATGACTTGCATCTGGAATTTGTACAGGGCCCCATGTGTGTTGGAACCTTTCACCTTTTTCTATTATCTTAGGTGTCTGTCTTTGAAACTTGTTTGAATGGCCTTGCACTACACTCAAAGAACTGAGGTGAGGGTCAACAATTCCTTCATGTGTGAATTGGACAGAAGTGGGAGAGGGTCCTGCTGGGCAACAACTTAACGGCTGGATCAGGGGCACTTTTCGCTATTCATGATTCAAAATTTTGTCATTACTAACTTGCATCTAATGATGGAAATGATGATAGCAATGCATCCAATCTCTCTTGTGGATTGATTAGATCCATTCTAGGTCTTAAATGTCTTTTATTTCACAAATTTTTCCCTCTCAAGGACATGTTTGTTTTCTTATAATAAAGTCATTTCATTTTTCTAAAAGGCTCTAGCATGAGTGAGTTTGTAGGATTGAACCTCATCTAAATTTATGGACACTCAGCTTCCCTTCTAGTACACTGCTTTATATTATTCTAATTGCTAGTATCTATAGTTCAGAGCTAGCCAACTCATGAAGATTCACGTCTCCTGTTGAGATTTATATATTATGCTTTGGATTCAATTCTACCTAGTGATGGATTGGAAACTAAACTCAACTATGAATATCTCACATCATTTTATGTTTCTTTGTAATCGTTTAGTCAGAACATTGTAAATGCATTTTTATGGCTGATGGTACGTTTTTTGGGTTAGTGCCAATTAAACTATTACATCTTTCAGGGACCCTTTTTTCTCATGGGTCGGATGACCACTTGCATGCGGTATTAGTATGTGTGTTATATTCATGGTTAGGTGTGAGTGTACATGCGGTATGCTGTTGCATGAGTCCTGACTATTATGGGATAAGGGTTTCCTACATGCAGTAGGCATGCATGGGAGGTTAGCATGATCTGATAGATGGCTTCCATGTGGATTCCGTCCATGGGCAGGTAGGGTGGGCTCTAAACTTTGTATATACTCTCACTAGTGTCTATGTGAATCATTGAGAGTTTTGCGGCCATTATGCTGTCAGACTAGGAAGCACTTCTATCAATCGGTTTTGCCTATCTCTCTATTGCTCGGGGGTTGGGTTTATTTTGATCCAGGTTGAGTTGGGATGGTTTAGTCTACTGCACGATATCTCCTATTCGTCGGATTCTCCAGTCTAGGTTTGATCCGGTGGATGTTTTATTGGTATCGTTGAATTTAACTATTTGTGCAATACAAAAAAATTGCAAATATTTCCTATTCAACCTTAGAGTTCTTCAATTGGGTCCCTCTTTCCAAATTTTTTGGTTCGTAAATGAATTTAGGAGCTAAATGGTCCTTTTGATAAGCCAAATCTCAAAATCAAATTTCTAAAGAAGCTCTATCCATCGGGCCTTACGTGGCTTATCATTACAAATTGGTTTCTTGTTTCCTTATTTTGGTCTATGACGGTATCAAAATCAGCAAAAAGATATATTTTTCTCACTTCAATTTCAATTTATGGAATTTGACGAGCTCTTTGGCCAAGAAATTGTGAATTCTTGGGCATAAATCACTAATTCATAGTTTCACATATAGCAATGATCGAAAGATTCATTTTTCATCCGGTCCTTACGAGTTTGAAGTAGGTTCATACGAGTACTGCATATTTTTAGCTAGTTTCCTTGGGGTAATGTACGTAAATGGATGGCAAAACAAATTTTATAAATTTTTTTTGTTTTTTATGAATTTACTTGCATGCATTAGTCACTATCGACAAACTGTATGATTCAGCAAAAAGCAACCAAAAAAATGCAAGTACCATACCCATTACCAATTTCAAATAAATTCCAACTCAGTTAGAAAAAGCAAAGCCCAGTACTTGTGCAAATGTCATTTGCAACGTCGAAGAAAATTAAAAAAAATTATTTAAAAGCCCCCCCCCTTGTCCATATTAGAAATTAAATGTTTTTTTAAAACTAATATGGAACCCGACCTTCCCCCCCTGTTCTTCCCCATGTTGCTTATCTCGGGCCAATAAAACGTCCACCAGATCAAACCTAGACTGGAGAATCCAAAGAATAGGAGATACCGTGCAGTAAACCAAACCATCCCAACCAAACCTGGATTAAAATAGACCCAGCCCTCGAGCAACAGGGAGATAGGCAAAACTGATTGACAGAAGTGCTTCCTAGTCTGACAACATAACGTCTGCAAGACTCTCAATGATTCTCATAGACATTGGTGAGGGTATATATAGTGTAGAACCCACCCTACCCCTATCCCATAATAGTCAGGACTCATGCAAAAGCATACTGCATGTACACTCACACCTAACCATGAATGTAACACATGCCAATACCGCATGCAAGTGGTCACCTAACCCCATGGTCCTATTCGACTATTATCCGGGTTAGGTCCAATCCCCATGTCTAAGGCACCCCCTAACAGTCCAAACGGGCCATGACATTGTTCCCCCTTATTTTAGTTCGGTCCTCAGAACATAAAGTCAGGAAAGCTCCTCTTTAGATTACCTTCTAGTTTCCAAGAATCCTCATCATCAAAATGTCCTTTCCAAATTCCAATGAACCAGATGCTCAATAACCTCTCGATTTTGCAATCGTTTGGTTCTCGTCTCAAGTACCCTTTTGGATTCTAAAGGAATTTTTTTAGATAAATCTTCAAACAAATCTAGACCTTTACCAGAACCAAGGTGATCCCCTTCATGTAAACTCATCTTCAGAAGACTAACATGGACTACGGGATGAGCCTTGATGTTTTCTGGTAAATCTAATTGGTAAGCTAAAAGGTCAAATCTTTTTCAAGATTTTATATGGTCCCCTATAATGAGTAGACAACTTGTAATGCTTTCTAGTACGCAAAAAGAATCCTTTGGAAGATCATGGGCACTCTGCACATTTTCTCACTAGTGTCTATGTGAATCATAGGATGGATTTTGTGGATAGTAATGGTAGAAAAGTATTCATTTTTGGAGATGATTCTTGTACTCATGGTTGCAACCAAACGTTTGAAACGTCCAAACGTGAACGTTTGAAACGCGTTGGAAAAATCATCCAAACGATTGAAACGTTTTTACCCACTTTTGCCCAAGCAGCCTATCTTGATTGTCCAAGCAGCCTATCCAATTTGGGGTGCCCTAGACTCTTCAATAATGCTGCAAAATTTCAGAAGGAATGGTTGAGTAACAATCAGCCAACAAAACTTGCAAAAAAAAGGACCAAGAAGTCCTTGATTTGAAGCTGCCATTAGCTTCAGAATGGGCCAAAACCCTTACCTGCAAATTTTTGCAGCAGTTGGAGCTCTAACGATGGCTGAAGATCATGTAGAGGCCTCTCCAAAATGCGCTGCAGCCGCTGCCTTCTTGAAAACTCCTCTTCATCCGATGTCTGATGAAGATTTGGTGGGAACCCAAAAAAAGTGATCACGCCCCCCCAAAAGAAAGTGGCCACGCCCCCCAAAAGAAAAAAATTTTGCCTTTCTTTTTTTTTTTGGGGGGGGGGGGGGGGTGCATGGCCACATTTTCTTCAAAAAAAATTTGAAAAAGAAAAGTTTGAAAATTGGCCGTTTCAAATGCGTTTCAAACGGCCGCGTTTCCATACGCGTTTGGAACGTCTTCCAAATGCGTTTGGTTGCAACCATGCTTGTACTCAATTTCCAATAATTTCATCCGCGGAATTAATAAAGGATTCTCACAATTTTGATTGTTATCATCTTGTTTTGAAATCTAGTTTAAGTTGTGTTGTTATTGAATCTTTTGATGTGATTGATGGTGAATGTTTAAGTATTGAAACAGATTCATTATAGGTAACGAGTTTCAATGTTTTAACCCGAGTTGTAGTGGATCGTGATCCGCTGCAAAAATATTCGGGATCGCGTGATCCGGAACGCTAGCGATCCGGGACCAGAAACGTGGTCCCGGATCACAAAAAAAAATTCAAGGTTTTTTCTCATCCAGATCCGCTACTGGTTGCTATTGAAATGAATAGCAGCTTACTGCTGTAGATATGGATAGTGAATGCAAATATATCTTCATGAAGAGCAGATTATTGCTGCAGGTCTGTGAGATGTGAAACAATTAGTGGTGGGAACAATAGTGAAACTTACGAGTAATGTTTTTGTTTATGCAACTATCATAACTTCTTCCCATCAGCAAGATATTTGCCTAATTACCTTTGCTTTGGTAGGCTTGAGCATAGAAACCCGTTCCTAAGGAATGAGTACCATTCCATTCCTTAGACAGCCATTCCGTTTCTAAAGAATGGTTTTCAGGAACCGGGATTGGGTTTCGGGTTAGAATGGATCAGAATCTGCCGTTGACCAAGCTGCTATTTTTAGCAAGGGAATAACAGAATAAAAAGCACAATAGAAATGAGAAAGGAGGACCCTGATGATGTTAAGGTGGTTAAGCAGAGAGGAATATCTGCCAGGTAGTGCTAGCTTTTGGTGGTAGCACACAACAAATGGGCTGCATTTAGCTGTATTGAAGAAAATGAAAATGCCCGAAGAATATGAGTATAGATTTTGTTTACATTAGTATTTTTAGAACGGTGCTCCAAGCCCTCATTGTTTGAATGATCAGGAATCTCAAAGCCTGCTCAGGAAACCTCCTAAATTTTCTGTTTCTGGAACATTCCTCCCCACTTGAGTCTATTCTAGCCTATCGTACCTCATCTTCCTTTCTGCTGGCCTTCTAGTTTGATTTTCTACCTTCTTGTCTCCCAGCAGGCCTTTTGCTGTCCCAAAATACTGCCAGGTCTACACCCTTACTAGAAAATAGAATGCTAAGTTGATAGCCCTTAAAGAGATGCTCACTTTGATATATATAACAAGTATAGCTGATTGCTTTATGCTATATGCATTTTTACGAGTTTTGGTACACCCAATATAGATAGTGGTCGACGGTTCTAATTGATACCCGCAGGGCCCAATGGTGCGACCTTGCCCCAGTATCAGTTTTGTACTGGTCTTCATTTTTGGTTGAGGGGAGAAGATCTTACCGGCAGTTGTTATTTCTCTTCTCCCACAACCTTCTCCTCTCTAAGAACTAATTATTGTGAATGGTGATTAATTGCAATAGATGATAAGATTCCAGGTGTGGTAGTGTCAAATTTAACAGATTGTTCTGTGAGCCTATTCTGATGAAGAGAATATGGAGGTTCCTGCTTTGAAAATCAACATCAAAACATCTTTTGAATGTGAGAAGTAGAGCCACCTAAAGGTCACAAACTGGCAAACGCAGTGGCCACTGAGATGAATCAATAAGTGAAGAATTTGGTGGATTTAGAGTTTAGGGTTTAGGGTCCATACGAAGCTGAAATATTCCCCATCAAGAGGGCACCCAAAACGGTCCTCTTTATCAAGTACTATGTCAGCCCATTAATTATGTTTTATGGAGTGCTATTGCATGCTTGAATTGTTTATAGTGAAGTGCTAAAAGATTAGCAAGATTCGTGTGAGACACTGCTTGCAAATCAAGTGATAGAAAGGTGCTGCAAAGCTGTTCTGAAAATCAGCATCGAAGAAGCTTTTATTCATATCCCTGAAAACTTGAAAGAGTTTGCAAAACTCCATTTTTGCACTTATCTTAACAGGTCTTCTCTAGCAAATTTTCTTACAAATCAAGAACTAAAAGTTGAAATTTTTTAAGGAAAAAATAATTTTCAAGGATATGAAAGATGACTTTAAGGTGGTTGCACAAGGCTCTTGTTGTGACAACAAATTGCATGTTCTTGGATATCTTTTACCTCAACATGCCCATGTAAATCAAGAAGGTCGTCAAAGCACTCTATGGCATGAGAGGTTTGGACATCTTAACTATGGTAGTCTCAAGCTACTTTATGATAAGGACATGGTGCGTGGGATTCCTGAGATTATTCAAAAGTTCAACATTTGTGAAGCTTGCATGCAAATCACTCCTTCAATAAAAGTCGTATTGTCAGCTTTGGGTACCGGCCCAAACACAATCACTTGGAGGTTCATCCTACTCTCAATCACTCTTTGATGACTTCTCTTGAGAAACTTGGGACCATTTTTTGAAGAGTAATCTAGAAACACTTTTTTCTTGTTGAATTTAAGAACCTTGTGGCGAATCAAACTGGAAAGAGGATTAAGATCCTAAGGACAAATGGTGGAGGTGAATTCAAATCTGGTGAGTTTAGCTTGTTCTGCAAAGGCATGGAATTAGACATCAACTCATAGTCTCATATATTCCACAACAATGGAGTAATGGAATGAAAGAACCAAACTCTTGTGATCTGTGCTTGAAGCATGCTCAAGGCACATGGATTGAGCAATTATCTATGGAGTCTGCAATATACCTCCAAAATGGGTCTTCAACCAAGGCTTAGAAGTTGTGACTTATGAATAGGCATACGGTGGATGTAAGCCAAGTGTTGCACATCTTAGAGTCTTTGCTGGTACTACTTATGTGCATATTCTAGATGAGACACGAAGGAAACTTAAACCAAATTTTCTTAAAGGCAACATTATTTGATGGCATCTAACCTCTAAAGCATAAAGTCTATCTGAACCTAAGACAAGGAAGATCATGACAAGTCATGGTGTCATTTTTGATGAAGGAAAAGGTGTTGATTTGGCTCAAGGAGGTCAATCAAGTGAACATGTAATTCTAAATGACAAAAAGGTAGATTCAAATGATGAGTTTACCCATCCTATTGATGCCGAAAATCAACCTATTTATGGTGAGGTGATAACTCCACCCCTATGACCTCTTGAGTCAATTTAGAAAGTTCTTAGAAATGATTTACATCTTGCTGCTACTTCTATGGATCCCACTCAGGTATAGAAGCTTCCAAATTGGTATTTAGAGAGTAATGAAGATAATAAATTTTTGGAGCAACCTGAAACAAATGAACAAGGTTCAATTAGGGTGCAACCTTACACAAATATCAAATTTGTATTGGTGTTTAGTTTTGGTATGAGGGGAGTGAAGATTGTAATGGTAGTTGTTGTGTCTCTTCTCTCACACTCTTCTCCTCTCTAAGAACTAGTTATTTTGAATGATTGCTTGTAATCGATGATAAGATTCTAAATCCAGTTGTCTCAAATCTAACAGCACTCTCCAACTTTCTCATCCACGTCAAGTGCCCCTTCAAGTACATCCATGCCTCACCCCCCCAACCACAAGCACAACACCTTGTTTTTAAAATTTTCTCCTTGCGCAAGTCCCTTTTAGCCTAATGTAAATTTAAATCTTGAATGAGTCATTACAAAAGGACAATGTAGCCCATAGTTTGAAATTTTTCCATAATGGCTCCCGTTCAGAATTAAAAGGAGATGCAAGTATTGTTGATGTACCTTATCTAGCTGCTTTAAAAGTAAATCAGTGCTTCAAAAATTATGAGTATCATGCTTTGTTATGTCATTGGAAAGATCTTTGCTATGTAGATGAGGTTGCTATATACCTTTTTCCATTGATTTATCACACTTGTCTAATTTTTTATCTTTAAATTATTCTAACGTAGAGAATTTTATCGAAGGAAAAAATTCTAGAAGTCTTGGGCAAGAGTTTGTTGATGTCTTTCAAGAGCAGTTACTTGAGAGTCTACCTTTTTTCAAGGGTGTAGATCATCAGATAGAGCCTATGGCCTCTCAATTGTATGGCATCATAATCATACATAAGGGATTCGTCATCGCGTCGTATCAACAAGGTATGTCTTGTTTGGATCGACTATGTGTAGTACAGAGCACACAATATTTCGAAGTCTCAAAGCTTTCATTTGATTTATTGTTCCTTTGAACAACTGGATTGAATATTTTACGATTGCATTTAGCAATTCTCTTTATTCCCTTAGGAAGATTTGGTAGGGGAAAATGCGATAAGGGCATCGTGCTTAATAAATCTTTGTAAGAATCCTGTGAAGCCTAGATAACTTCAATTCCTGAATGGTTTTCGGGATATGCCACTCCCATACCTCACGAGCCTTATTATAATCGATTCAATTCCACAATCTGATATGATATATCCTAGATTCTTGAGTTTGTATCATGCTTCAAATCTTTAGAATAGAGCTTTTCTTGCCTCGAGAGTTTTAAGAAAATTCCAAGATGCGTGTGTTGAAAAGTGGTCAGAGCATTTGTGAGTTTAAATGGTAAGACTAAAAATTCATAGTGGCTGTATCTAGTCCAGAAACCTGTTTCTGAAACATCCTCATCCTTTTACCCATATTTGATAGTGACCTGACCTAAGGTCTATCTTGGTGAAATACTTCACACCATTCAAACAATTCATTGATTCATCTATCCCAGGTAAGGGATAATGATTCTTAACAAAGGCGTAAAACCCCATTTTCTTACAAGTGCCCCCCGGGGGAACTTACCGGGTCTAACATGGTCCATACGTAAATAATTCTGAAATCGTCGACTAGCAACTTCATCCTTTAGGCTCATCTTGTATGGAAGGTGATATGAGAGAACTGTTGAAAACTCATTCAGGAGTTCAAGTTTGACATTAAGTACCGTAGAGGTGCATTGAATTGTATTGTTAATGCTTTGAGCTAGATTGGAGGGATAAACTAGTTGTGCTTTCGATGCTAAAATTCAATCTGATTTGTATCTTTCTCTTCGAGATCTATGTCGGATCGGCACGTTTTTCAGTTGAGTGTGGCAAGAAGTCTTGGCAGAAAATTCTAAAATTAATGAAGACCTTGGAGGCATGTGTTTAAAAATGTGAACCAAGTGCATAAGTGGTAAGACTCAAAGCAACTGGTTTGCGACATCTGTTGGAAATTCTTGATAAGAAATGGGCAAGTATTACAACAGATTTTGTGACTGGACTTCATAGGACTAGAAGAGTCAAGATGCCTTTTGGGTAGCGATTGACCGCCTGCTAACCATAATGATGCTTGCTAAAGACTAGGCATTTTTTCAAAGGCTTATCACATTGTTTCATCTTGTACAGAGCTGAAACAAGACTTGGCATTGCATTGTTTCATTCTTTAGAAAGCTGATGATTTAGAAACTAATGATGTCTACTAAATACATTTATGAAAGGTTCTTGACTGCATGGTTTTGAACTTTCTGCTGAATTGACTTGTCTGACCTGTTAACAAAGGGAGAGGATTGCCATGGAGTTTCTGGGCTTGTCAATTTGTTTGGAATTGAGTCTCCGGGTTTGACAGCTTCTTTAGCAATTGCAAATTTCGTACACAACAAAATTTCCAAGAGATGAACACAAGGTTTGTTGGATGAAGTGATTGCGTGCAGCCAGCCGAGAGAGCATGTGTTTGGCCTGTTAAGGGAGGGCAGAGCTCAAATTTTTAACTTGCATAAAATGAGCCTGCCTTTTCACTTTCCACGGTATACCAGTGAGAAATTCAGATTCATTACAAGCACAGTGCAATAGAAATGCAGGAAAGGCCACTAAGTCATATGATGCTTTAGTGACCATGGTCCACGTAGTTGAGATTGCTCATTTTCATGACTTATCAATACTTACAATTGACTGGCTTTTTTACTGAAAACAATTTTTTGTTTCTTGATCATTTTTGCTACAGCATATTCAATGAATTATGCTTTTTCCAGATGTAGCATGGCTCTTAGATGATGGGGCTCATATCTGTGTGGGAATGCCCTTATTGTGCAAATTAGGGTTGAAGTGCATAATTGGCTGCAATGTTATTTACCCTATGCAAATTTCAAGCTGAGCTACATGTTGACCCTATGTATCTGTACCAAAGAGATCGACTGATCAGACTTACTGGAGCATAACAGTATTGCAGAGTCGTGCTACATGTATAGCTATACAAGTGTTGAAGCACCAAGGCACATGTCTACAGATTCAAAACTGTTCTGGTTTGTTTGTTTTCAAGTAATGGTTTGATGGTTTTATTCAGTAAATACTGTTCTGAATTTACCACTTCAGGTGAATGTATGAAATTGCCATATGTGACATGCCTATGTTTGTTGCTCAAAATTTAAACAACTCATCTGAACATGATTCAGCAGAGAACACCAATCTATTTTTCTAATAATTGGAGACTCAAATGTACAAGTTGAGACAAGAAATTCTCCTGACAGATTTTCTAAACCGTTGGACGTTTAAACACCTTGGCCAGCATGATCTTGAAGGGAAATATTTCCTCCATATTCAATTGACTCGTTGATTATTTCGAGGAATCATTGACAATCTTCTCTTTCCTGACCTGCTCTATTTAGTATAATCTGCATATACTGTGGCACCGTTTTTTCGTTATCCGACAGCTTAAGATCCTCTTTGACAATACTGCTGTTCAGTTTGGCTTGAAATTTTTTTAACGTTACGAGGAACTATCAATTGGGTCAGTTTTCAATGTTTCAGTCACACAGCATGAACGAAAGGTTGTGGTCACTTGCAGCTGAATGAGCAGCGATTGCAACTAGTGGATAGTCTTTGCAGTCTAGAATTTAGTAATCTTGCGTTGATGGAACCAAATTGCAAATTGTAGAGAGAGATCAGCAGTCTCACCTCAACTTAGCTCGGCAGGCTGACCGGATGATTAAGTATTATTTTGTGTGTGTTAAGAGACCCTTTTTCTGCCTTGGGTGGTTTCACATGGAAGAGTCCAATCCCATTTCAAAATTTGCACTTACTCCCCAATCTGAAACCCCAAGTATTTCGCGTTATTCCATGTGAAAAGGCCCTTTCATTTGGAGGATAAATCATTTATTGTTTAAATTCAAATTAGTAAACCTATGAGTTTTATTGGAGGGGAAAGCAAAGGCACACCACTTCCCCCCACCAATACTCTAAGAGGCCCAAGGTACTTCCTTGGTATGTTGATTTACTCAAATCTTTTTCCACCAATTGTTGTCGGTTTTAGAAATTTTTTGCCTTCTAAATCCTGCATCTCAGACTTTTTGCCAATAAAATATTAGAAATTTTTATCAATAAATTATTTTAATAACTCAATTATTGTATGTAACCTAAGTTTGATAAGGATCTACCTAGTTTACTATACACAAGTTTCTTCCATATGAAAATGACAAACAAAAAATTTCTACATTTAAAAAAAGTTATTTTGAAAAAGTCAAAATTTTGTAAGTTGTTTATGAAACCAATTTTTGGAGAAAGATGTCGGTTCCATATATATATTCTGTCGGCTTTTTTGAACAACGCTCATAGAGCATAAATTCTTGATTTCAAAAGGGTCCCAAAATTGACTAGCTTTAAAAGATAAGTGCGTAAGACAAAAGCAAATTTTATGTCAAAAGGATTCACATTTTTTATAGTTGAAATGCATCAATCCAAAGACTTACAAGCAACATCATTTGTATACAATTCATGAACAGTTTGTTAATGAGACTTAATTTGAAAATATCAAAAAGACATACAATGGATAAAAAATAATATATTAATTCCTTGTGCAACATGAAATTTTTTGAAATGTTTCTAAAGTAAATAAATTGCCACCAGAAGGGCATTTGCATATTGATAAAGAGAAAGGTATGGGTTATATCAAGATCTTATGTTTTGAACATTCTAGGTTTTACTGATGGGAATGTTTCTTTAAGGAGCTCCCATTATTCATTGTACTCTACTTTTATTGAACTTAGTGGAAATAAGGATAATGCACATCTATTAGATGCATACTCTAGCAGAGAATTTCTTCATGACAATACAACCATAGAAGTTGACACACAAGCTGATGATGAATAGTGGACACTTTGTATTTTGTTATAATACAATCAATACATTTACCTTAGTGTTTTTCCTCTCTTGTTCAGTGAATTTGCAATCAATTCTGAACATGTCATGATTTGATGACAATGATGATTGAATGTCTTTGTTATCTTCTACTCAGCAATCATCTAATTTTCTCTTCCTGTATGAACTTGCATGCTTTTCTAAACTTCTTGTATTGTGTGGACTTTGTTATATGTCGAATCTGAACTCTGTGGTAGAACCATTGAAACTTAATGTATCCCTCTCTTTCTTCAAGTGATATGTCCTAGGGATTGGGACTTTTCTAATTTGAACTTGCTTAAAAGCTTCTCTAATTAGTTTAAATATTGTTGCATATGCTTCATTGCTAATACCTGCAAAATCACAAGCACCCTGAACTATAGTCTTATTAAAAAAATTTGAATGTCCACCATCAAAGACTCTATTATTTTACACTTTACATTTGAACTCCAATTGTTCATCATGATACGCTCAGTGGATTTGCCTGTCAATATTGTGTCCAATGACATTCCTAGTGAAGCATTGTCTTTAGTATTCCGAGGAGCTACTAATGCAGATCTGCAAAAAAAACAGATAGTTAACAGAATATCACCATAGCTGAAATTAAATCCAAATGTCAATGTAAAACTAACAAAAATTAGAATATGCTTACTTGAATGCATGAATCCTTCTATTTCAATATCCTCCTTTTGAAAGCGTTTGAATATCCTTGCAACTTTGTTGCTTTCGCTTCTTACTTTCAGTCTTCTTCTTTGACAATTCCACATCCTTTAATAAATGTAAGTTTTTAATACGAATATATTATAAAATTGATTGCATTTGCTCTAGTTCTGATTTGATATTGGTTGTTATCTTCTGTAATGATTCATCATTTTTTTTAAGTTGTTCATTTTCCTCTAACGTCTTTTGGAGATGACAATCTCTATTCTAACAATAAGAGAATATCCGAATTAACTCACCTTCTAAAAAGTGAACTTTATTCATATAAAGTTGTTTTCCATGGTTCTTCAATCTTTCACAATATCCTAGTAATCCACCATGCTCATTGCATATCCATGTAACTAAATTAGTTATTGAGGAAAATGTGGGATGTGTCAAAGTGCTTGGATCTTGTGAATATAATGTACTGATGTATTAGTCTCTCATGGCTTTTCTACAAATAAGGGAGAGACAAAATAAAACTTCAATATTCTCATTTATATTCCACCTTTAAATTTTTTAGACATTCTCACAATTTTAGGTCGCATAGCTAAAGGCAACCAATTAGGAAGGGTAGGTTAGTTATACCCAAAGAATTTCTCACCAACATTTGTTTGCGTTGTTGATCTATTAGGAAAAATTTCTATCATCTGAGTTCAAAAAACCACTACTCATTATAGACAACATATATGCTCAATCCCCCTAGCATGCGATTGAAACCTTTTGTGATTTGCTATGTAGCCATAACCTAGACATGTATGATAATTCTTAGAGACTTCAACAACTATATTGACTATGAAGATGGATTCAACCCTAAGGAAGAAAATGAGCACAATTGTTGCATTTGATAAGTCACATTATTTTAGCCCAAGACCAAGGTAGAAAATGTCACACATGACACACTAATAGTAGATGAGGACCAATGCTAGGCTTCTACATTTGACCAATTTAAGTTGTCACATGTTGCTTCTTCGATAATAATTGTGAAAGAAACATAATCTCCACACATATAGACTTTCTTGGAATGCCTTCTGAAGTCTAAGTAATTTTGTTTCGTCATAAACTTAAAGCTATAAAGCTACAATTTTTTCAAACTAAGTATCTATCATTTAAAGTCAAATTGCATTGTAGAAAAACTATTCACATGATTGTGTGTGTGTGTGAAAAATTTATCTTGTATTAAATAATGTAGATGGATGCCTGTAAATTGGAAGTAGAGAGAATCAACATACCGAGATGTGCCCAAGGCTACAAGATGTTGTTTCCAACTTAAGAAAATAATGAATAAATCATAGTCTAGAATTCGGTCCTAGTAGTTAAATAGTTTCTTCTTTTTTTTGGCCATGAGTAATTATTTGCACTAGTGCATAATGTACCACCATGTAGATTCTAACCTAACTGCTGAATGACATAATTAAGTTTGAAGTGTGTTGCTATCATGTGTCCCTTTTATATATGTAGTGAGAACTTGGGCCTAGGTCGTCATTGAAAAAAATAACGACTCTTATGCAACCTAGCTATTGCTAGGGACATCATTAAATAGTTTCACAATGTATCCCAAGGCCTAATCATCTGTTGATCATGTTAACAATGTATTTTGTGTTCATATAATCAACAAGGTGCACATTAACCATAAATTACAACAGAACATGAAGAGTGTGTCATAACAAGGGGTTTTAAATAAGTTGGAGTATAGGTTTTTATAATTATAAGATATCATTGTATTTTAAAAAGTTTACTAATGGCTTTTGCTCTTGGATATAAGCTATTTTACCACAGTACCAAGGTCTTGAAATTCCCAATCAAGTATGTTATTCATACGATTTAATGGTTGTCGGAATTTAAGATGCCAAATATCGCTTGCTAGCTTAGACTTTGTTGCACAAATAATGTTTACGAAGTAGTTCAACTTCAACATACATTCTAGCATATAACATGAGTGGCATTGAAACCTCCTAAAAAAAACAAACAGGCTTCTCCGTGGTACAAAATTAGATACTATATATTCATTTTGTACGTTCTTACTTCACAATGCATCTTCATTTTATTCTTTGATTGAAAGAAATATTGGCCAAGAAAATGTCAATGCTTAGTTCACCCTTTAGCTATTTTCAAATAGTTGGACTTCACTATAGCCTAGTGTAAGGTCACTCATATTTAGTCTCTTTCACAAATATTATATATAAAATAAATAAATTCTACAGACATATTGGTTTGTTGAACTTAGTTTTGGATTAATATACTTGGAGAATTGGTAACATGTAGGAGTGGCTGTTATATGCACTTCCATTAGTGTGAACTTAATATAACATTTGTGGCCAAAACATGGTAAACACTCTTTTATCCCTCCAATATGTTAATAATTGTTCAAGCTTGAAGAACGTGTCTTGTGGACATTTTTTCAAGTTGCCATGTTAAGTGGACGATTGTTGAGAATTTGAAAGTGACTATAGGATCAAAGGTGCACTATCAAAACATAAGTTGCTAATGCTTCGTTGGAACTTGCACGATGTTGCTAATTATGTGGACCCATCTTCATATGTCTTGTAAAGATGATGCCACAATCTAGTATGTGGCGATTGAGTCAAACCATGGTGTAAAGGCCTCCCAATGCATACTTCTTATTAAGATGATGCCACAATGTATTATATGGTGATTGAGTCAAACTTAGATGTAAAAACCTCCAAATGAATGGATGATAAGAATTAAAATGAATCATATGTGTTGGTGGTCAAAGGCATCCCATTCTACTATATAAGAAATGAAATGTCACTTAATGGAACAAGGTAAAGGGCCTTCAAAACACAATATACCAAAATTAACTTATTAGACAAAAAGTGGAAGCTTTACACCTGAAATGGTGATGGATATGGATGCCTAGAACATCTTTTATTTATGTACTATTTATGCCCCATGAGAATTTAATTAGTTGTAATAATAGGAATACAAGATAGATGCAAAGATGACCAAACTAAGAGCAAATCATTAAGAAATATATAATGTTGCTTGGATGTAGATGGTCAATTGGTGTAACATCATTCTCAAAATTATTTTTCTTTTCAATATTCTACACCACAAAGCATAAAGAGGCATGTGACATTAGAAACCATTTTTAAGACACCTCCGCCTTTTTTTGTCTTTTTC
The DNA here is from genome assembly GCA_029204225.1 of Diphasiastrum complanatum. Lineage (NCBI taxonomy): Eukaryota > Viridiplantae > Streptophyta > Lycopodiopsida > Lycopodiales > Lycopodiaceae > Diphasiastrum > Diphasiastrum complanatum. Next base: position 58,175,334 of record CM055101.1, read on the forward strand.
GCCCCTTCGCAAAAAATGCGACAAAGTGGCCAAAATGCCTTAGAAAACATTTTAGGGACACCTTCAGTTTTTTTGGTTTTTTCGCTGCCTTTAGTCTAAGGCACCTTCGGCATTTTCGTTGCCTTTAGTCTAAGGCACATTCTACTTTTTCGCTGCCTTTAATCTAAGGCACCTTCGCCTTCTTTTGCTGCCTTTAGTCCAAGGCACTTTTCGGCTTTTTCGTCTTTTTTCACCTTATTCGCTGCCTTAAATCTAAGGACGCCTTCAAGATTTACATACCTTAAGTCTAAGGACACATTTAGGATTTGCATACCCTCACTTTAAGGGCACCTTCGGGTTTTTCGGGTTTTTCGCGTTTTTGCTACATTGGCAAACTGACATCGCCAACTTATCATCAACCCTAAAACAGTTGGAGAAACAAATATCCTAAGGGTGGTTACCAAACTTTGTACAGATGCAAAACTGGAGCAAATGGCAGTTAAGGCATAAGATATTTTTCTGGACACTTGTAAATCTATATATTAGCTGAATCAAGCTATGTAAGTGTTAATTGAATTTCTCTTTTAATCAGAGTTTTCTGTAGCCAGCGTTATCAGGCTCAACAAGTTGAAGTTATTACTTCAAGCCATTGTACTCACTGTTGATATTAATCAGAGTGCAATTTTTGTCTCACTACTACGTCGTTCATTTGCACAATATGTATGAATTCTTCTACTTGAATACTTCTACTGCTAACTGTTGTGTTTTCGTTCCTGCATGCCGCGCTCAAATCCTCGAGCTTCCGCTACCGCTCTCGCACCCATGGTTTTAGGAGAGTGTTTTCTTGGGAAGATGCCATAAAATAGAATGCATACTTTCTTAGTTCCATCGTTGGACAAAAAGGCAACCTTTCATGATCACTATAAAAAATGTAGATGGTATGTCCATCGCTTGGTTAGAAAGGCAACCTTCCATAAATCAATAATCAGAAAAGTAGATGGTTGGATAGCAATAGTGCTTATGTCTTGTTGTAGTTGGAATAAGCTATCAACAAAATATATATGTCATGGATCGTTGATGAACATATCAGAGACATAACCTACGTAAATTTCAAGTGCTCCATCACTATTTTTGTAGTGTGGGTATACATTTTTCAGAACTGAAGTAAGAAACATAAAGCAGAGCCATCGTTGGCCTACAAAGTGTGAAAAGTGTACAATTTATTTGGTGGTCCATTGTTGGCTAGTGGATTTTTCTCAACATTCATACTTGCTAACCAAGTGTTATGATTCCCTATGTGGAGTGAGAACACTTCCCACATACAACAAAAGTGATAGCATAGCATAACCAAAGAGATGATTGCATAACTTAAAGAGACAAATGCATTGACAAGAGATGAAACCAAACACTTACCATGCGATAGAAATCGTAGGAAGCAAGCTTGATAGGATGCACTTTCTACACTTAGTAGCTTGCTGAACAATGTTGTGAAGAAACATGGGTCAACAATGGGTGATATATAGTAGTTTGTCAGGAAGCTTTCTAGAAAGCGGCATTTTGCCCATTGATGGGTTGGCAACGAATCTTGTCTGTACGTTTAAGCTAAGCTTAAAACCATATTAGAACTTATCTATTAAAAATGGTGGAAACAATTTGAATAGTATAATATGGGTTAAGGGTGTCGTAAAACCGTGGGGTGCGTGAGCGGCAGTGGAAGCTCGAGGACTGAGCGCGACATGTAGGAACGGAAACACAATAGTTAGCAAGTCTGAAATGCCACAACATATTAGTTGATTCAGAAGTGATTGTGTGAAGAGCTTGACTGTTAGAAGAATAGCAATGGCTGAGTTTGTACAGATAGATACTGCTTCTTCCGCAGGCTAAAACCTTCCGAGATTTGTCAAGAATTGTGCAACTTTCTGTATCGAATTTGACCCTCCGACCTAAATCGATGATTTTGCTAACTGAGCGCAGATTCTTGGTCAGATTTGGAACATGGACTTCACCTCTTTCGAATTCAACTCTGACTGTTCCTTCACCTTCGATTGAATGCGATGAGTTGTCTCGAAGTTGCACAACTTGAGAGTGGGTGAATGACTTATAGTCTTTGAACCAGTCGCGATGGTGAGTCATGTGTTGAGTTGCTCCAGAATCTAGATACCAGGAGTCGATATCCTATTGTTCTTTGACTTTGGTCATGAAAGCTGCTTCATCTTCTTCTTCTTCTTGTTGATTTGAGTGACTGGCTGCAACACTATGTGCTTGTTGTTGGAACTGTTTCTTCTTTTCATTGTTGTACTTCAAAGTTCGACAGTCCTTGATTTCGTGGCCAGTCCTCTTACAATATTTGTAGAAAAGTCTCTACACTAGTTGGAATGATGAAGAGCTTGAATTCAATCTTGAACCAGAATTTGGTCCAGACTGCATGTTGCTCTTCTTGTTAGTAGAGCCCGACTTTGTAGATCTCTTGGATCTAAACTTCTGATTTTTTGAATACAGAGCTTGAGGATCCGATCATGAGCCTGAGGAGCATGTTGATCTTTTGATCTCCTCTTGTAGGAGCAGCGAAATTACTCTTGATAGAGTGTAACGCTGGAATCTTCATCCATGTCCAGTAACATAATTACCCGTCTTTGAACAAGTCGACCACCTTTGGCTATAACACGTTCAGTCATTTTGACAAAAACATAGGAGTGAGCACGGTGAGTGCAAGGTCAAATTATAATATCCTATGGATGGATCGCGGAATTTATAATGGAGAAGTGATTTATCTAGATAAATCTTTGAAGATTTAAATTCATTTGATTAGTCTTTGTGATAAGACCTTGCGATGCCTTAAAAGACGTGAGTAATAATAAAGTAACCATACTACTCATGGGTACGGAATTAGTGGCGTATCCAAACGTGCAAACCAAGGATCAGATTAAATTCGATTCTATATCGAAAAATCTCGTTTCTACGAATTTCGATATTACGCAATCAATCCTTTTGTCTTTATATGCTTAAAAGTCAAGAACGCAAAGATCGCTGAGAAAGAAAGAGGAAAGAGTGAGAAGAAAGACGAAGACATAGAGAAAGAGAAAGAGAATTAAAGTGGAATAGAGATACCTGTACTGATCGAAGAAGAAAACCTGATAACGTACCAGATCCCGAATTGGAAAAGGAAAAATCATGCAGCCCACCCCATTTAGATAAAGGTGGCAGTGATCAGGACGATATGGCAGCTCCAACATCAACTTCCTCCGATATGACTATTTTAAGGGAAGAGCCTCTGAGGATGTTGATAGTTATGTGTCCCAATTTGATTCCATAGTGGTCAGCAATAAAGAAAGTCTAGATGCGGACAAGCTGAGGATTTTTCCCGGTTTATTAAGGAAGGAGGCAAGAACATGGTTCAGTCAAATTGAACTAGCCTTAGTTTCCACTTGGACCGATTTAAAGGACCAATTCTTGAAGCAATTTCAAGAAATCATGTATTCTACATGGATTCTTTCACAATTGAATGCAATAAGAAAGAAGGAGAAAGAGTCCTTGTGGAAATACACAAGAAGGGTAAAGAAGCTTATTGGTCAATTGACAGGACAATGCCCGGTAGCTATGCAAATTGAATTCTTGGGAGGGCTGCCAAAAAGAATAGATTGATATTGTAGAGAAGGACCAACCAAGACATTAGAATATGTCATATCGACGACTAAAAATTACGAAACCTCACGGATATCTAGAAGTTGTAGATTTGTTAAACATTCTTCTTCTAAGAAGAAAAAGCATGTTTCGTTGTCTTCAGATGACTCAAGTAGTGGTTTTGACTCGGACTCGAGTTCTTCTTCGAGTTCAAGTTCAGACTCGAGCTCTAGTTCAAGTGAAGATGAAAAATAAAAAAAGCAACATAGCAAACGTTCTAAGGATTGAAAAAAAACATGAAGATTCAAAGAAGTCTGAACAGAAGCAAAAGAGCTTATGGAAGAGATAAGTATCATATTTAAGTAAAAAATTTGATGAGCTCAAAGTTCAACTCCTTCAAACTAAGAATAAAAGAAGAACTGCTACCATAATTGGTAAGTCAAATGTATGGTGTACCAGGTGTAAGCAAGAAGGATATCATTACATAGAATGCAAGAATAAACCGCAGGTTTCTTATATCGAAGAAGCTGAAGAAGAAAGTTTTGATAACGAATTGGTATATCTTATGGAGGTTGAAACAAATGAGCTTGTGTATGAAATTCAAGTTCAAAACACAAAGAATCCTAATCAACCAGGAACAAATTTCAATTCTAGTAACCAACAAAGAAGGTTTGTTCTAGTCCAAAAATTTGTACCATCTCAATCAAAGCCTGCTAATTCTAGGGGTTGAAATAATGCTACCTGCTATAATCGTGGAGCACCAGGGCATTATTCCACAGAATGTCCTGAAGCTAAAAAGACAAATTGGTTATGTACCACTATGTGGAAATTGTCAAGGGGAAGGACATATAACTTCTGAATGTCCTAAGCCACCAATTAAAAAAAATGATGGTAAAGTATGTTAAGCCTGATGCCAATAAGGAAGGTCAGACCAAATGTGAAGTGGTGCAAAGAATTGAGTTATGTGCAGAAGATTCTGCTTGAGATTATGAATTTAAAATATTGGTGGCCAACAATGTACCAAGACATTCATCAGTTTATTTTAAGCTATGATCCATGCCAACGAGTTGGCAAACCAATAGCTTCCAGCAATTGGCCCTTAATTCCAATTTTTCCATTAGCACCCTTTGAAAAATGGGGGATTGATTTTGTGGGTCCTAACAAACCATTCTTCCTTGTGTCCTTTGGGATCTGCGCGTAAGCAATGCACCGGTACTAAAATGGTTGAGGCTGAGGCAACAAAAAGAAATGATGCAAAGACAATTGCTAATTTTTTGTTTGTAAATATAATTACTAGGTATGGATGTCCATTGGAATTGGTAAGCAATAGAGGAACTCATTTTATGATTAACCAAACCATTACAGAATTGCTAAAATATTTTATGATTACCCATCAAAGGACTACACCTTATAATCCAAAAGCTAATGGATTAACCAAAAGAGCTAATGGTATACTCTGTAAAATTCTCAATAAAATGGTAGCTCCTCACTTTTTGCTTTGGAATACATTCGAATCAAGGAAAATAACTTTCTTAGGGAATCAGATGAGATTTTTAAAAACCATCATCACCTAGTTTTGCCATTATCGAAAACACAAAGGTGTTTGATGTTCGGAAAAATTTAAAGAAGCCACAGATTGATAACCTGATCACCTATTACTATTTGAATTTGTGGAAGTTGTACATTAAATGGGAAGATAGCTATTCCTTATATTTTGAACAGCTCTCCACGCTTATGAAGAAATGAGAAGTTCATCTTGCACATCGTTTATGGATGACTTATCGAATTTTTGATCTAGCAAGTTTCATTTGTAGAACCATACTTGTCGTGCAGATAATGTGTTTCAGAATTGACTACTTTTCTCTCACCAAGGAAATTTGCCTATCACACATATTGAGGAAGGGCAGTGCAGCTCAAACAGACAATTACGTAAAATTTGTAAAGGATTCATCATTTTTAAAATTCAGATTGAAGTCCATGGGTCACCGGAGAGCACGATTGTACTCTGAGTTAACTTTGAATGATCGTGGTGATTCCAAAGACACGACTCCTTTTTGTAACCTACAGTGTGAATTTTTGTACATAAGCGCTGTTGTATTCACTAGCGAAACACATGATCCAATGAGGAGAGTTACTCGAGATACCTGGAAGGAAGAAGCTACAGCTCGACTTTTTTGTCATCAGAGGGACCTGATGGAGTTGAGGGCGAGGACATGTGATAACCCACATGATCCATTTTCTATCCTTTTTACACTTATTTATAATTAGACTTTATGTTTATTTGTGGCAGATAGGCCAGTTTTTATTATGCAAAATAGATTTTAGGTGTTTTAGAATGAATTAGAATTCCTAAGTCAAAATCGATACGTATCGAATATCTGAAATCGATATTGACTTGTATTATGGAATTTGATACCTAATTCAGTTATGGTAGTTAGACGGTTATTTCCAGCCGTGAGGCTACAAAGAGCCATTGTACACAGTTATTTAAATGAAATATATTTAAGAAGGAAGTGTTGAGTACCTTATACCTTGTATGATTGTATCTCGCGCTTGCTTTCCGATTGTTATTTCCGGGAATGTGCTTATGCTATTTGAGTGTTAAGTGCAAACTCTATTATTCAATTAAATGTTACGGAATACAACGTGATGAATGTACATCTCAGTACATAAGTTTATTTATCTAAACCAGGCTACAACAAGCATCTCAAAATCTTCTATACGGTACAACTATATATTTCTTGATTTGATGTGTAGAATGTTCGGTGGTGTAGATCCTCCGGTTCATTTGCTAGATGGGCTTAACTACTAATTCAATTCATGAATGGTATAGTATCGGAAATATACAAATTTGTGGGCATGGCTTGTGTAATTAGTAAAGACTCTAATTCGATTCAGTGTTGGTCGTGCACGGATGTGTGCATGATATAAATAGATATCTTGAAACTATGTGCAACTTAAATAAACATTATAATTCTGAAGAATGGGCAGTACTGGCTGCCTGGCCAAAATCTATTGATGACCAGTTATGATTTATTTCCCTACAGAGAACCTTTTCATTAAGTAATAACTAGACTTTCGATCCTTGTGGGGAATGATATCTCTTATACTGCATAAATCATAGAAAATCGAGTTCAGTGAGTTACGACAAGAGGTCAACCATCAAAGCTAGTATTGTGATAAGGAGATAGTTTCATGGCATGAAAATTGGATCTCAATTATGAGATCTATCATGGCATTGGCAACAAATTTCACCATAGGATTAGTAGGAAAGTAAAACTTTTCCAATTTATATTGCAGTGATACTATGTTGCATAGCTTATTATGTACAATATCTATGTTGTACATTCACATTTTAATCCAAGCTAGATTTGGACCATGTGGAGTGCAAGTGTAACTTTTCAACAAGCATACAAAGATTTGAGCCATGGTCTCCATTGCCATAGGCAAACACCATTGTCCATCTCGACTAGTTTGAGGGAAAACAAATTTGAAAACTCGACAACTTTCTAAATATGCAATATTGAGGAGTTCAGCTCTAGAATAGGTACAAACGTATGACTACATGACATGCGTGAGTGCCTCATGCACCCCCCTTCCCCCCCTCCCAGCACACACACACACACACACACACAAAACCAAAAATCATATATTTATACTGTAATTGGTTAAGTGGTAATTTGTACTAGTGATGAAGAAAGCTTATGTTATACTAGAAGTAAGATTTAGATTTGTTTTCTCCTTGGGAAATTGATACATGGCAATTACCATTTGCAATGCACTAGAATTGTTTATACACATATGTACAGTGTTAGGCATAAACTATAAAAGAAAGGAAACTAATAAGTTGAACATCATTGAGGAGCACAAGGCTCCAAATATGTCAATGTAATAGTAGGCAAAGTTCGAGCCTACATCATGTTGGTAGGAATTTTCCTCTTACCCAACTTATCAAACTTTCCATGACAATGATTCTTTTGGCTAAGAGTAGATCTTCCAACTTGTATCATTATGTACAATATGTACACTTTACATCACATAGAATGGCCAAGCTAAGAAGGAGCACAAGGATCCAAAGTTCTTCTTACAAAGCATTCCGAATTCAAGCTTGAGGGTAGAGTTCCAATTCTATCCAATTTGACTAAGCAGAGGATATCTATTTTTTAACTACAACGAAATCAACCCTCTACTAAAACACAATGCTTTGCTTGTTTTTTTTCTTTTCTAAAGTTGAAAGTGGTGCATGATTATTTATGGCATCGTGGATAAGTGCTTGGCATGTGGTTTTACCCACCCATGTTCCAGTCCCCACATGTGCATGCCAAGGGATGAAGTTTGAATGCTACCCTTTGAGGCCTCTTGATACTTGGACAAAAGTTGAACTGTGCACCTCTTGCTTTTGGTCTAAAGTAGAAGAAGGATGTGCTTTGGGGACTTGATGGTGCTCACAAGAAAACTGAAGGCTATTCTTCAAAGCCTTGTTGATGCTTGGATGAAAGTTGAAGGTTGTCCCTTTGGGCCTTAATGTTGTGTGGAAAAAAATTGAGGGCCAAAGCCATGTTGCTTCTTGGAAAAGAATTGAAAATTTCTCTTTTTGAGTTGTTGATGTTTGGACTGAGTTTGAAGATTGCTCTTTGGGGGCTATTCATGATGGTTGTCCCTTTGAGGCTAACGTTCTTGCTCTTTGAGGTCATCTTCCTTGCTCTTCCAAGTTGGTTTATTGGGTCTTGGGCTACAAAGAATGAATGTCATGCGTTGATTGTTAAGAGGTTGTTAGTCCCCTTTTCATGAATTACTTGGGATAAATGTTAACATCATCTTAAGAAGGGTGACATCCATACATATGTATGAGTTTTTATGACATTGAAAGGCTTGCCTCCAAACCATGTTAGTGCACATGATATTAAATGATTGGCCTTCCCAACTAGGGCAATTCACATGATATTGAAAGGCCTACCTCCTAGCCAAAGGTTGTCTACTGATATTAAAGGACTACTTGCTAGATTTGAAATTCACAAAGATTAAATGGTATGATGCTAGTTAGAAAAGTTCACATGGTGTTGAATGACTTATCTCCTAGCCATGTATACTTATGCAATAGAATGTTTACCTTGGTTTAGTGTTATATTTGTATACAATAGTCTCATTTTGTGGCTATAGGATATGATGTTATCCTCTGCTAATCATTATCTTTTTCTTACTTATGGGGCTAACATTTAGTGAGCATCATTTCTAGTAATAAATGTTTTTTCTAATTTGTAAGGCACACCATGTAGTATGTGTAATTTACCACTCTAAATACTAGAAAGGTTCATAACATTTACAAAAATCTTATGTTCATGTACGTGAGGTTTAGAGTGGCTATTTCAACTTGATATACACCCAATGTATCTACAAAATTTGGAGCAAAGCTCCCAAAGTACCTCACTCTACATTGTACAACGACAGCTGAGATCCTAACTTGTGTTTTTGTCACGACGACTAGAAACACTCTTGTTCAACTCTCAGCTCTCACTCTTGCTCAACTCCCAACTCTAGCTATGATAGTGAGAATCAAAAGTCTATTGTTTACACTGTGCTAGGATTTGAAGGTCCCCGAGGGCGAGGCGGAAGGGTAATAAGCAATAAAAGAAACTAGATCCTTGTCATGAGAAAAAAAACCAAAAAAGCTCCCCATGATGATGATGATGATGCTGCATGCCTTGAGAAAAGGATCTGGGGAAAGTACCTCTAGCAAGTCACTCTATTTTTAGAAAAGTAGAAAATCAAACCCTGGATTTATTCTGAATAATAATTTCATGTTTATATATATATATATTTATTTATTTAAATGGAAAATAGGTATGATAAGAGGAAGTCCGAAGAAGCGAAGAAAAGAAAAGAAAGGCAAGTCGGAAGCCCCCTTTCTGGCATTGCTGCTGCTTCCTGTGTGTGTGGGGACGGTAGGTAGGTAGGTACTGGGTCGGGTACTAGGCTGGTACCTGCCTCCCAGTCCCGGGCCAGGACTCAGGTGGACGTCCTAAGTAGATAGTTAAGAGTGATACCTGGTCGTCCGATCTGCCGCCCGCACGCTCGCCCGCATGTGCACGTAGTCCACCGGCAGGTGCCGGTGGCCAACCACTTTACCCGCTCTCCCCTGCCACTTGCGTGCGTCAGGGTCTGATTAGTCGTTTCGACGCCCTCCCAGGCCTCCCTCCTCTAACCCGAGCGTTTCTTTCAGTTGGGTGCTGACGTGGAAATTCGAGTAAAAGCATTTTTTCGGTTCTTGAAAATAGGGTGTTTTTATTTTTATTTTTTTTATTTTTGGGGGAATTTCCTTGGCCTCAGAGATGCAGAGCCTAGAGGCCATGAAATGGAATTATCTATTTATTTTATTAATTTCTTGATTTTGTTTTTTTCCGTATTTTTTTTGTTAAGAAAGTACCACCGTCCACGTCGGTAAACGGAGGGGGCCGGATTTCTGTTGGGCGATTTGGCAGCGCCGGGGGCCGGAGCCCGCCGCCGGCGGTGCGCGCACTGGAAGTCGAAATTTCACGGAGTGATGACGTGGCAGAGGCCAGCACGACACTGGAGCAGCGTAGGGATCCAAGCCCTCCACGTGGACGTGTCCGTGCCAGCTCAGACAGCGGGGCCAAGAGGAGTGGTCGAGGCGTCGTGGAGGGTGGGGGGGGCCACCGACGGGGGCTCCCTCTGGCCAGCCATTGGGTGCACCGCCTCCAGTGGGGGAGGCGGTGGCGGCGGTGGCACAACCGGCACGTCGGGGATGCGGTGGTGCCAGGTAATGGAAGCGCTTCCACCCCCAACCACCCCTTTCTCTTCTCTCTTCTTTTTCTCTCTTTTTCGATTTTCTCTCCCTTTTCTCTCTGGCGAGCTCGCTCGCATCTCTCTCTCTCACTCTCGCGGGGAGAGAGACACAGCGAGAGAGAGAGAGAGAGAGAGATAGTGAGGTAGAGTTGTTTCGCTTGTTTTCTCTTTTTGGGAGCAGTGTCAGGTCCTGGGCTGTGCTCGCACGCCCAACCCACAAACCCAAACCACAAACACAACAAACAGATGGTCGCAGGCAGCACAGGCCCACCTCTTGCTTTTGCTTCTCGCTGCCTCGCTTTGCCACGGGCCCTCCCTCCTACCTCCTCTCTCCTCATCATCACCTGCTCTTCTACTTCTACTTCAGTTCCACAGCCACAGACAGCAGCTTAGTCTTAGTCTTGGTTTAGTTGGGCAGTAGAGAGCTTTGGTGTGTGTGGGCTTGTTAGTTCTTGATTGATTGATTGTAGCGATGAGATCAGCTGCGGGTTGAGGCTGGACACGGCCCAAAAGCCGCATGCGTGAGCCGATTTGCTTTTGGGTTGAGTATTCCTGTGGTTGGTTTGGCGCTTTGAGGCTCTACTCTCTCAGTCCTCACTGCAGTGATAGCTAGCAAGGATCAAGAAGGATGCCTAGCCTGCACATCAAATAGAGCAGTTGTGGTTAGTTTTGCAGTTTGAGGTTCTAGTTTCTCAGTGCTGATTGCAGTGATAGCTAGGAAGAACCAAGAAGCCTGCCTTGCCTGCCCATCAAATAGAGCAGTTGTGGTTGGTTTTGCACTTTCAGGTCCTGACTGCAGTGATAGGGAAGAGTCAAGAAGGTTGCCCATCTAGTAAAGTAGTTAGTTTGGATTTCTTGCAGTTGCTTCTTGGAGGTTGGTGTTGCAGCTGTTGGTGCCTTTGGATTAATCTATCCAGCTGAAGCTATTTCACCTTCGAATTCAAAAGGGTTTGACATGGAACTATCCAGATCTAGGTTCTTTCAAGGCAAGGGATAGCAGTGAAGGTAGTTAATCATAGATTATAACAGATCAAGCTGTTGATTGGTTTTAGTTAAAGCTGACAAAACCAACCAACTCGATTCATGTTCGAGCAGCTGTAGATCGTATAAGTACTGCGCTGATTTTTGTTGGATGAGCTCTTATAATCTGATAGTATGCAGTAACTATATTAATGGATGATCACTTGTATTACTTTATTGGTGTTTAGGATTAATCCAGAAGACTGTTGCTCGGGAAAGACGCACAGGATATGACGATCCATTGGATACTAAGAGCTGATTAGCTTGGGAAGCTTGCATGACTGATGGATGTCGAGGACTATAAAATACTTGATCAGTATATTGAAGAGGCTGGGATCCGAAAACAGCAGCAAATTTTTCTGAAAGCTGGTTGGGATGCTTCAGAGCAAGTGCTTGAAAAATGTCTAAGAAGTAGTTTGTCAGAAGAATCCTTTGAAATCAGATAAAAGTAGCAAAGTAGCTTTTGAATACTTTTGCGTACCGAATAGTTAGATTCTCAGCTGAGATGTACGGGCAGGAGGCGCATACGGCTTCCTCCAAGGGGAAAGGAGGATTATCCAAATCTACTACTCTTATGAAGCAAATGTCTGGCTTTCGGTCAGAAAATCTTTGTGACAGTGCTGCGGATGAAGATAGAATTAGAGATGGCAATTGCAGTCATGTCTGCAAGTATTGCAAAAGGGAATTCTCATCAGGGAGAGCTTTAGGAGGACACATGCGTGCTCATGGATCACTTTCCTTCGACTCAGATGCTGCTGCGTGGAATACGAATCATCCAGGCCGGATACTTGAGAAATTAGAGCAGCTCAGCAGTTCAGGTGGCCATGGCGACGCTCAGCCTTCCCTGGAATACGACCCTGACGCAGATAGCGACCATGCTGTGTCTAAATCTTCTTATCCAGGCCTCTCATGCAGGATTGAGCTAGACCTTAGGGCAGACAAGCCTAGCAAAATTGCCAAGGACTTTGGACATCTAGCCAGGAGCAGTGATGATCCCGATGCAAGCGGATCAGGGAAAGATGGTGATGAAGATGAAGAAGACGCATCTATAAAAGCAAGTGCAAATTCCGCGATTTATAGTAATGGTGATGGCGCAGTAGCTCATGGAGAGAATGCTCATGAAGCAGAATATGACAATGTAAAGTGGTTCAGTAATTTACATGGCAAACCTTACGGCGGCCCGCTCTATACTCTGAGGAGGAATCCGAAACCGAGCAAGCGCTTGGTAGATCAAGAATTTGCAGCTATGGAAGCGCTGCAACAGGCTTCCGCTCCTATTACAGCTGCGCCACTGAAGAAAAGCAGCAGCTCGAATCCGTTCAGTGACAAAGCTTGTACATGCACAGAGTGCGGAAAGGAGTTCTCATCGTGGAAGGCTTTGTTCGGTCACATGCGGTGTCATCCCGAGAGAGAATGGAGAGGAATTCAGCGGCCTTTTGCTCAAGATCAAGAGAAGCCAATGGATGTATCTCTGCCTGTGACATGCAAGAAGAAGCAGCCGCCATCGCCATGTGAAGAAGGAGGTGCCATTAAGTCAGAATCTGATAAAGTATTAAAGCAATCGTTTACTTCGGATGAGAACAGTGATGCAGAGAGCATTGAGGCTGCGTATATCAATGGAGGAGGCAAGAATAGCCTTCAGAGCTGGATGACAGGGAAGAGATCTAAGCGCTCTCGGCAGGTTGTTAGATCTTTGCAAGCGGTGACAGATAATGCACCAGTCAATGCTTCTAGTGAAATCAAGGAAGATACAGACATGGCTAATTGTCTTGTTATGCTTGCTTGCGCAAGCAGAAGCCAAAAAGAGCCTCCGCAGATGAAAAAGATGAGAAGGACAGCGTCAATATTGTCGTCTGATTTTGACAGAAGAAGCCATTCAGGTGATATACACAAGAATCCTTCAACAATTTCTGATCAAGGTCAGCACTGGCCGCATAGCAAAGATCCATCATCCAGAACGAAGCCACTCAAGGTTAATGCAGACGATGGCAGCCTTTGCGAAGGAATGAATGAAGAAACAGCAACGGATCTGCATGCAGGAAAAGCAAAATATGAATGCGGCACATGCAAGAGGATCTTCAAATCTCATCAAGCTCTCGGCGGACACAGAGCAAGCCACAAGAAAGTGAAAGGATGCTTTGCAAGAACTCATGCTGGCGATGGCGGGGACTTTCCTGACAGTCCAGAGGGGGATATCACAGACGTAGATCTGCCAAAATATTCTGATGAGGAACTCTTGCCAGCAAGCGCAAGCAAACATGATCCTCAGATCTATGGTGAAGACGAGAAAGAAACCACCAGCTATGGGAATAAGAAGCCTGGGATCAACAAGAGGATGAAAGGACATGAATGCTCTATCTGTCATCGTGTTTTTCCATCAGGCCAAGCTCTCGGAGGCCACAAGAGATGCCACTGGGGGGGAGCTGGATCTGAGACAAGCAATGTTCCTGTTTCTAGCAGCAGCCATCAGCAACAGGTGCCTGCTGTAAGCCGGGGATTATTCCAGAGGACAGGCAGAGAAGAATTGCTAGATCTCAATCTGCCTGCTCCGGAGGAAGAATACGAGGAGTATTGCATGGATTTTAGGCTTTCATCGTCTGATCCACAGCTGAATCAGCTGACCACTAAGTCAATTTCTGATGAGAACAATATCATCACAGCTCCAAAATCTCCTGGTGAGTTCATCTCTTCAGCAAATGATACTCAGCTTAAGCTAACTGACAGTACTAGCAATGGCAGAGGGGAACAGTTCCTTTACCCTGGGCTGAAGCATGGTTCAGCTCAAGAAACAGAATCAAGCAAATATCACCATACTCCAGCTCAAGAATCTGAGCTTGAAGGAAGTTCAGAAAGGGAATTTCTTAACAACTGCAGATACATGCAATGCAACAATTGTGATAAGGTTTTCGCATCTGTTGAAGCCCTTGGTAGTCACCACAAGACGCATAGATCTGTCATGTCCTCTGTTGCAGCAGGCCTTACCCCCATATCTGCCTGATCAATACTCAAAATACCAGAATAAACCCAAGACCGGGCAAGTACTTTTTACAGTTCTATGATTAAGGTATGCAAAGAATATACTTAATCCATAACATGTATATATTCTGCTCACATCAATTGTTAAGTTGATCTGTAAACAGTTTTCTGGTGGAAGGCTTCATTGAGAGGTTTAAGGATGGATGATCATGGTCGATTTTATGTCTTTTGTTGAGCTGAATCGTAGTTAGGAAGCACAGTTTTGACATACTGCAGCTCATTTGCTGTCTTTGGTGCTTTCTTTGTAAAGATTTTCCTTTAATTTGTCAAAGAGTACACTATATTCTTTGGATGTTTAGCTCTAAATTAGCTACCCTAGGGCCGATTTGGTGGTTATATAGCTACATTTCCTTGCCCTTGTATGTGTTAGTTAGGCAGATGAGCTTGTGAAGTCTCCATTCATCAAAAGTGCCAAACTCATGGCCTCCTATGAAACCTATCTGGTGGGTGGATGGCTCCATTAATCCTTGTTTTTGATGGGCTCACCATGAGCTTGTCAAATTCCCATCAACTTGGGCCAAAATTATTATCCACAAGTGTGATAATTAGTTGGGTGTAGCATAAGGGAGCAGCCTATTTTCAAGTCATGATATGCTTTTTGCTATGATCCAAGGGTGGTGGGGTTCTTTGGATGGAAGCATCATCTCTCCATCATCTCTCCACCATGCAACATCTAGCCTCCACCACCTTTGGATTTCTTGGGGGCTACAACTACCACCATAGTCATAGTAAAAAATACTCTCCTTCTATAAGCTTTCCATCTTTGTGTCCTTTTATGTGTGCGGTTGCACGTGTGAGCTAAGGATATGTCAATCCATGTTAAAGGATAGAAGGGTTTGTGTTTAGTTTTGGGTTACTTGGGTAGAATATCTCAAATTCATGTCTAGGTAACCATAGCATGGGTCCAACACTATCCAAGGGCATTGGAAGGTTGGTGGATGCTTGAGAAACTTTGGCAGATTCTCTCAAGTAGCCAATTTAATTGGATGGTGGCAGGCCCATGACTTCCATGAATGTGATAGTTGCCAATATATAAGCTCATTCAAGCCTTCAATATGGATAACAACTTGGTATGGAGTCAAGTTGACTTTGGAGTTTGACTCCACAAGGACCTTGTTAAGAGTGTATTGGCACTTTTAGATCAATTTGCTAGTGATCAAACAATCAAGATTCGAATTTTTGTTTGATTTTTCCTTCTTGCATTAATCACAAAAAATATTAAGTCTACATTTCATTTTAATTCTTAGAAGTGGTACTCAGCTCAAATTACTTAAAACCCAACCAATATCTCTATTTAGTTATTCATAGCCTAGAGGTCATACCTTTTGACAAATCAAGTGTGAGTGTTGTCAAGAGCTTTACAATAAGTAAGCTCAATCGAGAATCGTGACTACAATTAATCTTGACCAATCCACATTAAGTTCTCTTGTTATTGTCGAAGCTAAACTATATTTCTCGATGATAGAAACCTCTCCCTTGTTGGACAATTGAATCATTCTTAGTTACTTGATAACAAATCTTTTTGTTGATCTAAATGTATGTCATTGTTTTTTTTACTAACAACGTGCACCTTGTCTGAGTATCTTCAAGTAGTAAGAATTGGGTTTGACATTATGAATTTGAGCCTGACTAAGTTTAAAGATGTTGGCAAACTTTTGGAAGATCTCAATGTCTCCTAGAAATTTATGACATCATCCATATTCATATTTCAATTTTTGTAACTCAAAAGGTGGCATATATGCTCAACCCCTGTCAAGTATTCTTATCGGAATTCAACAATCCTTGGTGCCTTAGTTCAAGTCATGACGATTCTATGTGATCCCAAAAAAAATTCTTGGAAAGTCTTTCCAGTTTTCCATTATTGTTGAAAATTATTCCAATTTGAAAGGTAAGTCTTTTCATAACTTTAAGTTTGTGGTACATCAGATCTCTACCATACCTTAACCATAACAAACATATTTGTAGGTTTTCAAGGTTGATTCAAAGCCAGGAACGTTTTAGTAGATTAGGGTACCTAATATCTATGATTATAGTGCATAACTCCGTGTCAAAAATTCCATTGTCTCCAATTGGTTTGATCTATTGCATGCTTTCAATGTTGCTACATAAACACCAAAGAAAATTTGGAAATTATATTAGATTGTTGTTTTTAAAGTTCGAGCATTACCTTTGTAGCCTAAAAATTACTAGTAGATGGTGAGCATATGAAATACCTTTCCCTTTTGTCTGTAACTATAACCTAAATATTACGAGGAGCGTTGAGATTCTTAAGTATGACTTTCCTATGTTGCATGATCTCATATCTCAAGTCCAGTACTTCTTACCAATAATAGAGTTATACAATTAGACTTCAACAAGAGCTTGTCTTTTTCAACGTTGAGGACAATCAATGTTTTTGGAATGATAATATGTGAAACTTGAAATTCTCCCTTCTGATTGTGCTATGTAGAAATCACCATGTTATCTAACATGCCTTGTTTTTTAGCATAGAAAAAAGTGACTGTGGCAAATGATGAGGGCCATATAGGCATCAATTATAGGTTTGTCTCTACTTCAATAGAAAAGGTTAAGTATCTTGAGTAAAAATTAAAATTGTTGAACTTTTCTTGAATTTGATGGGCATAGTGGTTGTGACCTAAAGGGTTTGGAGTGGACTTCAAATTCCACATGCTAGACCTATGTCCTAGATTATTCTCTACTATTATACTATTAACTACACTTAGAGCATGTTGGTAGAATCTTGACATTGTTTAGTGTCATTATCACAAGTGAATGGTGGAATGGTGTATTCTCAAAATCATAGAACCTTAACCACCCCTTGGCCTATTCTTGACATTCATATTATTGATGAAGAGAAACCACAAGTGTACCGATGTTGCCATGCTTCAGAGTCGATTGTTGTCAAATTGAGATGATGGTGTGGAAATGGTGTAGAGCTATGTTTCTCAACACATCATGGGTTTTTCGATTACCTGGGTATCAAAGAGCTAGTGGTGGAAGATAACGATTGTTGTATGCAACAATTTGATTTTTTTGATTGTAATATCTAGTGGATATCATGTAAGTTGGGTCTTGTAGTCGATACAATACCCATGTGAATTTCATGGGTTTTTCTTGGATGATCTTGCGGTTGATAACGTGACTCTCATGACATTGTTGCATTGTTTTATTTTTTTTGTAGTTCATAGTACAACTTTGATGTCTCATATAACCTTCTTGAGCTATCATCTCTACCTTTGCTTGTTGAAAATATTCATCTTTTATTTTGTAGTATGGCTTGTTGTGAAGATGGCCATTTGGGGAATAATTCCTCTAGATTTGGCCTCATTGACATTGAAGAAACCATATTTTCATTGTGTAAGTTTTACCCAAGATTGGCTATGGATATGATTGGTCACATACATGTAAACTAGAAATATAGAATTTGAAGGTTGTGACAATGTAGGAAACAATGACATCTCACATTTAATATCAACTTAGATCCACACAAATCTATATACATCATTAGGAGTACACGGCTCAAGAGTGAACTGTCATCACAAAACACGAGAATTAGCAAATTAATAGAGTTCGAAGGGTCTTTGTATCCATATTACCTCCTCGCATGAACTGAATGCATAAGAACTCATGTATTTCCTATCCACATCATCTCCAACATGATTCAAATATGAAAACCACAAAGGTGAATGCTAGAACCACCATACTCAATGCAAAAATACTAAGTATGCGAGATGTATCTCAACACTCTCTTGGCAAGTTGCCAATGTGTCACACTAAAATCTTGCATAAATTGACTAAGCTTACTAACACAATAGCTAAGCATAGATCTAGCAATAGTTAATATATGAGACTTTTGATGAGCTTCATAGAGAGTAGTGTCTTATAAGATGTTTCACCATCTCTTGTATTTAGTTTACAATTTGTCTCCAACATAGATGTGGGGATGGATTTACAACTATGCTTGTGAAACTTTTTAAGGATAGAATTGATATACTTTTCATGCAAAACAAAAAAAAAAACATAATGGTCCCTCCAAACCTTTATTTCTAAGATATAATGCCACAAATCAATATATGTCATCTCAAATTCTTGGCTAAGTGGATGATTTTATTAATTCCACTATCATGACCATTGTAAGAACAATGTGAGTCATCCATTTTGAAATAATGAATGATCAAACTCACTCTTCACAAACATGAATAAAGAACAATTATGTACATAAAGAACATTGTGAAGGCTTGATCTTCTATTACTGTTCGAGAAAAGAGCTATGCTCCCTCCTACTTACTTCTATAGCACATCCACCATCATTTTCTATGAAAATGGTATATTTAGATCCATAATAACTAGAATAGAAGCAAAGTATTATTTTCAACTAGTCATGTGACTACTACCACCACTGTAAATCCACCATGGGTCTACATCATGAATAGAAGATACAAGACTACATGACATCATTAGAAGGGAAATTTTGTCATCTTTATTGAAAACCATCAAGATACATAAAAAACTCATGTATTTTGCTGGATCCATTATCAAACTACATGTTTTGACCAAAAAAAGAAAGATGACATACAAAATCTTATTGGAAAGCAAGGATCCTTGACTTTAGGACTTTTCCAAGAGGACATTCCATCTCAAAAGTTTTAGTACAGCCAACAACGTCCCCATGCTAAAGAGGACTCTTGCTTGTATATGAACACTCTCTTTGTAATAAAGATACTTTAACATCACTTCTATCCAATTCTACTTGATTGACAGTGAAAATTGATGAAAATGGTGAAAAAGACAAATGTGTGCTCACTTTGGCATATCCCACGAGTTGGAGTACTCTCTCAAACTATCTGATTTCCTATAACTCTTCTAAAAACAAATCAAATTGATTTAGAAACAAGAGCAACACATTCTACTCTTCAATACCTATCCAACAAGCTATAGGAACATCAAATTTGGATCATTCGTTGAAAAGTAGCACTCATTATTGAGGGCTGATTTCACACGTGTGAGCTCTCTGTCCGTACAGAGCTCCGCTGGATCAGATCAGCCTTGATTTGGTTCACTTATGTCCATAGATTTCTTGTTTCTCAGCGAGTTTGAATCCCTCTCCAAAATTCAAGTTCCTGCAAGCAAAAACACTGATGATCTGATGTATGCACCCTCACCTCTTCAAAGCATGAAGCTCTGATACCATGTGAACTTTTTAGCACGTGTGAACTTCATCACACACCCTACATGATCTTACTGAGGTGTTGTGATTGCACAAGATTGATCAAAGAACAGTATGCTTGAAAAATCTAAGGCAAGAGCACAATGGCATACATTTGATGAAAAAATCTAACTCTTCACTATGAGAAATGAATGTTAGAAAAAATTATTTTAAGTGTTCAGTATGGGAATAAAAGGCTACTCTCGGGTAGAGAGAGAGAATGAGTCCAAAACACCAAAATCTCAATATTCACAATATGGCAAAACATGCCCAACTTTCCCTACATGAGAGAGACTCGAATTCCTACAATGGAGTTGCATGGAAAGTCCACTTAACTGAACTAATTCACCTACCAAAGATCCACATGTGTAACTGCATGCATGGATGTTGCATGTACTGCATGTCAACTCATAAAACTGCCTAGACATGGGTGTAGATCACAGAAACTACTTTGTTGTTACATGCATTGATTGCATGTGGCTTGCATTTATACAGTAAAACTTTGCATGCTATCTAAACATCTGCATGTCATCATAATTGAACCTATCTAATGGAAGGATATGTGCCAATTCACACTCC
>CM055101.1:58805578-59060093 GCA_029204225.1 Diphasiastrum complanatum
GAGTACTACAGCTTCACTGAAGAGCCAACAACATATCAAGAAGTTTTCCAAAGTCCTCTATTGGCATTCATCCAGTTCTTTCTCAGAAGTTGATTGCTGATAAGCGGTGACAATTGACCGTATATAGTCTGTCTGCATAAATGAACGTAACGGTCACTCTGCAGAAATGAACGTAAACTGTTATCAGAAAAAGTGACAGTGTTGCAAAAAAAATGACAGTGTTGACTTTCTACGAGAAATGCGACAATGTCGCAAAATCTCATTTCCTTAATATTTGGGATAGCCCCACACTTTGCCAAAGTCATTTTCTTAACATTTGAGGCACTTTGAAAAATGCAAAAAATGCGACACTGCATTTTTACTCGCAATTTCGGACAGGCAAAAAAGATGACACTGCATTTTTATTCAAAATTTTTGACAAGCGAAAAATGCGAAAAAGCGACACAATCAGGTTTTTGTAGAGAGAGAAAACCCGACACTGTTGTCAAACTCTGTGTATTTCTGCAAACTGTGTAAAAACACTTGTAATTCTATAGACTGTATAAAAACACAGAAAAA
Source organism: Diphasiastrum complanatum (assembly GCA_029204225.1). NCBI lineage: Eukaryota > Viridiplantae > Streptophyta > Lycopodiopsida > Lycopodiales > Lycopodiaceae > Diphasiastrum > Diphasiastrum complanatum. Next base: position 58,806,137 of record CM055101.1, read on the forward strand.
ATCGCAAAACTAGATAAACAGTTGGATGAAGATTAAAAAGCGATTAGTTGATTAGTAGGAAGGAGAATAATCCAACAAAACTCAGCATAGATCATGATTGGAAAGAGGAATACATATAAAACTTGTGGAGATCCTTCCTTGCATCCTATTACCTCTCTAATGCTATTAGATGAGTGATGCATCCATCCTGCAATTCTATTGGATGCTTCTAGAAGATTTCTCAATTTTTATTGGACCCCTTGACCAAAGCCAACACTTTGACTTGATCACTCATCAAATTACATTAACACAAGTTTCACAAGCCTATTTACAAGCCTAACTAGCTCGAGATTGCATCATAAACTACTTTTGGCTCAATAGAGGCATTACATGTGAATTTGACCAATTTGCCATCTATGCCAATTTTTGGCCCTATCACAACTCTACACAAAGATGCTTGACATAAAAACTTCCATACAATAGGCATCATCCAAAACTAAAATTGTCGTACATGAATTTTGAGATGTAGAAATCTCAATAAAGCAAGATAGTACATCAAGTAATGAAAGAGAAGCAAAAGTGAGAATGTTAAAGTGGATATCACCTGAGCTTTGCCTCTCTTTATCATAAAAGATGAGCCATAAAGACTTGGCCATCAATCTTAAAGATCCCCTTCAAATCATACATTGAGGAGGCTCACATATTCTTTGAATAATAGTATACCCATTATGAAGCTTTTTAGATGGATCAACAACTATAGAAAAGAACTGATGGATGATGCAAAGCAATTTAAGTGGATGGTAGGTGCACTGTAGTTAGATCATCTTGATACTCAATTTGTTATCAAGATAGATTTGATGATTAGATATCTAAAGAACTAGTAAATATAAAACTCAAACCAACTCAATGTTGTATTTGGCATATTACTATACTACACTCACTATTTTATGTAAACAAATAACAATGGTTTACAAAAGGATCCTAATAAGGTAAGATTACCGCAAAGTGCCTACATGGTCAATGATCTAATTTTGTCTATCTTGGTCACATAAGATGGGTTCTAGACCAAGATTCTAAGCTAACCTTATATTAGAAGAGTTAAGTCACCATGAAGCTCCCCACAAATGTCACTGATTGAATTCTTCGAATTAGTATAAGCTTAAAGTTTAAGCACTAGACAAAAATCCGTAAAAGATGAATTAAAAACCTCAGATATTTTCAAGGTAGATCACTTCACTCCTTGACAGTTGAGATCTAACCAAAAACTAGTTGGGCAAATGTTTCTTACTCAGTATGAGTTGCTGGAATGCTTTTCAACTAGCTTTGGAGGCAGCAAAAACATTCGTTGAGTTGTCAGTAGAGATGTCTCAAAAACCTCTATGCCAAGTCAATGAATGCTTTTATAAAGAGCTGAAAATCCTTGCCTTCACACATGTGGGATGAGTGTTTTCAAAATTATAGTGTAAAACATTTGTTGAGATCTCTGTAGAAAGCTTAGGACAAGGAACATATTGGCAAATATTTTTAGACACTCCTTGCATATGTGGAGGTGAGTGTTTGGAGAAAATTAGTCTTGTTTACTTTAAAAATCCTTCTAACATTGTCTCAACTTACTTTGGACTTTCCCAAAGTCCATTTTCAAAAATGGACTCGAGAATATACAACACACCAAATTAAACATATTTTTGATATAATTGATACTGTGATTCATCCATCTAAATTGGTATCATCTAACGATAAAAACATCATTTAAATTGACAATACTTTTGGTATAACTACAACAACATGATGACTAGCATCTGAACATATTCAAACATCTTATGTGATATTCAACAAACACCCATCACAACTAATTTTGAATCTCACATTCAAATGAAAATGTTCAAACATCTTATGAGACATTCAACAAACATCCATAACAACCGATTTTGAAAATGAGTTTGTTTATTATATTACGGAAAATGGCGGTAATAACCCCTACCGCCTGGGGTATTTACAATGTATCACAAAATATATGCATCTATGCATTGCCCTAAGTATTAGATGAACCTGAATCTAAATCTACATCTTGAAAACCCACATCTCTTGGTGCGGTTCTCTAGAAGACTGGCTCTCAGAACCCGATTGCAAAGATCTTACAACATCGAGATAAGACTTAGTCCGCCTGATGTTTTTCAGAGTGTCGACGCATATAAGTTTGTGACCCATGACATTTAATAACAGCACCACATAGTAAGATAACCTAAACATTGGGAAGGCATCAACTCCATTGTTGAGTCATCACTTGGTGCATCCGCATTGTATAGGACATATAGAACAGGTTGCAAATTTTGCATTTGCATTTTGTCTTGTTTTAAAGAGATAGCAAGAAGCTTATCCACACGTGTGAATGGTATCTTGACATGTGTGAGTAATAACTCATTCACATGGAAGTCCAATCTATTTACAAAAAGTTTGACCAATTTGACCATTTTCAAGGATACTTCGGACACTTCGAATAGAGGTAGCTGAGTTTGTCACTCATCGAAGTAGTCAGACAAGTTGGAAGTGATATTTTAACAATCATTATTATCCGTTCTCCAAGTAATCCAAGATCTTTTAATAGGTATTTGTTTGATCAGTTGGCATCAACATCTAAGCCAACAGAGTGGTATCAGACCAAGGTATTTTCGGATTACTAGAGTCTAGGATATATAGGAAACTAATACGTTCTTGTTTTTCTAGAGCTAGTTCATATTCTGTTGTGTAATATCTGTTCCTCAATTATAATGAAAGGTTGAACCACAAAGATCCGTCTGATCAACAAGTTCAACGAAGATGAGTTCCACATGTGGAAATTCAAGATGAGAATGATCTTAATCGAGAAGGAGCTATAGGGATACGTAAATAGTTCAATAGCCAGACCGGCAGAATCTGAATTGCTCCCAGCATGGGAAGAAAAGGATGGCAAAGCACTTGCCATTGTTTCCTTGAATCTGAAGGACACTCAGATTGCTCATGTATCAAACAACACTACCTCCAAAGAAGCGTGGGATATCCTAACAATATCTATGAGACTTCAGATGTATCGACTTGTCTCTTTCTAAAGAAGAAGGTACTTACACTCAAGATGTGAAGCCACCTCAGTCAGCGATCACCTGAACGAATTCAAACAGCTGTTGAATCAACTTGCTACAATAGGTTCCCCTATATTAGAAGAAGACTCAACAATGTCTCTTCTTGCCAGTCTTCCATCCTCCTATGAAAACCTAGTATTGCTTCTAAGCAATACTCTTGCACTGTTGACAACAAGCCTATTGCGGGAAGAAGTCAAGAGAAAAAGCTTATCCACAACGAGTACAAAGTCAATGGCATTGTACTCTAATAAACATCAGTCCAAGGAGAAGAACTTCAAGGACAAGAAGACAAAGGTAGAGCAGCCAGATTCAATGCAACAACAACAACAACACAGACAGTAACATCCTTCCAAAACCAAATTCTTTTGCAGATATTGCAAAAGAACAAATCATGACATCAAGGATTGTCATATCCTCAAGCACAATGAAGTGAGGAAGAAGATGTAGCAGCACGAAGACAGAGGTTCTGACTCTGCTAAGAGTGTTAGATCCTAACTTTGCCTATACTCCATCACTTGATGTGAAATAGATCTTGTTTTAGAGATATTTGAGTAGCTAGTGAGAATCAATTCACAAATTGTTGTAAGATCTTTCATAGGAGGAGATAGTACTCAATTATTGGATCCTATTGAAAGTGTGTAACAACATTTATTGTTCATCATTTGAGTTTTCTTCACTTCAAATGTCTTCAATGGGTTCATCCTTGTTGGAACCAAGTGAAAGATTGACCACTTCAAATTATTCAATTTGGAAAATGATTATGGAGTCCATCTTGATCCTTCAAGACGTGATGGACATAGTTCTTGGCCTTGAAGAAGAACCACAAGTTCTTCAAGAGGTTCAAAAATACAAAAAGAGAGCTAGGATGGCTCTCCACTACAATAAGATGAATGTCTCTAATGAGATATTGAGGGAGATAGGTACTTGTACAATAGCCAAAGAAGCTTGGGATTGTCTCAAGACTATCTATGAGGCTAAGAATACCTCTAGGATTCTCACTCTTAGGAATCAAATCTTTCAAAGTAGCCAAAAGAGTGATGAGAGTGCATCTAGTTATGTTTTGAGAGTAAAAGATATTCATAGAGAGCTTGCTTGCATTGGTGATTCCATCAATCAAAATGAGCTAGTTCAAGTCATTCTCAATGGCTTGAGAAGTGAATTTGATAACCTTGTCCAATCCTATGCCATTAAGGAGGAGCTACCAAGTTTGGAGGCTCTCCAAATTGTGCTAATTTCAGAAGAATCAAGACAAGAGTACAAGCTCTTGAGGATGGACAAGCTTTCTCTCACTCATAATGATGGCAAAGCTCTCTTTGCCAAGGATAAGCACAAAGAGAGGAGCAAGAACCAACATCAACAATCCTCAAGCAAGGACAAAGTCAAATCCAAAGACAAAGATGAGGAGGAAGATGATTCCTCTAATGCTTCATCATCCAAGCTCAAGAAGAAGAAGAAGATCAAATGCTTTTATTGTGGCAAGAAAGGTCATTATGCCACCAATTGCTTCAAAAAGAAGAATCAACTCAAGCAAGCCAATATTACCAATGAGAAGGAAGACACTATTGCAAGTGATGGAGAGGGATCTCTTATGGTCTCTAGTTTCTCATCTACTCCTTTCAAGAAGGACGGCCTATGGTATATTGATAGTGGAGCCTCTTCACATATGTGTAGCTCCAAGGACTCTTTCTCTTCTATTGCACCTTATGATGGAGTGAAGAAATCAATATACACTGCAAATGATTTTGAATGTCCTATTGAAGGCATAGGGAACATTCCCTTGAAGCTTGCATCCTCTAAAGTTCTTTCTCTCTCTAGAGTTCTTTATGTACCTAAGCTTACCAAGAATCTTATTAGTGTTGGCCAATTGCTTGATAATGGCCTTGATGTAAAATTCAATGTTGATACTTGCACTATCAAGAAGAATGATGAGATACTTGCATTAGGATCTAGATTTGGTGGCATCTATAAACTAGATCCAAATGAGTATGTGAATGCTTGTAATGTTGCTTTTGTGAACAAGCTCTCTATGGAGGAATTATGGCATAGGAGGTTGGGACATCCCAACTACAAATCCATGCTCTCTATGATCAAAGAGTCCAAAGCTATTGGCTTGCCAAAGTCATTCTCCAAGAAAATCAAGCCTTGTGAGGCTTGTGCTATTGCTAAATCTCACAAAAAGCCATTTACAAGATCTTCTATCAAAAGCAATCATCCTTTGGAGTTAATCCACTCAGATGTGCATTTCTCATCAACTACAAGCAAGGGAGGAGCCACTTGTTTTGTTACTTTCATTGTTGATTACACAAGATTCACTTGGATATATCTTCTTGCTTCAAAATCTATGGTGTTTGATCATTTCCTTATTTTCAAAGCTTATGTAGAGAAGCAATTCTCATTCAAGATTAAAGCTCTTAGAAGTGATGGAGGTGGTGAATATATCTCCAATAAATTTCAAGATTTTTGTGAGCTTGAAGGCATTAAAAGAGAGTTTTCTTGTGCCTACTCTCCATCTCAAAATGGAGTGGCCGAGAGAAAGAATAGATCTCTATGTGAATGTGCAAAATCTATGAGAATTGAGGCATCTTTGCCCAAAGATTTTTGGGGAGAAGCCATTAATTGTGCAAATTATCTTTGCAATAGGCTCCCACATATAGCTCTTGGGGGAAAGTCACCATATGAAATCTTATTTTTGAAGAAGCCTAAGGTTGATCACTTAGGGTTTTTGGATGCTTATGCTTTGTCCATATTCCCTTGGAAACAAGGAAGAAGGAAGATCCTAGTGCATGCAAAGGGATCATGGTTGGATACTCATCCACCAAGAAGGCCTATAGAGTCTTTATACTCTCTACTTCTCAAGTTATTGAAAGTAGAGATGTTGTCTTTCATGAAGATCAACACTCATCATTTGAAGAGGCCGAGATCAAGAAATCTATGGATGCATCATCAATTATTGATTTTGAAGACAATCATGATGTGATGGGGTCAAGATTTGAAGAAGACTCTCCTCGGATTTTTTCACCAAGAAGATCCATGAGAGATAGATCCGAGCCTAAGAGGCTCTCATATGTTGACAAAGGCAAACAAGTGGATCTTGATTCCACTAATTATGTTTTTTATGTCTCTCATGAAGAGCCAAAGAATGTACAAGAGGCACTCAATACCAAGGAGTGGTATGATGCCATGAAGCAAGAGTATGATGCATTGATCACCAACAATACTTGGGAGCTTGTGGATCCTCCATCCAACAAGCATGTGATTGGTTGCAAGTGGGTATTTCGGATCAAGTTCAATCATGATGGCACCATCAACAAGCATAAAGCAAGATTATGTGCCAAAGGATTTTCTCAAATCCATGGTCTTGATTATGAGGAGACCTTTGCACCCGTTGCAAAGATGGTGACAATAAGAATTCTTATTTCTCTTGCTTGTTTTTTCAAGTGGAAGGTGTTCCAATTAGATGTATCCAATGCTTTTCTAAATGGTCATCTTGAGGAGGAGATCTATATGGAACAACCTCAAGGATTCATCAAGGATGAGTCCAAAGTGTGCTTGCTCTTCAAAAATCTTTATGGACTCAAGCAAGCACCAAGATCATGGTATTCAAGACTTAACTCTTTTCTTATCTCACTAGGATTTACTCTTAGTGACTATGATCCTTCCATGTATCTAAAGTTTGTTGATAGCAATATTGTCATTCTTCTAATTTATGTTGATGACATTATTCTTTGTGGAAGTTGTATCAAGCTAGTTGATGAAACCAAGCTAGCACTTGGATGTGAGTTTAAAATGCAAGATCTAGGAGAGATACATTACATCCTAGGCCTAGAAATTGATTTTTATGAAAATCATGTCTTTATATGCCAATCTAGATATGCTCACTCTATGTTGAAAAAATTTCATATGGAAAATTCTAAGAGCATAGATACTCCAATGGAGCAAATTGTAAAAGATCCTAATAAAGGTGATGAAAGATCCTTTGAGGACATCATACTTTTTAGGAGTCTTGTAGGCTCCTTGATTTGGCTTACCATTACTAGGCCGATCTTAGTTTTTGTGTGCACAAATTGAGTCAATTTATGCAAGATCCTAAGATCCATCATTGGAAGATGGCCAAGAGGATTCTAAGATATGTATCTTCATCTTGTGATTATGGTCTACTCTATAAAAGTGAAGATCTATCCATTATTGGCTACTCGGATTCGGACTTTGCAAGTGACAAGATGGATCGAAAGTCTATTAGTGCATACACTATCTTTCTTGGAGGCAATCTAATATCTTGGTTTTCCAAAAAGCAAGATACTATATCTCTCTCTTCATGTGAGGCCGAGTACAAAGCACTCACTACAACTACCAAAGAAGTGCTTTGGATCAAGAGGTTATTAATGGAACTAAAGTGCATCAAGGAGGATGATCTACCAATGATCAAGTGTGATAACAACATGTCATGCTTGTGGGCTGGCCCCGACGCCGAATTATAGCATTATTAAGAATACTTTTTTTTTCAATTCTAATGAGCTATGTTACACAGATTTCAAATTTGAGTGTTTTAATTGGTCCATGTGTAAGCAAAATTTGAGAAAAAATATAAAAAGAATCTTTACAAAGGATCTTTTTTGGATTTAGAACTCCTCTAATGGATTAAGTCATTTTTTTGTCCAAAAATAGCCAAAATTGGCAAGATTTGATTGTAAGTAGATTTCACATCATCTTATCTTCATTCCAACTTTGTGAGGGAGTGCTAGAACTGAGATTATAAGTCCATTTGTTGGATTAGAAATCTAATTTGAGTGAAACACTACAAGAAAGAGACCTTAGTGAGTTTCTAGAGACAATCAAATCCATTTCTTGGCAATATTTGTTTGAAAGTAGTTTTCACTTCATCTTATCTTCATTCCAACTTTGCAAGGGAGTGATAGAACTGTGATTATAAGTCCATTTGTTGGATTAGAAATCAATTTGAGTGAAACACTGCAAGTGTGAGACCTTTGTGAGTTTCAATTGAAGTCAATCAAATCTATTTCTTGTTTGTAGAAGTCACTAGTAAGATGGGATCTGCTGGAGCATACCTTCTAGAAGCTAGTGAGAGATTGAATTCTACAAATTATGCTATTTGGAAGGTTAGGATGGAGTCACTTTTGGTGCTCCAAGACCTTTATGAGATTCTGATTGAGGATGAAGATGAACCTCTAGGTGCACATGAATTAGTGAGATACAAAAAGAGATCTAGGCTAGCACTTCATTGTGTGAAAATGAATACTTTTGTCCTTTTGCTTTTTTGAAATGTTCCTTTTGATGATGGATGTATCAGAACCCAAGAGTTTATTGAATATTTTCTTGGCACCCATAATCTATTGTCATCTTTCTCATTGAAGAGAATCATAGAGTCGATTGAGGAGCACAGCTTCCTTGATGGTGCCATTCGTTATGCCTTCATCCGAGTGCATAGCTGATATCTTAACCAAACCTTTGGCTAAAGATTCATTTTTCAAGTTAAGAAATGCGCTTGGAGTTGTAGATATGTGTACATTAGACTTGCCAAGTTAGAAGTGAGGAGGAGTGTTAAAATATCACTTCCAACTTGTTGTATCTTGTAGATCTCAAGTTATTTGAGCTTGATAGGATCTCACACGTGTGGAGTCTATTCCCACGTGTGAAAGAATGTACATAAGTCATTTTTATTAAGTTAGATTGGTTTTAGCTTGATCTACACTAGTGTGAAATTGACCTTTGAGTAGAATCTTGAAAATGGTCAAATTGGTCAAACTTTTTGTAAATAGATTGGACTTCCATGTGAATGAGTTATTACTCACACATGTCAAGATACCATTCACACGTGTGGATAAGCTTCTAGAAGATAAGATAGGAAGATTCTATTAGATCCTATTTTATAGGGAATATTCCTATAAATGTGGAAGACTAGCTTTTTGTTTTCTAGCCAAAGAGAATAGTCAACTTTGGGAAATGTGCACATATGGCTCCCATTGGTGGATCTGGATGACTAGGCACTCCTCACACATGTGAAGGCCTGCTGGACAGTACACAGTCGTGGATGTACTTGATCTATAAAGAGGTCAACCAAATCAATAACAAGTTGATGTGACATTGGCAAATTCTAGTTTTGTTGAGAGTTCCACATTTGTCTTGAGTTTTGATGAATGAAATGTATTTATAAGTTAATGTACTTTACTCTTTGTAAACAGGCCGTAGTCCTCCACATGTGTGAGGCCGCCCATCCATGTGTTTGATCATTTGATCCATTGTTCTTGCTTAATTCAAAGTGTAGAGCATCTAGATCAAGGTCTAACATCTAGAACTTGATAGATCTTTGGATTAAGCAATCAATAACTCTTAATGATTGATAGTACAATCAATATTTGTCCTTTTTCTCTGAAAATTGACAATGAGCTGCTCTGATGAGAGTATCAGTATAGGTGTCTTAGACAACCATTCAGATAAATTGCGAAAACTATTAGACATCTAAGACAGCCATGCAATTCACTGATTCTGATATTCTGATGTAAAGGAATGTAATTACAATTAGATGTCGAGGACAGCCAGACATTTCCTTGTTTGTGATATTGCAGAAGAGGAGTGAGAGTTACTTAACATTCAACAAGAACGTAAGGAAACAGAACAATATCGAATCTGTATATTAACATATTTGTGTTCTTCCTTCTCTTGTACTGAGAAATTGCTCTCAAATTACTGATTGAGTAGATTGTGAGTATTACAATTGCAAGGTGGACACAATGGAACCTCATGTTAAATACAAAATAGGAGGCATCAACATAATCTTTGTGTCGGGACCATTCCTTTGTTGTAAAGACATGCAACTAGCCTAGATTGGGTTGAAGTGAAAGCTCACTAAGTCGTGTGAGGAAGTTTTCCTTTCTCATGTAGATCATAGTGGAAAGATCATATCTACAGTACGTGATTTGTACTTGTTTGTCATTGTCTCTCATTCTCTTGTTGAGATACTCTCCTGATTCTGGTAATATTGAAGTTTGGCGTCAATTAAGTGATTGTGGAACTTTTGCCTTAGGATTTGGCCAATAATCATCAGACCACAAAGCAACAGCGCTAATAAGCGTGTGATCCTACTAACAGAAACAAGACAAAAGCTATCGCTCTGAATATTTACTCTCTCTCTATGATCACTAACTCTGAGGAGTCAGCTACTAAATGACCAATTTTGGTCGTACATCTCCTTATATCTCATGTATCATCTGACAAATCAACCTTTTGAAATCTTTGTCTCTCTTCAATCGCTCATTTACTCATATAGCAACCGGAACATCTTGTATTATTCTATCTTGCCATTTACAAGATCGTTATAGCGGATTAACTGACTAATTAGAGCAATTATTATTGGAGCATAAAGACGTAGACAGTCTATACTTGGAATCTTGTGTATTTCTGCAAAGTGTCATCTTTTTCATATTTTTCGCATTTTATGCAAAGCAGTGTCGCATTTCCAGAAGTGTTTGAAATGGCCTAAAAAATTTGAGTTAATACAAGTGTTGCAAAACACTTAGTTGCTCAAGATGGCCCGAAGGTGACAAGGGTGACAGTGTTGGGTTTTTTGCATGTGGAAATTCTTGGGTAAAAATGCAGACTGTAGCCACAATTGGTGCAAGACTGTTGAAAAATAGTTCATTTTCTGCAAACTACTTGAGAGAGTGATTTACATGGAAAGGAACGAGGACAGATAGGATGAGTAAGAGTAGGATTAAACTCCAACAGAAGTGTACATGGAGCAACCCGAGAGCTATATTTCTACTTCAAAGCCAAACCATGTGTGTCTTCTACAGAAGAGCTTAAATGGTCTTAAGCAAGCACCAAGGAGTTGGTAAGCTTAACACTTTTTTACTCTCTCAAGGGTTTGTTATGAGTGAGTATGATCATTCACTTTATTATAGGCTTGCTGGAAAAAAAATTTACCATCTTGCTAGTCTATGTGGATGATATCATCTTGAGTGGTGGAGACAATCAAGATGTGGAGGATATCAAGAGAGCTCTTAAGAAGGAATTTGAGGTGCATGATCTTGGTCACTTACACTACATTTTGGGAATAGAGGTGATTAGGAATTCTCAATCTACTTTCATTTGTCAAGAGAAGTATGCTAATTCTATTCTAGAAAGATTTCATATGGTAGATGCAAAAGCTTGTGATACACCAATGGAGTCTAATGTAAAGCTAACTATAAGAGGTAATGAGAGATCCTTCGAGGACATTACTCTCTATAAAAATTTAGTTGGATCACTCATCTATCTAACCATTACAAGACCAGATCTAAGCTAGTGTTGGAAGACTGAGTCAATTCATGTAGGGATCCAAGTGAAGAGCATTGGAAGTTAGGAAAATGAGTTTTAAGGTATATCATGGGAACTCGGGATTTTGGCATATTGTATGAGGGTTTTTCATCTAATCTTTTTGGATTTTTAGGTTCGGACTATGATGGAGACAAAATGGATAGAAAATCCATAAGTGCTTATTGTATTCTCATAGGTGATGGAGCTATATCATGGATGTCAAAGAAACAAGCCACTATCCCATTGTCATCTAAATCTTTAAAAAATCATGTCTAGTAGACATTTTGAAAACCACAAGTCAATTGTTTGCCACGTGTGGCAAATCAAAAAAAAAATTGTGATTTTGCCATGCATGGCAAATCTCTAGAGATTTCTCTAAAATTTTGCCATGCGTGGTAGTCCCACATGTGGAAAATCTCTAAGGTATCATATGAAAAGGTGGTTATTTAACAACTTTTCATGGCTTTGCCACGCGCGGTTGTGCAACACCAATGTATAGGGTACCAAATTTGATAAAAAAAAAATGGATTTTAAATTTTTGGCATGGCAGAGCCACGCCAAAAATTCAAAATTGTCTTCCCTTCCCCCGCTGGGTGAGTTTACTCCTTTTCTCTTCAATTCTTTCACAATACTTTATTTTCATGTGCTGCCTTTGCTATTTTGCATTTACATTGATGAGTTACATATGTTTGCATGACAAGGTATAGTTAAGTGCATCATGTTTTCCAATAACTTCAAGAAAGCTTTAGAAAATTGTACACAAACAAAAATTGACACAAAACGTTCCTTTGTGAAACTACTAGGCAAGGAATTGTCTTTGATGATAGGAGGGCAATTCTATATGGAGCCCTTGACCTTTTTTGTTGCAATATGTGTTTTCTAAGCTTTACCTAACATATTTCTCAAATTAAATTTGTAAATTTGGATATATTCCAATCTCACAAATAGATTTAGACTTTAGTGGAGGGCCCCACATGAAAGCGAATTTGCATACAAGAAAAAAAGAACATAGCCTACATGCATGGGAAAAAGCAAACAAATTTGTTTGGCTATTGCATGCTCGATTGTGAACATGGAAATTATAGTAATCACATATGTGAGTGGGTGACTTTAAAGTTGATGCATGCTTGATTTCAATATGATCTAGCTTTTTCTTTTTCTTAATTTTGCCCTGACATGCTTGAATTGAGAAATATGACAAGCAACAATAGGTTTGGTAATTTCTTCGACAATATATTTTTATTGTTTATGATAGTGCCTTTAAGATTGTGAATACTAAAAGTAAATAACTCGAAAATACTGATCATGATTATTTTGAATATTGGTCGTGAATACTCATAAATACTGATTGTGATTATTGTGAATACTTATCATGGATACTGATTGTGATTATTGTGAATAATAATCATGAATATTCGTGAATCCTTGCCAACTTCAAAAATTCCAAAATGATGGAATATTTTGTGGTCAAAATATTTTTAAACCCATAGTAAGAAACTAGTATCAGATGAAAATCACCTATTTGTTGGCAAATTCACTCTATATACAATTCTTAGTCATTTCAAATCCCAATATGCAATTGTAGTTCTACAATTATAAAAACTTTAACTACTTTTTTTATATTCATTGTGACAATGTAAGCTATTGCAACTTAAAACATAACAAATAAACAAATGAATCTCACGTTAACTTAGCATTCTGATACTTACCTCTTTAGCTAAAAGATGAATACGTTTGAATCTTAAAGAAAAGATAGAAAATTTTACTAGATAAATTTTCTATTCCAATCCAACAAATTTACCATTATGGCAAGGCGTTTGTGGTATAATAATGCAACGTCCTTGTTTTCAAAGAAAAGAGCTCTCAAGACTTTGCAACTTTTGAACCAAGTGCATTCCTTTAAAGAGAATAGCATGTATGGCATGTTCATTGATTACTTCTTTGTTTACTTTGAAGTCTATAATTCCTTTTAGGTGCAGGTGAACATACAAGCTTTTTTCAAGACTTCTTTGTCTACCTTGAACTATAATTTGATTCCTTTTAGGTGCAGGTGAACATACAAGCTTTGAAAAAATACTAGCACCTTCAGTTGAAGAATGTAAGAATAACTACATTGTAATAATTTCCAAAATTCACACTACTTCTTTGGTGTTGAAGAATAATATTTCTTGTTTTTGTTGTTGAAGAGGTGGAAGGCCACTGGGAGAGGATATTAGCTTGACCTCCTTGTATTTGTTGTTGATAGCTCTTGCCCAAGGGGGTGGGGGTGGGAGAAAAAACTCGCATTGTGGTGAAAGTGTCACACTTGACCTCTCATGGACTCAAGGGGCTGAACTAAATCTTCTTAATCACTCAAGAACTTAATCCAACTCCCTTGGATTTGTGGTGCAACCACGTGGGAAAGAGTTGCATGTACTATTTGACCTCCTCCCCCTCCTCCATTGCAATGAGTGCCTCGTGAATCTTCAGCTTTCCACTTTCCTCATCATTATAACTCTCAGTTTGATCACGTTGCTCAACTTGAACCAGCTGAATGTGTTCCTCATCTATTTCTACACTCAACTTTGTAGCTTTGGGTGATCCTTGGAATTCTGATGGCAGTATATCTCCATCTGCTCTTAGATTCGGCACCAAGAACAGGACAGTTAGAGGAAGAAGCCTGAGAGCATTCCTTGTGAGCACAGCCAGCCACAAGTATTGGAAGTTGGTGCGAGTCACACCCATCACATTCAGCATCACACTTCCTCCCCAAGTGGAAACACGAAGTCCCAACAGGTCGATTGATAGGAGCAGTGCAAAGAAGAAGCCTTCAATGCCTGGAGGGCATAGTCTAGCGCATAGCACGAAAATTGGAATCCACTTCATGCGGATCAATGCTTGCCCCACGCTTTCATCAACTGCAGCTAAGATAGAGCCCGGTATTCCCAACCTGACGTTGAACCCAGTTACCAGCACGAGGTCAAACGTGCCAGATAGAGCGAGAAGAAGCTGTGCCCAGAACAATAGGCTGCGGAAAGTAAGACCTTTCAATGTTTTTTGGTATATAACAACACCTGCAAAGGATGCCAGAGATGCTAGTGCTAGAATTGCACCCATGTATCCCTGAACAAGAACGTCCACACATGCATATCAGAAGTAAGAAATGGGACTATGGATAAGCTAAGATACATGCGGAAAATTTTCAACTGTAAGCAAATAGTGATATTAGATTTGCCTGAGAGAAAGATAATCCCAAGGTTGGGTTGGTGTAGAAGAAAAATAGCCCATCTGTTATGTCAGGACATAAAGCCCAAGAAAGGAACGTGTACAAGACTGGTTTCCACACTAATGGGCATCTGAAAGTACTCCACATTTGTATTACTGCCGCCCTCATCTTGCCGCTCCTCTGCAACGGTTGTTCCAAGGGCTTTATCTTTATTTTTAATTGCAATGCTTTCAAGGAATTCATATAAGCGGAACAACAAACAAGTCCTCATGCGACTAGTTGGAATCATACATATATTCTGATGAATTTACCCGTTCAAAGCTTCTGAGAAGCCGCGGTTCACGCAATACAATTCCAAGGATGATGAAGAATATTGGTTGGATCAACAGGACACCCATGGCTTCCTGCAAAGTGTTCATTATTTTTTTTTTGAAGTGCCACTTTGCTTTTGGTAGTACTGAAATTGTTCTACTTGAGTAAACCATCTACGTTAAGAGATCTTATATGACACTTATAGAAGCTCCAGCAATTTTGTACCTGAGGACCAAAGGTCTTGACAGCTACCCCACTTACAGAAAAGCCCACAAATCTTCCAATGCTAAGGCTCATAGCACACAGACTTTGAATGTCTGATGCCAACTGTGGATGATCTCTACTCTTCTTCGCCACCACTGCATCAATAGTCACCTCAGCAATGCATGCAGATGCCGATCCTGCGATCAGAAGCAGAAGTGCAGCAATCACATGCAGATTACCCCCCAACACTAATCCTGCAGATGATATGATACCCAAAGCTCCTGTTTTCCATACGACCACAAAATGTTAGTAAACGTTCGCATCTTTGGCTAAGAAAATTTTCCAAGAACTACACTTCAAATAAAGGTAGTCACCTGCCCAAATCATTGAGTGCATTTTTGCACCTGCTTATCTGGGGCAATCCTATTCTACATTCTGCCCAAATGATCAAGGCATTTCACTACATAATGTTCCTCTGTGCAGGCCTTTCCATGTTCCAGTTGTGATCTTGAACAATACCTCCAAAACTGCAATGCTCCCCTGCTTTGTATGTGAGATAGTTTTTGTCCAAGGGAGATAATGTGCATCATGCAAGGGGTCACAATTTAGCATAGGAGGTCAATTGGTTAAAGTTATATTACATGTCAATGGAGATGACCTAGTCTTAATTTTGATCCACATGGAAATTACATATTGGGATTATCCAATAAAGCAACTTTTTATTCAGGTCAATGGGAGCAAGCATAATACATACCTGTAGTATTTGGTTTTCAAGGCATGTTCTCAAACATGATTTCCATTACATTGACTGTTACACAAAGGCTAGAGGGAAAGCATTAGGTACAAGTTTGTTTCCCAAACGTAGAAAAATGAATGCAATATTTGAAGGTTGCAAAACAAAGCCCAAAATTTATAGACTTGCTTTTTTTTCAAAAATAACAAGTACAAATTGCTTCAGCCCAAAAGTTCTTAGGTTACTGAGCATTGATTGTCACGGATTGTGTAGCTTCCAACAATGTTCGATTCTTTCACTCAGCTACACCATTCTGTTGCGGTGTGTAGCTGGCAGTGAACTGATGGTCCACGCCGCATGAAGATAAATAGTCTGCCATTTCAACAGACATGTACTCTCCCCCTGAATCAGACTACAGGGTCTTGATCCTCTGAACAGTTTGGGTCTCAACAAACTACTTGAATTCTCTGAAATAGTTGAATGCCTCAGACTTGTTCTTTATGAACATGACTCTAGTGAATCGGGAGAAGTCACCAATGAATGTGATGAAATATAGAGATTGATCCAAAGAGAGTATGCTCATAGGACCACATAAGTCACTATGAATCAGTGACAGAATGGACTTCACTCTGTTGGCTTGTCCTTTTGGAATTCTTGTTCTAGGTTGTTTCCCTAGTAAGTACATTTCACAGACAATCTGTTTTGTTGTGGAGACAACATTAATATTCATGTCCTTGACCATACTATTATGATGCATGTACAAGATTGACCTCATGTTTAGATGACCTAATCTTTGATGCCAAACATGAGAATCAGAATTACTCATAAAAAGTGCATAATCGTGGCTCAAGATATACAAATTTTCTTCTTTGTGTGTAGAGAAGATTTTATTAGAATTCCCATCGATAATAGTACATTGATTAGCAATAAACAAAGCTCTATAGTCTTGATCAATGATCTTGCTAATAGACAATAAATCCTTTGTTAATTTGGGTACGTAAAGTACCCCATCTAATTTTCTAGTGATGCCATCAAGGAATTGTAGTCGAATGGATCCTTGGCCTTCGACCTGAGAGCTTGAGTCTCCGATGAAATTGTACTTTGATCCGTTGCTGTGAGAGTATAAAATACATTCTTACATGGCGTCATGTGCTGTGAACCACCTGAATTGAGATACCATTCACAGGTATCTTTGCTTGGTTGGTCTTGTACCATTAGCACCTTCTCATTTTTTGGAAAATTTTGACAGGGTCAGAACCTCCATTTTGGTGCTACTGCATCTTTTTCCTCGCTTCATTGTGCTTGAGGATCCGACACAATCCTTGATGTCATGATTAGATCTCTTGCAATATCTACATAAGAGTTTGGTCTTGGATGGTTGTTGTTGTTGTTGTTGTTGTTGTTGCATTGAATCTGGCTGTTCCGCCTTCGTCTTCTTGTCCTTGAAGGTCTTCTTCTTGGACTGCTGCTTATTAGAGTACAAGGCCTTTGACTTGTTACTCATTGTAGATAAGCTCTTTCTCCTAACTTCTTCTTGCAATAGACTTGTTGTCAACTTTTGGAGTGATAGCGCAAGAGAAATACTAGGTTGTCGTAGGAGGATGGAAGACTAGTGAGAAGAGACATTGTTGAGTCTTCTTCTGAACTAGGAGAACCTATTGCAGCTCGTTGATTTAACAACTATTTGAACTCATTCAAATGGTCACCGACTAAGGTGCCTTCGCTCATTTTGAGTGTAAGGACCTTCTTTCTCAGGAAGAGACGAGTCAACACATCTGAAGTCTCATAGATACTTGTTAGGATATTCCACACTTCTTTGGAGGTGGTACTGTTTGATATGTGAGCAATCTGAGTGTCCTTCATATTCAAGGATACAATGGCAAGTGCTTTTCCATCCTTTGCTTCCCATATTGGGAGCATTTTGGGTTTTGCCGGTCTAGCTATTGAACCATTTATGTATCCCCATAGCTCCTTTTGGTTCAAGATCATCCTCATCTTGAATTTCCACATGTGCAAATCATCTCTGTTGAACTTGTTGATCAAGCGGATCTTAGAGTTTGAATCTTCCATTATGATCAATGAACAGAGATTGAACACAAACAAAATATAAACTAGCTCTAAAAACAAGAACGTATTAATATCCTAGACTCTAGTAAACTAGCTCTCTCTCTCTCTCTCTCTCTCTCTCTCTCTCTCTCTCTCTCTCTCTCTCTCTCTCTCTCTCTCTCTCTCTCTCTCTCTCTCTCTCTCTCTCTCTCTCTCTCTCTCTCTCTCTCTCTCTCTCTCTCTCTCTCTCTCTCTCTCTCTCTCTCTCTCTCTCTCTCTCTCTCTCTCTCTCTCAAAATATAATATAGGCTAAGCTGTAGATTTTGGGGTCCCGCCCATCTACCTTGATGCAAATCTCGAGCCCATCACATATATCTAGGGACTCAGCGAGTTTTAAGCTTCCAAGCAAAGATACACGTAGGTTGATGTCATCTTATCCCGATACTTATAAAGTCAATACTATTCGTTGGGTTGGCTATCTTAGACCTCTTACCTCTTTCACACACTTAGCATTTATGTTACTATCCTTTTCTTGGGTATCCTATGGGAAGAAGAGTATGATGATGGGATTCACATTGAGTATAAAAACTTTGATACACTATTCTAAATGATTAGCCTTTATCTTGGTCATCTCCTGGGTGGTCATGACACTAGTATCAAAGTTGTGTGGTTTAGACATACTCTCAGTTTGTTCTCTAATAATTTGTGTGACTTGAAAATCTGTTAAGTTATGATTACGATTCTCAATATTTATTGTTGATGGATCATAAACTCACATCTGGTTGTTATTAGAGAATTGAAGAGAAAGGTATTAATTCTCAAAATTAATAAGAGAATCTAAATTTTGATAACTATATTTTCTTCTTGTTTTGAGGACAAAACCTATCTAAAGGGAAGAATGTTACGTCCTTGTCCAGTCATAGGGATATTGATGGTATAGCTATCTAGTAATTATGTGATTGTATAAATTTTTTGTAGTTTCGCTATTATGCTAATGATACTATTAGATGATCAATCTAACTTGCTATTCAAATCAATTTGAGGCATTGTAGATAACCATGATTATTCTGATAGCTGGTTAGTTTGACCAATCGACTAGCAATGTTGAATAAGGAATATACAAAACTAGATAAATCATACTTTGTACAAGTAGTAGTAAATACTTGACATCGTTGTTTAGGACCATATGTGAGTTTCATCATCAATGCATCAAATCTCCACTTTTGCGATATTGTATATTTCTGCAATTTGTCTTCTATTCATTTCTTAAGACAAACTTGAATTAAAGGCAATCCCTAAAATTTTAGACTGGACAGAGGAAGATCTCCATTTGAGTGCCACCATAAAAATGCCAATTGGCAATTTTTGAGTCAGCATTTTTGTTGATTGCTCAAAGTTGCCATTTCTACTGAATGGGCATTTCACACTAAGTTAGTATTTCCACTTATTGTGATTTTTAGGACTTATGTTGATCGACATTATTTTCTACTAATGCCTTTTCGCATTTTTTGTTTTTGGACTTGTGTTGTTTGATATGTTTTGGTCTACATCGAACTTTGTTTTTTGGACTCGAAATTTTTACCTACCAATGTCGATAGGGCACTTGTCGGTCTAAGCACATCTTATTGTAGTTTTGCATATCGTGCCGAATATCATGTATTTCTATAGACTGTGGTGAACTCTATAGATTTTTGCAAATTGTTAGAAAACTTAAATATTTTTGTAGCTTCAGCAGGTCCTCATTAAAAGAAAAATCAAGGGGGATTTCTAAAACACAAATTGTTACATCAAATGGTTTATTTATAGAGCTTATCTTTCTCAGCCTGGCATGATCACTTGGGAGTCAAACATGACTTCTATCGACTTCACTTTTTGGAGACATATGTATTTAGGATCCCACTTTTATGATACTACTTGCATTCAAGGTTATCACATAGTCTCAGATTCATATTGGATCAATTTTGTATCTCTTCGCACCAGCTTGAGGTTGAGATTGGAGGATTTCAAGGTACTTTGCGAGAGGATAGGATCTGCTAGTTGTATTCCCTATAGGCAAGAAGACTAAGTGCTTTATTCTATTATGAGATTCATGGGTGATAACATTGTTTGTTCAAAGATGCACCAATTACTTTGCACACATTTGTTCCATTTGAGGATCCACAATGTTGCACTCCTCCTGTAAGAGATGCTTTTACTATGATGAGATCTTCGTCATTTGAATCAGAGTACCCTAGAGACCTAGTTTCATATTACTTCATTTTCTCCAAACGGCCCCCACGACCAAATCCATATTCAAATAATGATGAGTGTGTTGTTGGCACTTCCCCACAGAGCTCAAGTATAGTGCACCTCCTAATAATATGTTATATGCATAGATCTACTCATCCTACCATGAGGAGAGGTCCCTCTCACATTCAACGTAGGCAACTTTACCTCCAACTAGAGCTCGTATTATATCCTTTATCAGTAGCAGTAGCAATAGCAGTCTCACCACCACTTCTAGGACATGATATGAGGCTTTTTTACCATCACTCAGATATTTCATGATTTTCATATGTCTTTGCCATTGGTATATGTACTAAGCTTATTATTACATGCATTTTCTTTATATTTCTAGAGAATTCATATGCTCTTGCTTGCCTCACTCACTTGATATGAACTTATTCATCTTGTATGCCTTTTGGCATGGAGAAGACATTAATAAAGCTCTCTCTCTCTCTCTCTCTCTCTCTCTCTCACGCACACACACACACACACACACAAACTTTTAGGATTAGAGGAATTCTGAATCCAAAAAAGACCCTTTAAGGAATGCCACATAGATTGACAAAGTTTATTAATGTAAATTACGAAAATAAATTCATTTTTTGCCCAATTTTTTTTTCATTTCTTCCCGCACTATTTTCGATGTTTTACCATTCTATGTACATTATTATTGGTAGTGCATTGAAAATAGCATAACTTCTTAACTGTAGCTCTGATTGAGACGAAAATTATACCGTTGGAAAGCGCTCAACGAGAGCTTTTCAAAAGTAGCTACATGACCTACTTCCAAGATATCATTCACAAGTTATGGCCAGTCAAAAAAAATTTGTAAAAAAAAAAAAGTCCAAGTATCTCTCTTGTGCGCGGATAGAGTACCCTCTCAATGAGTGGGTACTCTATCCGCGCACAAGAGAGGTACTTGGACTTTTTTTTTAAAAACAAACTTTGACCGACCATAACTTTTGAATGGTAGCTCAGAAGTAGGTCATCTAGTGTACCGTTGTAAAGCTCTTGTTGAGCACTTTTCAACAGTATAATTTTTGTCTCAATCAGGGCTACGGTTAAAAACTTATGCTATTTTTAATGATAATTGCATATTATACTATGAATAACATGTCATGCTTGCGGGCTGCCCCCAACACGAATTATACTTTTTTTTTCAATTATAATGAGCTACGTTACGTAGATTTCAAATTTGAGTGTTTTGATTGGTCCATGTGTAAGCAAAATTCGAGAAAAAATATAAAAAGTATCTTTACAAAGGGTCTTTTTTGGATTTAGAACTCCTCTAATGACCTACATCCAAAGTAAATTGTTGAATTCATGTTATAGTTGTTAAGGAGTAGTTGATAGATGAAAATCTACTAGTTATGTTATATTGCATAAATGCATTTGAGTCAATATTTATAAGTTGATATTGAAGAGTCCAGATCCCTGAAACTACAAAAACATAACTCAAGACCGCAAAGCTTGAAGAATCTCATACAAATATGTCAAACACAATTCAGCTTTTTGTAGAGAAGATTATAGTTTTAGCCATAACAATTCTTTAAACTGTCCTAATGCACAGTTGCACTTTGAAGAATAAAAGTTAAATAGTAAGGAAAAACCTAAAACTATTATGGCCACATCAAAATTTGGAAGCAAGTCTACACAAAGAACTATTGAAGATTTACCCTTCTAAATTATCACCTATAATGTGGACCAAATAAGTTCAATTATCTTGTACTCTTGCTCAAGATTTTTGATAAAAAATTGCAAAAAATACACAAGATCACAATATAGTAAAGTTGAAAGAGCTCAGTCATAAAAAACAATGCCAGAAGATTCTACATGACAAGTCCATTTGTAATTAATTGTAAAGAACTATAAAACGAGCTTCTACATGATGGGTTCTTCTATAGTTAGATGTAAAGAACGATGCTAGAAAGTCATATGCTATGAGCTTCTACATGATGGGTCCTTCCATAATCAATTGTAATGTCAAATGTTACGAGCTTCTACATGATGGGTCCTTCCATAATGAGCCATAAAAAATGATGTTATGAGCTTCTATCTGAAGGGTCCTTCCATAACCACTATAGTGAATGATGCTTTGAGCTTTTACATGACAGGTCCTTCCATAATCAACCATAAAGAATAATGTTACAAGCTTCTACATGATGGGACCTTTCATAATTAGTCATAAAGAACGATGCTATGGGCTCTTATATTACGATTGCTACTATAACCAGTCATAAGAAAACATAACCAACAAACTTACGCACCAAAAGAACAAGCATGAAATGTACATTGCAAATAAATCAGTGTGAAATTAGCTACAAGTGTGCTCCTTTGTAGGATATTCTTGTACACTTGTAAAGTAAGCACATACACCATTAAATTAGAGTAATTTAATAGGCTTATGAATACAACATGCATGTTGTAGAATCAAATGATGATCCATGAGTGATTAGAAGATCATCACATGTAGGGAATTATAGAAAATGCATGGTGCGCCCTCATTATTAACGAGTAAAGCATTGGAAATTTTTTTCTACTAGCAACTAAGCTTGATTTGAGTAGAATTGTTTGATGCCACCTACATGACCCAGTTCTAAGCTACCTTTCAAAAGTTATAGCCAATCAAAGTCTCCAGAAGACTCAATATATCTTATGTGTGTGGATAGAGGACATTGTCAATCCAATATTTCTTATGTCTGCGAATAGAGCATCCTCTCACTGAGAGGGTACTTTATTTGCGCATAGAAGAGATCTTTGTAAACTTTGACTGGCTGAACGATAGCTCAAAATTGGTCATGTAGGGTGTCATTGGAATGCTCTCATTATGCACTTTCCATGGTATATGATTTTCCTCTCATTCAGAGCTACGGTTAAAAAGTTTTACTATTTTTTGATAAATTCTCTATTAGACTATGGACAACATGTCATGCTTGCGGGCTGCCCTCGAGGCCAAATTACAATTCTATGGAAAAAAGTCTTTTTTCATTTGTAATGAGTTACGTTACTTAATTTTCAAATTTGAGTGTTTTGATCCATGTGTAAGAAACCAATTGTCATGATACTTCTTTGAAAGGCTTTGAAGTTTCAAATTAAATCCAACTAGGCATCGAAGGCAAATGAGATTTCATGAAGATTTTTATTGGTGTTGATCTTGAACCCATAAGCCTACAAAACTTTGCAAGACAAATTTTGTCTTGAAGCCAAAAATAATCTAAAATTCCTCTTCCCTAGAGAATTTAGTCAATCCTCAAAGATGTTCCCAAGAAAGTGACTCCAAGCATAGACAAGAGGCATATTCATATTGGAAGATTTTCAGGCCCTATTTGCAATGCATAATGTATCACACCCTTAGAATAGGAGATTTCCTTTTCTACATAGCTAAAGCCTTATCAAATAAACTATATAAAAAATAACTTTCCCAACTTTATTTGTCATTTTCTTCCCCCAACCATACTTAATGTTACATTTGAAATTATTGCCAAGAGCCTCTTAATAGATTAGCACCCTTGCCAGAAGGCCTCCACGTAACATGGTGATCACAATGTGATAAGCATAGACCCTAAACCCTAAATTAGTCAATTAGTGAATCAATTCGTCATGACTTAGTGAATCAGCAATACCTACATATTATCATATATCTCTAGGCTCCTATAGGACAGAAAACAATTACAAATTTTACTATCAAAACCCCCATCAAAAGACATGTTGTTTGACACCCATATTATATATATATATATATATATATATATATATATATATATATATATATATATATATATCATAGATCCAGCGGTACTAGGATCCGCGGATCCCGGTACTGCGGATCCACTATGGTACCACGGATCCATACTGATCCGCGGTACCACAATATATATTATTTTTTAATATATAATATTTTTTAATATTTAATATATTATTATATTTTTTTAAACCTAATCCCCCCCCCCCCCCCCCCCCGCTTCATCTCTCTCTCTGCCCGTCGCCCTGTTGTTCGCACCCTCCCTGCTGTCCGCAGCCTCTCTGTTGTATGCCCATCGCCCTACTATCCGCGCCCTCCCGGCTGTCTTCGCATTGCACTAATCGTGTCCGCCCCTGCTATTGCTATTTCGGCCTTTGTTGTGGTTTTTTGAAGCCTTCCGACTCCTATCGCACCCACAGAGATCTCTGCCTTCTTTCTCCAGTCCCTTCTACAGAGATGGTGCATTCCAACCTTGCCGATCTGTGGGATGAGGTGGACATTGTCAGGCGGATTCCCAACAAGTCCAACAAGTCTGGTGCAAGGATCGTGCGCTGTCGATATTGTCTGGCCGAGTTTGTTGCCATCCTCACTCGCCTTAAAGGCCACCTACTCGGCGCACGCGCCAGAGATGGTGGCACACTGAATGCTGCCCCCTGTGTTAGCATGTCCGTTCCCGTCAGGCAGCGACTTTTGGATACCTACGGGCCACGTCTTGTGGCGGGGGAGAATACCATTTCGGAGGGTGTTCTTCGGTTTTGCACCGCTCCTTACGTGGTTGACCCCGAGTTGCTGTCTGCTTGGCTGGCATGCATGAGGAGAGGGAGTGCATCCTCGTCTAGTCCCTTTGCCCATCATCCCCCTCAGACAGTTTTGCCTCACGCACCCCCATCTGCACCCATTTCGGTGGATCCCGTCCCACCACATCTGCCAGTTGCCACTGCGGTTCCACCACCACCTACTATTGCTCGCACTCCCCCAATTTACGACTTTCTCATGGACTCTCCGCCTCCCGAAGGGGCAGGCCCCAAATGCCAGTGACGAGGCCTTCCAGGATGTTGAGGAGATCCCTTCCTCCCTCCCTTCACATCCGAATGACCTCCCTACCCAGTAGTTTTCGTATCCCATGCCAGATGTCCACCCTCCACCAGTATACCCCACTTGCGCTGCTGCACCCATCCCGGCCAGTGCATCCCACTCTCCCCATTCCACGTCTACATTTGATGCATCCACTAGTGCCCAGCCTATCTCGTCATCATCCAATCTCGTCATGTTCGGTGCACCGTGTTGGAGGTCCGCTACCCGTCACCCAGCTGGGAGAGTTTTTAGGCAGCAGAGCATTCGCGGCGCGCATCAGCTGCACATGGATAGAGAGGCCACACAGGTCGTGGCCAGTCTGATTTATGAGCTAAACCTTCCATTTGCCATCACCAACTCTGAGCCCTTCAGAAGAGCCTTCCGCCTGGCACAGTCTGTCAGTAGCTGGAGAGTCCCTAGTTCAGAGGTTTTCTGTACACACATGCTGAGGGATAGGGTCGAGTCATTGTCTAGAGAGATGGAGCCTCTACGTCGCCATTGGGCCACTTACGATTGCAGCATCATGTCCGATGGCTGGATTGATGTCAGGAGGAGGCCGATCCTCAACATATTGGTCTCCAGCTGCATGGGCACACAGTTTTTGAGGGTAGTGGTTTGCAACAGGGGGGGAGTCATATCTGCAGAGTTCATGTTTGATGTCATCAGGTCTTCCATCATGTCCATAGGCCCACAGCATGTCGTCACGGTGGTGACGGACAATGCCACGAACTGCATTCAGATGGGTGTACTGCTAGAGGCCGAGTTCCCTCACATTGTTCATATCCCATGTGCCATGCACGACGTAGACCTTCTGATGGGGGACATAGCTGCACTTCCCTAGGTTAGAGCCATCGTCCGTGAGGCCCTCTTTCTAGTGACTTTTGTCACTAGGAAGAGGCGTGTTCTTGCCATGTTCTGGGTGTTCAGCCATCTGGACCTCCGTAAGCCAGCCCCCACACGCTTTGCATTCGACTTGGTGGTCATCGACCGTTTGATCAGGTGCAGGGCACAGCTTCTACAGATGGTTGCCAGTGATCTTTGGTGTGCCAGTACGTTTTCGCGCACTGAGGATGGGGAGCACTTTTCTTCCTTGGTGAGGGGAGACCACTTTTGGAGGGATGCACAGACATTGTCATGACTGCTTCGACCACTCTACATTGTGCTCCGCATGGCTGACAGTGAGGGGTCGACACTTGGACTGGTATATGAGCTCATGGACCGGATTGGACAGTTCCTACAGCTGCCCATCTTGCAGCCAGAGAGGTAAGTAGTATAGTAATGTAAGTGGCCTTTATCTTTTCAGTACTTGCTAGCTTGTTTTTCTGTCAATGTTAAGTTTTTTCGTAATGCCCTAAACCACATGCCTCTCACCTATAGGATGACCGAGCTGAAGTTCATCTGGGAGACGCGGTGGCCTCACCCTCGTCAGGTTCATTGTTCTGACGCTCTCACTCTGCCTCCCGGTTAGCCTGTGCTGCCTCCTGGTTAGCACGACGGCGGGCAGCCCTTTCCCTTACCATGATGAGCTGCCGTCGTGTGAAGTTCATTTTGATCTGCTCATCCAAATCCAGCTCGACAGCGGGGGCGGGGGGCACAGCGCGGGTTGGGTGCTCCGGCTCCGGATTTCTCTGCCGAGGCTGTCGCAGCATCTCTGCAATGTCTGCCTCTTGCTTCTGATGCCTTTCATTGTGCCTTCGGACATCTTCCTCGAGCTTCCCCCTGGCTTCGCCCTCAGGCCTCGGTGGTATGCGCTCCGCCATCTCACGACACCTTGTTGTTTGAAATGCTCTCACAGCCTCTCACAGCCTCTCAATGGCTCTCACTGGCTCTCTCACAGCCTCCCTCTCACAGCCTCTCACTCAGTGGGTGACACAGCCTCTCACAATGCCTTTCTCTCACAGCCTCTCATTGGCTCTCTCACACAGCCTCTCACAATGCCTCTCACAGCCTCTCACTGGCTCTCTCACTGTCTTGTGAGTGCCTATTTCCCCATTTGCATTTGTTGATGATCCCATGTGCTACTGTACCTCTCCCATGTATTGCTCCCCCACATGCTGCAGTCCGATTGGGTCCATGGTCTGCTCCTCCATAGTGCCCATGTGACGGTGTACCTGTCCGGATTTATTGCTCCCCCACATGCTGCACTCCGATTGGGTCCATGGTCTGCTCCTCCACAGTGCCCATGTGACGGTGTACCTGCCCCATGTATTGCTTCCCCACATGCTGCACTCCGATTGGGTCCGTGGTTTGTTCCCCCACAGTGCCCATGTGACGATGTACCTGTCCGGATTTGCTGCCCCCCCACATGCTGCACCCCCATTGACCACCAGGTCTGCTCTCCCACAGTGCCCCCAGTACAGTCCCCCTGTACAGTAACATCTTTTTTCTAAACCGTAGCCCTTTTTTTTCCCTGAATTTTTTACCTAGCTTTAGCCTGTTAAAAGGGTTTTTTGAAATAATAATAATAATAATAATAATAAATAGTGCTGCCCTGGTACTGCTGGTCTGAGGGAGGCACCATAACCGTGGTACCACCATTATGGTACCACGGTACCATAATGGCGGTACCACGTGCCACTATGATATATATATGTATATATATATTTATATATACATACTATGAAAATAGGAAAAAAAAAACAAAAATGAAATGTGGAATCTTTGAGTTTTGTTTTATTAAGGAAAAAAAAGGAGGGGGAAAGGGGGGTGTATTAAGAATCAAGTGGGGGAAGGTCCCAACCTAAATATATATATATATATATATATATATATATATATATATATATAGAGAGAGAGAGAGAGAGAGGGATTTCTTTTTGGTGCACATACAAGTTGGGGAAGGCGGGAACTAGAGTGGCCAAAACTTGCTTAGACCATGCTAACATCCAAAGACACTCATAAAAGTCAACAATATTTCAACAACTAAAGAATGAGTATGATTTGTAAGGGATCCTGGGAGAAGAATAATCACATTAGAATAAATGTCCCCAAAGATAAACAAGAGGGGATTTTAAGCTTTTGATTGGTTCACATAGAAATTAGGGTTTTGATTCATCACCATTTTTAATCAAACTCAACAACAAGTGGAGTGAGTTTGATTAAAAATGGTGTGAAATGAGCACCTGCAATTAGAGCTTTGGGTCTCTAAAATAAATGTAAAAGCATTAGAAACCCTAACTCATTGGGAGCATGGTGAGAAAAGTGTGATATGAGAGAGAAAATAACAAAGAAATCGAACGATATGGGAGCGAGCCGAGAGGTGTAAATGGCTATACACAAAATTGGTGTTGGCAAATTATATCGGTCCACGTATATTTAAGCTTTTGGCCAAGGAGATAAAAAGAATTTTTTTATGGACACGTGCATTTTTAGTGAATCCCATAAAATACATATTGTTTAACTAAAAGCTTACAAATGTAGTGACTTTTAAAACTTACAAACTGTGTAAATCCTTGAAAAGAGAGAAAAGGTACGTTTTTTTTTAGTGTGTGTGTGTGTGTGAGCGTGCGTGCGCGTGAGTGTGTGTGAGAGAGAGAGAGAGAGAGAGAGAGAGAGAGAGAGAGAGAGAGAGAGAGATTATGCGAAATGATTGTAAGGAATGGACCTGCCAACATGAAATAAGGACGACGGTGATAACCAGCAATGGGCACCAGATCTGTAAGCAACCCCCAGACCGGCTTCATATCCCATGGAATTGTGATGATTATATGATACAACTGAACTGCTGCTGGTTGAGCTAACTGTACGTCCTTCCAGTAATACTCTACTATCACCCTTTGAAGCCCTCCTCCAACCCCTTGACTCATTCCATACACGACTATTGCTCCAAATAAGAAATTGAACTCCAGGTTTCTTCCCAGCATTGCCAGCCATCCACACGGTCCGCAAGCAAAACCTCCACATTTACTGCTGGAACATTTACTGCCTCTGGCCTCAGATTCCTCGTGGTCAACCATCTCCTGGTCCTGTTGAGGGCATGACACTTCAAAAGTTGATCTGGGTGGAACCTTTGCGGCATCATTTTGCACCATCCTGAAACACTATTGTTTCATTTCCTGTATCGATGGGCTGTGCCCAAAGATGGAAATGTGAATTGTGAAAAGAAAGCCACCAGATCTTCAAGTTTTAAGGAGGTTCAGAGTGCTCGTCTTCAGCTTCAGCGCCGCCAACTGTTACAGCTTGTGAAAGCGTTTCTGACGCCCTCGTCAGTTCTACATTTGAAGTTTCTCCAACATACGAAAGTACCACAAATGACGCCCACACTTAAACGTTTTGCGGAAGGTCCTTCAAGATAATAAGATTATCAGATCACCATATACAAGTATGTCAGTTCGATACACCACACACTTTAAAGCTCGAAGGGTCACAGTGTTGAAGCTAGATCCTGATAGTGGATTTTCACGCTTTCCTAGGTAGGTTCCGCCATTTCTGTACAAGATGTAGAGCTCCGGAAAAGACGATGAGCTCAGTATTCTGTTGGTAGGATCGCACGGTGCTCTAATCTCCATGCCATTTTTATCATATGACAAAGTTCACCTAAATATTACCTCAATGCCTACCATTGTTTCAAAAAGAAATTTGAGAACGAGATCTAGAAGCGCTGCACAAACTTCGAAGGAGTGGTATTGTTGAGAAGAATCGTTCATCGATTGATCACGAACGCGAGTAGCTAACAGCAGATGATGCTTTTTGAATCAAGCGCCCATGGTTGCAGATGATGGACAACAAGACAACTGCTGCTTCGACGGACGAGTCGCGACTGACATGTGCGCACTATTCACCATCAAACACACAAAAAAGGGTTGCAACGTTGCAACTATAACTTACTTCAGAGAATTGGCAACCGAGGTGAGTCAACAATGCATGAAATTTCTGAGCAGGGATGTAGACTCTTACAATATCGCAAGCAAAGTCTACAAGATTCAGAAAATTTGCCAACTGGGCAGTGGGGATAGACTGCTGTTACAGCTAACGAAAGTAAAATTAGCATGAACAAAGTCAAAATCCAGCTTCTGGGAACTATCCACTCAATATTAAATTGTTGTAACTTGGATGTTGATCTAAAATTCCACGCATTGAGATAAAATAAAATAAAAATTTAAAAAAAAGAAAAGGATCATGCAGGCCTAGGCTGCTAAAGTTTCAGATCTACCTGTAAGTGCTGCATGTATTGGCTACTATTGATAGAAACCAGGTATCCGTATTCACTGTCAGGACTCAGTCCGATGACTCCGATGCTCGTTGGAGATGATATCTTCCTCAGAAAATGACAAGAACACATCACCTAGTTGCCTCCACTTAAGGAGTAGTGACCCGGTCAGCAGGCGCCTCTTGCAGCAGTGCAGTGCTTACCAAAAACTTGCCAAATACAAACACCACAATTGTTGAAATTCATTTTTTACCTTTTCATTTTACATTTATAGGTTTTTTATATGGCTCAAAATCAACTTTTTTTTAGTTATAAATCTCACCTTTTACTTTTAATTTAACCTTTTATCAATTTCAATTTTGTGGGATTTTTATAAGGTTAATTTGAAAAAATTTTACGAGCATTGCGAAGCACCTAAAGCAAATTCAAAAAATCCTTGGGCACAAATAAAATTCTCACTTGTTCTCTTAATATAGCTTGTAAACTATGGTACAATAGTTTATGTTAGCTATGTATATTAGATTAATGCATTGATTTCCTTTAGCTCATACCAATTGATAGGTTAATGAGAAATTGAAATTACAAATGTCCATGTACTAATTTCGTGGCTTTGTTGCATTAGCATTAAGATATTGTGAGAATTGTTAACTTGATTCAAGTGTGTGTGTGTGTGTGTGTGTGTGTGCGCACACGTGGAGAGAGAGAGAGAGAGAGAGAGAGAGAGTAGATAGTGTAGTCCAAGTGTAGCACACATCCTTTTGTTAGCTTTAATCAATAATCATCAAGATAAAAAAAAAAGGGAGGACTTAGCCCAATTTATAATTCGAGGAGTTCCTGTTTGTGACTTTCAAGATCAAGATATCACTTGGCCATATGCATCTAAATCTAGCCAATGAAACTACTTAACCTCTAAATTTAAGTGAAAGAATGTTATTCATGAGAAGATTTCAGCCCATTACTTGTTGAAATGCACACATGCGATGCCCTCTATTACACAAGGGGTGTGTCCCCAAGTTGGCCCTCGAAGTTTGGCTCCCAATAACAACCTAAGTTGGTATTTTTTTACTTTTCCTCAAGTCTAATTTAGGTTTCTCCTTCATTATTGTTTTCTAAATAAGGCTTGTCCACTTATGATTATCTATATGATTCCCGAGGACTTAAAAAATAAATTCCAATTGATACAGATATAGGTAAAATTTGCATCAAACAGGATCACATATTGGCATAGACAAAAAAAAAAACTCTCAAAAAGCACTCTCCAAGCTCCACATAGTGATCTGTGTTGTATATATATAACTATCTTGTGGCAACCCATGCATGACCTGGGTTGTCGCTGACGGGACGCATGTCCCATCAACTACCTCATCATTTGGGCAACCGTGCTAGTCAATGATCCTAGTCAACTGACTAGACTCACAATACAGAAACATAGTGAGTCTACTTTTATTCTAACTCTCTCCCTAAAAAAGTACTCTACTAATCATCCACATTTATATGTAGCATCAAAG
Organism: Diphasiastrum complanatum; assembly: GCA_029204225.1. Lineage (NCBI taxonomy): Eukaryota > Viridiplantae > Streptophyta > Lycopodiopsida > Lycopodiales > Lycopodiaceae > Diphasiastrum > Diphasiastrum complanatum. The sequence continues at coordinate 58,837,783 of CM055101.1, forward strand.
TTAATAACCTTTAAGTACATAAAATTTTTGTCTAAATTTATCAAACTTTTCTCTGATTAGTGGTTTAGTGAAAATATCAGCTAGTTGCTCATTTGTACTGCAATGAACAACATTTATTTCTCTACTCAGCAGCCTCTCACGTATGAAGTGATAGTGAATCTCAATGTGCTTGGTTCTCATGTGGAACACCGAATTCTTCGTCAACTAAATGCCACTCTGATTGTCACTATATATAGTTGTGGGGTTTTCCTGCTTTACATCCATTTCATCCAAGATTTGCCTCAACCAAATAGCTTGTTGAGACATTGAATAAACTGAAAAATAAAAATATATTACAACAAACTTTGAAATTTGCGTCGGACAGCATGGACGTATCTCATTGGTTCGCTCTTCTTGCCCGACGTCAATACCTAAGATTAAATTTGTTTAACTATGTTGGTTAGTATACTGAAATTTACTAACTAGAATAGTTATAGTTATAGAATAATAGTAAAAGATAAGCCTTCTCTCATGTGTGTACAACTATACATAACAATTCAGAAGTTTGGTTTCCCTCCAAAATGATAAAACCCTAACATAGAGTGATTAGGTTCCATGAACCTTATTCAAATTTGAATCTACTAGTAACTCGACTTTCTAGATTTCCCTCCAACTCTAAAACGAGTAATTTCAAATGCATTTAGACTAATATGACTATAAAAAGTAAATGTCTAAGTCTAATATGAAATTGGCCTCAATTGCCAAATAAACAAATGTAGCATTTGACTCAATATTGATCAAACTAGTTGAAATCTCTCACACTCCCTGACGATGTGAATATATAATTTTCATGATTGTGCATACTTGATTGTGATGAATTGCATTGTCAACATTTTGGACTGAGCAAACAAGCAAAGAAGGAAGATCATAACCAGCAGGTGTATTTATAACTTTTTTCTTATTTGAAAAGAAAGTCATTTCGACTAGAATGAGGATATGAATATATTGCTTTTATAGATTTTCAATATAGAGAATCATTTGATTCATTTATAGTATTTTTAACAATAATTAAGGAACTTGGAGATATTTTTATATCCTCATCAACCATGTTTGTGTTGTCAATACTCAAGTGCTCCATTTCATTCTCAATGTAAGCATTTTCAAATACATGTCTTGCACATGGCTTAACTTGAAGGACATTCCACCATTTGTTGTTTCGTCGATCTGGTTGAAAAAACACATGCACATTTGACAATGTTATGTTAAAAAAGCTGTTATCAACATGGAACTAAGGTCCACAATAGTTAGTTGTAATGATAGTGTAAATTATTGATTTTGATGGAGAAAAAATGAATGTAAAACTCATGTGACACACCTGTTCAAAATGACAAGACAACACCAATGTGTCTGAAAAATCCATGCTCAATGTCTTGGTTGAATCAATAGCAAAAAATCCACTACCATCTCTTTTCACGGTTGCATTGACGCTTGATAATTGATTTTGAACCATTTCACATCAAACGAAAAATATTTATCATTTTTATCGAAACACACTTCATATATATCTTGAATAGTTCCTACATACTCAAGCTCTCCAGAGATTGGAATTTGTTCTCGTGCACTATTCCGACTTGATTAAAAAATGCCACACACCACAATCATAAGTTCATCATTTCATATCAACTCGTTCAACGCGATGATAATGACCGTATATCCACATGCACTATACTTTTAGTACTACCACATATTAATTGTACTTAAGACAACAATCAATCATTGTACAAATACATTGTATTTTACTTTTTAGAAAAAGCAATAGACAACCTTCCAATCACATCCTCTTGCAAATTCCCATTCCATGTCAGATATGACTTGTCCCTTTGATCTTGCTTGTTGGAGTGTGTCAACCATCCATTCTATGGTGCATTGGGTGGTAAATGACTCAACATCACGTGAAGGTGCAACTTGACCCCTACGCCTATTATGTCGATGTCTATTTCTAGCCACGCTATTTTTTTCTTCTCTTGTTCCTATAATTCCAACCACTTATCCATCACTCCAGAATTATAAGCATGAAAGTAGAATTTTTTTCTCTATGAAAAGGTGTCATTTTCTTAGGAGCACCGAGGTTTTTATGCCTTTTACCTCATTGTTCTCCTCATTATTCCATAGTCGTGGAGTAGGCAAATGTATTTGAAGCAAAAATTCAGTGACATAAATAAGATATTCTTGCACTAACCACCCGTCGGCCATGCTTCCTTCTGGTCTTGCATTTGACACACAAAATCTCTCAAAACTTTCATGCATCTCTCCAAAAAGAAAACATCCACATATAAACATTTATTGCATGATGAGAGAAGTGTTCAATGGCTTAGACAAAAAAATGATGCTAAATCTATTGCAGCCATAAAAACCAAAATCCTATGTTTTGTACCTTGAGTGCACAGTGTGAGAAATTGTCAACTTGTTTGACCTATTTTGGTCTATGTTGATTATTCAGCAATTTAGGCCATTCATTTCATACTTAGAGATAAACAATATGAAGTTATTTTTAGCCTAAGTACATTTGAAATTTTTACTTTTAGAAAGCGAGGGAAAGTAGAAAGTCGAGTTTGGACACATTCAAATTTGAACGTTAGATACATTGAATCTAGTTCAATTTGTAGTAGGGTTTCTGATCTAGAAGTTTCTATGGAGGAAAACCAAACTCATCAATGATGCATGGACCTTCTATAAATAGATGTAAACTCATGGGCTCTGTCATCTCATTTCATGCTTATACATGAAATCTCTTGGGTTCATCTATCCATTGGTGCCCTATATTGATGATATCTTGCAATCTTGTGTGTAGAATGCATTGTTTTGTTGATATTCGGATCCGCATGCGTGAAATACAGTAACTGATTGTTATTTTATGGATAGAAACTTCATATTGTCATAAGTTTGATGTTTGATCAAGATCTTGTTGAGTTTTCATCTCTTTCATTAAGTAAATGTTGATTTTCTATGATGCAAATGGTGTAAGTTGTGTTGTCTTTCTAAACCAAAGATCAATAGATGATTTTGGATCTTAGTGATTCACAAAATCTTCACATATGGTATCAAAGCTTGTGTTGTAGGTTATGAAAGGATCAGCCACATTTATCAAAGATTTGGAGGAGTTACCAATTCTAGACTGTGCTAGATTGATTTCTATTAAAAAATCAACCATTTTGCATATATAGAATTGGCCTTTTGTAGGTAAAAACTCAATATAGGGTTATGATATTGAAATAGGCCAATTTCACATGTGCCTTACTGGATTTGGCTGATTTTTGATGCATTAGGAAAGCTTCATTAGAGGCTACAAGATTCTATATCAGGTTTGTTGCAATTGCATGTCGAATTTGGAGAATTCAATTTTTGGTGATTTTGTCAAAAATGTATTTTTGATTGGATCTTTATTTTTTGGGATTTTTGGACTTCAATAGAGTGTGTTTCATTCTTAGGAAGTGGCAAGATTCATTAAATTGTTGGTATATCATAGGTTGATCAAGATTCCTTCATTCTATGTGTTGATTTGCTAGTTATAAGTGCTAGAAGAGAATTGAGAGGTTCCATATCTTTGTGATTTCTATTTGAAAACATTTTTTGTTTTTCAAAAGAGTGCTTTGTGTGAAAGTACTGTACTTTAGGACCATAAATGGATCTACAAAAGATCCACAAGAGTGATTGGATCCCTGCTTAACAACCTATCAAAAAACTAGACACAAAAAAGTTGATCTAGATTGGCAATTTGACAAACAACAAGCATTAACAATAAAAAGCATTGATAAACATTGAAATCCGAGCCCACACATGTGTACTGCAGGCTATAGTACGGCCTTCAAGCTGAGAAACAAGTAGAAATTTATTTGGGTTCATTTGGATCAATACAACTCAATGTACATAGTGGAGTAGCTTGAGATTGCCAATGAGCTCCAAAAATATTCTATCTTCTCACTATGGGATCTTGGAATACATAGCAAATTCGACTTCCTTCTTGAAGCTATGTGGATTTCCAGCATGCGATAAGGAAGTTAACTCACTCTTCGTGCCCTAAAATGAAACCCTAGCCTAGATCCTAGAGTTATGCTTGGTAGGCAGCTAGTTGGTCAAATTTTCACCTTAAACTTAGGTGTAGGTCCTATAAATTAAGGATGACCAAATAGACATGACCAACTCTCTTGACTTGACTTAACCTAAATTAGGAGTGGTGACATATGGCATTTTGGCCATACATGTGTGGAACCCAATTATGTACAAAATTTACACTATTCTTCATGGTTTTTGATCAAGCTAGATTTGCCAATTTTCTTCACATGCCTCCTCAAATTTAGCTTGATATATTTACAAATCTCTTGCTAGATGAATGAATGCTTTAAGAAGTGTCAAAAAATCCAGCTACAAACAAGGAACTTTTGAGACTCCAATAGAGAATGATGTCCATGAAGGATCTTTCACCACCTCTTAAAGGATCCCTTACAAGATGTTCCACAAATGTGTCTATATACATGTAGGACACTTCAAAAACTATACATCATGCCAAGCCATTGATTCCAAGTCATTTTGTGCACTTTAAGATACATCAATAAAACTATTAAGTGCATACATAATATTGCCAAAGACAACTTGCCTTGCTTGATCCATATGATTGAGCCTAGATGGCTCCATCTTGATACTCACTTGGAGTCCTCAGGTCTTGAGCTTGCTCCTCCACTTGACTTGACTCCAGGACATCAAATTTTGGGTCACGTCCAGTATGACGTGGCATAACTAACAGCTTGTTTCACTAAAGTACCGTGCATCCAAGACTAGGAGTATATTGTATCATATAAACTGGTCATGGACATAACAACTTGGCTCTGATATTATGTGAAAGTACTGTAGTTTAGGAGCATAGATGAATCTACAGAAGATCCACAAGAGTGATTGGATGCTTGCTTAACAATCTATCAACAAACTAGACACAAAAAAGTTGATCTAGATTGGCAATTTGACAAACAACAAGCATTAACAATCAAAAGCATTGATAAACATTGAAATCTGATCCCACATGTGTGTACTACAAGATGTAGTATGGCCTTCAAGCTGAGAAACAAGTAGAAATTGATTTGGGCTCATTTGGATCAATAAAACTCAATGTACATAGTGGAGTAGCTTGCCAATGAGCTTGATTGAGATTGCCAATGAGCTTCAAAAATATTCTATCTTCTCACTATGGGATCTTGGAATACATAGCAAATTCGACTTCCTTCTTGAAGTTAGGTGGATTTCTAGCATGTAATAAGGAAGTTAACTCACTCTTCTTGCCCTAAAATGAAACCCTAGCCTAGATCCTAGAGTTATGCTTGGTAGGTAGCCAGTTGGTCAAATTTTCACCTTAAACTTAGGTGTAGGTCCTATAAAGTAGGGATGACCACCAAATAGACATGACCAACTCTCTTGACTTGATCTAAACTACATTAGGAGTGGTTTTCCATGTGGCATTTTGGCTATACATGTGTGGAACCCAATTATCTACAAAATTTACACTATTCTTTATGGTTTTTGATCAAGCTAGATTTGCCAATTTTTGACAATTCTTCACACTTTGTGCATTGGAACAAGTTGAAAGAGAAAGATCGGGTCATTGCAACATGAATACGTCAAGTGGATTCATGTTGGAAGGCAATGATAGGCTTACCTCATCCAACTACTCTACACAGAAGGTGAGAATGGAATCACTTCTTGAAATGCATGAGTGGATGGAAATTGTCGTTGGGTTGGAGGGGAGGCCCTTGGTTCAACAAGATCAAGGGAGGTATGACAAGAGATCAAAGAAAACTCTACACATGATCAAGATGAATGTTACCAATGAGCTACTCAAGGAGATTGGTAACTGCAATTCAACTCATGAGGCTTGGGAAGGTTTGAAAAAGCTTTATGAATCCAAGTCTACATCTAGAATGTTGACTCTAAGAAGACAAATCTTTAAAAGCTTACAAAAGAAAGAAGAGAGTCCTAATACTTTTATTCTGAGAATGAAGGCTTTAAGGAAAGAGAGCTTGTTCAAGACTTTTTTCTTAATGGTTTGTTGGATGCTCATGCTCACATTGTACAAAGCTTTACTATTCAAAAAACTTTTCCAAGTTTGGTGGACCTTCAAGAGATCTTGATTAATGAAGATTATAGGCTTCAAGAAAGAGGTGGATCTACAATAACATCGCAAGATGGTGAGGAGGCAATGTTCATCAAAGGCAAGTTCAAGGGCAAAGGTAAGGGCAAGTTTTCTAAAGGACAAGATCATGGTGAGTCTTCTTCTTTTGGTAAGAAGAAAGATAGGTCTAAATTAAAGTGCTTCTATTGTGGCATCCAGGGGCATTTTGCTAGTGGTGATTGCTACAAAAATAAGAGACATCAAGGGCAAGGTAACCTAACTCTTGATGATGATGGCGTTGATTGTCAAAACACAAATCATGATGCTTTTGTGATGTCTTCATGTTTGAGTTCTATTGTTGGAGATATTGATCCATGGTGGATTGATAGTGGAGTAAGCTCACGCATGACTTTTCACAAGGAGTATCTCACTTCTTTATTGAAATATAAAGATGACAAGAGGGTGATCTACATGGCCAATGATGGTGAGTGTGCAATCAAAGGGATTGGCACAATTCCTATTTCTCTCTCTCTACAAATAGGAATTTTCATTTTAACGTTTTGTTCATTCCATATATTACTAAGAATCTACTTAGTGTGAGTCAATTGCTAAGAAAAGGTCTTAAAGTGGAGTTTGATGGATATGCTTGTATGATCAAAAGGAAGCATGTCTTGATTGCAAAAGATAAAAGACAAGGAAAGTTATTCAAACTAGATGCTTGTGTTATTGCTAACCAAGTTGGATGTGTGGCGAGTGAGCAAATATTCATGCAAGAGGTTTGGCATAAGAGGATGGGGCATCTCAAAACTTCAAAGCATTGTAGGTAATGGCTAGAAAGCAAGTTGTGATTGGCCTTCCAAGTTCCTTAACTAGCATCAATCATGTTTGTGAGTCTTGTGCTTTGTCATAGTCACATAGACTACCTTATACTAGATCTACAAAGCCTTTTCAAGTTGTACATTTGGATATTCATGGAGATCCTAGCACATTGTCTCATCCCACATTCTCTTCAATAACTAATCTAGTAATATGGATATGCAATGGACATAATGGATTATTAGGATATTGTGAGAGATTGCAAAACTATGGAAATCAATTTTCAATGAAAAAAATTCACTTTTTAGAATGTGAGTTGATACACATATCCTCTTTTTATCAAAAAAGAGATTGTCATGTCCAAAAGACTTTAGAGAAGAATGAACAACTCAAAAGAAATAATGAATCATTATAGAAGGATAATGAATCATTACAAAAGAATAATGATTCATTACAGAAGGCAACGTTCGATATCAAATCAGAACTAGATTGAATGCAATCGATCTTACAATCTATTTGTATGGAAAACCTGCAATTACTGAAGGATGTGGAAGAGGCTAAGTAGAAGCAGGCCAGAAGTAAGAAGCGAAAGCGGGAAAGTCGCAAGGATATTCAGACCCTTTCAAAAAGAGGTTATCAAAATAGAAGAATTCAGGCATTCAAGTAAGCATACTCTGATTTTTTGTAACTTGATTAGTGACATATGGCTTTATTTTTGCAACTATGTTGTTCTGCTAACTATCTGCTTTTTTTTTGTAGATCCAAATTAGTAGCTCATTAGAATATAAAGGACAATGCATCAATTGGAATGTCGTTGGGCTCAATATTGACAGGCAAATCCACTAAGTGTATCATGATGAACAATAGGAGTTCCAATGTAAAGTCCAAAATTGCAAAGTCTTTGATGTTAGATATTCAGAAAATTTTAGATAAAACTATAGTCCAGGGTGCTTGTGATTTTGCTGGTATTAGCAGCGAAGCATACTCAACAATATTTTGACCTATTAGGGATGCCTTTAAGCAAGTTCGAATTAGAAAAGTTCCTATCCCTAGGTCATATCACTTGAAGACAGAGAGGAATACATTGAGCTTAAGTATGCATAAAATCATTGGTACCCCATTTCATATAGAGGAAATGTATGACACTGATGGAAGATCCATTGCATATAATTCATCAAACAAATTCTTTGTTGATCTAAATCACTTGTTAACATACATGGTCACACTTTATGATATAACCTTAGAAAAGGTGAATGGTAAAATAATCATTGTACTTAAGTTAGATGAGTCAGAGATTGTGAAAGGGCAGAAGATGGAGAGAGTTAGTATAACTCTCATGAATGGTGCACTATCACAAACAGTGGACCAAGGAGACTTCAAATTTAGTGTCCAGTCCGAAAATGATATATGGTGGTTGGCAGCTTTTCAGGTAATTATTTTCTTTATTAACTATGTTTTATTCCTTACCTTGGTTCATAATTCATATTTAACTAAATTGGTATTATGCATAGGACGGGTACTGAAGGAGAGTCACAATATATTATCATGGATGTTCTCTTGGACATCTTGCCCTTGGATTATCAAAGACCATATGGAAGGAGGACTTCTCAAAGTTTCAGGAGTTGGAGACTTCAATGTTGAATGGCACTTAGCTTTTTTTAAAAAAACACTAAAATGCATGTATAATGTCTCTCACGGTGCTACATCTAAACATCCTTGTTTATACTAAGATGTAACTAGAAAACGACAAAAGATGTAACTAGAAGTACAAGAATTACTAGAGAAGATGCAGATCCAAACTGCAAGCCAGTATTGCCTATTCCCTTGAAAAATGTGCATGTTTGCACTCTTCATGCAAGAGTTAGGATAATAGAAAAGCTCGTTTATCTTCATATAGTTTTTGCATGGAATAGTAAGCCAGCATCACTTGCGAAGGAAGCTACTTGTCGGCTAGAAGATGTTTTATCAAAAGCAGGACTGCATAAGGGACATGTTAAAATGCAAAAAGATGAAAAGCTTTCTGGAAAGTTAGGAAATATGCCAACTAAGCCAAGCATCGGAGGAGCAAAAGCAGTCGATTCCTATCAAACCATACTGGTAAGGCTTCAAACATTCAACACTTAGTCTGGAAAAAAATTGTTGCTGCCACTGAAGACTTAGGAGTGATCCGCAAATCAAGATTATTGAAAGTTGATGTATGGAAAAAGCTTGACAATATGATTAAGATATTAAGAAAAGACAAATTTTTTGATACTGATAAGAGAGCTTTACAAAAGACTTGTGTTGATTTTGTTGATGCAGTATCAAAAGCATGGGGAGAAGATCACATCACTCATTACATGGTTAGTATGCATGCTCAGAGTAGCTATCAATTCAATTATACATTTTGATCCAAGCATAAGACTGACATTACGATTTTGACATGTGCAACACATACTAAGAGATCATACATCATTTTTCGCAAACACATATGGAAGCCTAAGTGTCTGGTCATCACAAGGGATGGAGAAGTCACATTGGCAAGCACAGGCAACATTTCATTAAAGTACACAACATGGAGGAACCAATTGAAACTATATTTGCCAATTATTTTAGTGATTCTACCGTAGAGTTCAAATTCAACAGATCACAAAATCTTCAAATTACGACAAATTCAGAAAAGCTTGCAAATTTATAGAGCAACAAAGAAGCTAAAAATTCAGAGATACAAAGTTGCTACAAATGTAAATTGTATTCCCAATTTTCAATACATACAAATTATCATTCAGAGGTATCTGATTCATCCTCTTGTCCAATTGTAGTGCTATCATGTAGTAATTCTCTACTTGCATATGCATCCAGAAGATGTGCATTGTCCTTGTTACCACTCAATTCTATATATGTTGCATACAATGAATAATGGAAACTTCTTGATCAAAAAGTTTAGTGTACATCCTGTCTAGCCACTGCTTATAATTAGGAAAAGTATGTACAAGATCAGTGAAATGCATAAAGGATAAATTACACACAGAGATAGCCTTTAAACATCAGCCCAGTTTGTCTAAGTGGGAAAGGGAAAAAGAATGCAATATAACCTCAGAATCCAGATTATGAAGACGTGCAAGCCTGAATTTCAGGAAGACTTTACAAGCATGAACACGATGCTCCCAGGGACAAACCCCTTGATACGACCAACCTACCCACTAAGAGACCTCACAAGCAACCTGCCCCCAGAAGGAACAAGCCATCCTCTTCTCAGGCTCCCAAAAAGGTTAGACGCATGACCCTCCAGGCTTCCACATCTGGGGGTGATGGAATTGTAAATATTGTAGCTCTTGGTACTGTGGTTGATCCAGCCACAAAAATTTTGGACATTCCCTCCATTGTAGATTCTCTCCCACCTCCTCCCGTTAATATCCAACCTATAGCATATTTAAATTTTGATGATTATTTAAAATTTGGGAAAGATATTTCAGATGCGATAGATAGTATCGGCATGCCAATCCTCTTCCAATTCACTTCTAATGTGATTCCATTGAGATCTCATTGTTTCTAGCTTTCTATGGATATGCTATCTTGAATGCTTGGTACTTTACTTGCTCTTAGCTTTACTTCCATTGTAATTGCTATTTGCTTAGATTTGGCACATGAAATTTCTTCGTATCAGAGCATAGATCCATGATTCATGATGATTCTATGAGAATTCCATTAGATTTGATGAGTTTATTATTTTTGTAGCTTTCTTTTTGCTAGTTTTTAGCTTTGAAATTTTTAGTCCTGTTCAGATGAAATTTTAGCATTTGATTTTGTTTTTTATTATTAATTTGATTCAATAGCTTTGCAGAGCCTTGGCTTTAATTTGCACTAATTTTCAAGCCATTTGGATAAGAGATGCAAAAGTTATTGCACTTTTTCCAAAAGCTATCAAAAGAGGTGACTAGAATTTTTTGCCTTCACTTGATTTGAATTTTTCAGATTTGATCTGAGTTTTAATTTCTAGTTTCTTTCAATAGGATTTTAGAGCATTGTCTTAGCTTTGATTTGATCCATATGGCAGGTCATTTTGATTAGTATCCAAAAAGTTGTGACAATTCTTGATTCCTAGCTCTAGTTTTGTTAGTTTTCTTTTTTCAAAATTTTCAACCCTGTTCCGTTGTTAATTTGTGTGGTGGCCTAGCCGTTATAGATTTCCACAAAATCAATGAACTACGTAGTATAAAAGGTTTGATCGTTCCCCAAGAGAGAGAATAATCTCATCTTTTGCATGGTAAATGTATGTATGATGATAAACAGGCTAGAGTGTATAAAGTTCACAATGAATACTACAGCGACATAACTAGTTATCCAAAGATATTTGGGTAAATTGGCATCCAGGAACAGCAATGATAAAACGATTTGGTCAAGGTCTATAATTGTAAGAATTATTTTATCTTTCAAGCTCTTCAGGCATCAGAAAAACAGTCAGAACTGATAGCAACTAGCAATTAGATTCATCAAGCAGAAGCACATTAGCTAAAAGTTCTTCTTAATCAAACACAGAGAATTAGTTTTTATCGCAGGAAGCAAACAAGACAGAGCCTCAATGAATCCCATTATCTGAACACATAGCTCATTCAGAGTTGAAGGAATTTCTGCTAAAAGTCGGCTAATTTCCTGCACACATTATTCAGAATTATTACTTGCTGGTGTCGCTTGAAAATCCTTGTTAGAGTAACTAAAATCAAGTATAACTTAAGAAACGTGTGTGATGCAAACAGAACAGTATCACAATCAATCACAGATCATAGAGAGTGTGTTCGCACAAATGATAAGAAGTAATTTTGTGAGAGATAATAGAAGGAAAGAATGTTCAAGCTATAAGAACTTGCTCTTCGCTCTCTATTGATACTCAGCTCTGCGTAGAAATGCATATGTACAATGGCACATAGTGCTATCCTTATAGGAATGTTCTTCAGTCTCAATGTCGCTTACGAACCATCAAATGTCGGTTCTGAACTTCTATTGCGTCTCTTTAGAACGTCACAACTTCTACTCAAAATATGAATTTACAAAGTGCGAAATAGGCCTTTACATGTATTTAGGCACTATAGCACATTTTATACATATGAAAATTGAAAAATTTTACAATATATGACAAAATTTGGATAATGTGATATCATAAGACTCCACATATCCCCTTCCTCAACTGTGCAACAGCTTGCAAACAATCTGATTTATGGGCCTTGTCGCTTTCGGCTAGCTGGCTTGTTGTGGAAAATAGCCTTGTCTCGGGCTTCATTCTCTTCATTTTCTTGCTCCAATGTCAGTCCTTTTGTTGCCTGGAAATAGTTGTTCTTCTGGTTGTAGTCTTCTTAGAATGACAAATTTGGATAACCAACCATTTCTTGATTGTCGATTGGTGCAAGGGGGTTATCAATTAATGTATTATTAACAAGATGTGTATACCAACTATCCTCGGTCAGGATTTCAGACATCTCGGCAGAAGGGATAGTTAGTGAAAGGGCAGCATATGTATATTCGGGAAATTTTGCTTTAATATACAATTGTTGAACAGACAGGAGGGCATACGAAATGAGAGAAGCAATATTTACATGGCTATAAGTATAATATGGTCTAGTTATTGGGTTAGTGGAGCGAAGTATGTTAAGTGTGAATGAGGGGGTGGATGTGGTAGTAAATGGGGGAGGTAATGGCGGATGACTTCCTATTTTGGAGTCTTTGGTTACTAGAGAACCTTTGTCAGTTTTATCATTGGTATCAGAGAACTGATGAGTAACTCGAGAAGAAACTGATTTAGATTTAGAAACAACTTCTTTCACATCAAAAATGTTAATTGATTCTAACTTATTCAAATACTCATACAATGCTGGAAAAATATTATTTTTGAATGTTCTTAGGTATTCTAAGATATATATATATACAAGGATCCTGCGACCACATGACTATAGTTAGTTTGCACATTGAACTTGTTCTAAACAATGGCAAGGGCGAGGATTCTTTTTTTATGTACAGTTAATCTAGACCATAAAGTATTTATGTTAGAAAAAGTCCAAGGGTTCTCCCATTGTTCTTTTGGTAAAAAAAGGTAATCCATTCTCCATTGGAGTTCTGGACTACAAAAAGGTGGAATAAAAAATGTTAATTCCTGATGAAATGTCTAAAATTATGACCTTAGTAGTGAGTAGACAATCTTGTTTTTCTTTACAGCTGCTCCACTTGGTGACGCCTGGGATTGGTATGGAATGACGCTTAACGCCTCAGGTTGGTCTTCAGTAGCTTGTACCTCTGCAGCATCCTTGGTTTCAGTTTGTGTTTCTTGATCTCTCAGGATCTGCCTGCAGATGGTATCCGTTTGGATGGATCGTTCTTAATTGTGGCTTCGGCCTCTACCATCTTGGTAGCGTAGTCCGTGGCAATGAGTATGTAACGACGACGAGTTTTACGCGTGATTGGTCTAATAGGTCCTACAAAATCTATCCCCCACTTCTCAAAGGGTACTAAGGAGATAATTGGAGTAAGCGGCCAATGTGTCGCAAAGCTGGGTTTCCCCATCCTCTGGCATGCATCACATTTTTGAATGAATAATCTAACATCTCTATAGATGGTAGGCCACCAATATTTAGCATTGAAAATCTTTTTTGTAGTGTTTTTAAGAGCATAGTGACCCCCAAAATCTTCCTCATGTAATGCACTTCTTACAGCGGTCGTCTTGGTTGGTTCTAAACATCAGCGGAGACTATCGTCAGCTCCTAATTTATACAATATTCTATTTACAATCGTATAAGGTCCTACCTTTGAAAGAAACACAGTTTTTTGCTGTTTATTAAAATGTTCAGGATATATCTGGTCCTATAAGAAGTTAATAAATTGATGTTTTCGATTGAATACACATTATATGTTCATATGGAAATTCATCAGAAATGGGCTTTAATTGATTTTTCGTTTGGAGGCGGGATATATAATCAGCATTTTGATGATCTTTGCATCTTCTACTTCATAATTAAACTCATCTAATTATAATACCCATCTAGCTATCCTACCCGAAAGATCAAGTTTATTCATTAAATGTTTTAATGCGTAGTGATCTACATGAAAAACAAAAGGGTATCCCAAAAGTTAATGTCTAAATTTCTTTACTGAATAAATCATCCCTATTGCTTCTTGCTCTGTAGCGAAATCATTTTTTTTCTGATGCAGCGAGTTGCCTACCCGCATAGTAAATTGGATAGTCTATATTTTGGTCATGTTTCTGACTAAGCACTACACCTACTGCAAACGATGATGTGTCTACATATACATGGAACTTTTTGGCCCAATTTGGAGGTCTAACCCTAGTGGCTACTGCTAATGACTGTTTCAATTGATCAAAAGCTTGCTGATGGTCCTATGTCCAATGGTTTTCAATAGAGTTTTTTAGTAAACTTGTTAAAGGAGTTACTATTATAGCATAATCTTTAATTATCCTATGATAATAACCTACATGTCCTAAAAAACCTCTAAGCTCTCTTAAATTGGTTGGTTCTAATAATTCTAAAATCATTTTTATTTTTTCGATGTCGGCTTGCATACCATCCTTCGAAATTTTATGTCCTAACAGGATGCCTTCCCTCATCCCAAAGTAACACTTGGCTGGATGCGATTTAAGAGATGTCTCTTGACATCTTCTCAATGTTTTCTCTAATGCGTCTAAATGGCCTTTAGTTGATGAATAGACACAAAGTCATCCATAAAAATTTCTAACAACTTCTTTAAAAAAATTTGAAAAATATTTGTCATCATACGTTGGAATGTGGCAGGTGCATTACAAAGACCAAAGGACATTTGTGTATACGCATACATTCCCCAATTAGTGGTGAAAGTGGTCTTGGATCTATCTTCCTCTTTTATAAAAACTTGGTTATAACCGGATAATCCATCTAAAAAGCTATAACGTTCATGACCAGCTACCCGGTCAAGAATAGTCTCTGTATATGGCAGAGGATGATAATCCTTTGTTGTAACATCATTTAGTTTCCTAAAAGCTTGGCAAACTCTAATCTTGCCCATCTTCTTCATAGGTACTATAATTATTGGTGACACCCACTCACTGCTTAGAACAGGATATATAATACCCGCTCTAAGACATCTATCTAATTCGTCTTTTACTAATAAGGAGTACTTTGGATTCAATCTATATTGGTGCTGCCTAACAAGTATTGTTCCCTGAATAACATCTATTCTATGTTTGCCCCATTTAACTGGTATTCCTATGAAATCATCCATCGACCAAGCAAATACAATTTGGTATTTTTGAAAAAGCATTATATACTCTTCATGTTCCTGGTCCGATTGGTGTTCATATAGATTCAAAATCTTACCTTTTTTTATTTCTATTTCTACATAATCTGTTTTATCTACCATCCCTTTGGTCAGGCTTGCTTTGGTTCCACCCAGAACTTCCCTTGACTCGGATGTTGTTGGTATTTCCTCTTCCTCATCAATCTCATAGCATTCTATGAAATTGATCCAGGATTCAGCATGCTAGCTAACTCCTCACCCCATCTCAAAAGGTGACTCCCTATTGGACTGGCTATGAGAATACCTGGAAAAAATATTTTTGGTAGATCAATTTATAATAGCATCTGCTTGATATAACCATGGTCTTCCAAATAATATTGAATAAGGTGGTGTATCTACTGGATTTATGACAAGGAAATTCATACCAAACGTCTCTGTCTCTATAACTACGTTAATACCTTTTAGCTTGCCTACTGGTATACATTTACTTGCGTCTACTAAATGGATTTCATGATAAGTGATAGGCTGTATCTAGTTTTGTAATCCTGATTTCTTAACCATTGTTTCTGTTATTAAGTTGATACTGGATCCTAAGTCTATTAGTATTCTATCTATAGTCCGATCTCCTATGATAGCACTAATCTCTGGAACTCCACAATCTCCTCTATCTACATATTCTACTCTATTACTGTATGCAAGTATACTTAGTGTGACAAACCTCTCCCCTTCCTCAGTACCTACTGACTCAAGCCCTTCTTCCTCCGAAGTATAGCTCGAGGAAGATGTAGGTGTCTCACCTTCGTACTTATCCTTTTCCCATAGTATGGAAATTCTTTTGTGACTTCTCCCTATCGGTGTCTCCATCTGGTCTCTCAAGGTAATCTCCTTCTTCTTCCAGTGGGTTATAACATCGGCATAGTAGAGCCATGTCCGTCCTAATAACACATTATATGACGATTGTCTCGTAGTTTTTAATATTATAAAGTCCATAAGAAACTTATGGTCTCTGATATAAAGTGTAACCTGAGACAATTCTCCTATTGGTGATCTTCTAGTTGCATCAGCTAACCTTAAATGTCTTAAGGTGGGTGCTATTCTATAATGAATGCCTAATTCATATGTTGTTTCTTCAGTCATTATATTTACACTAGATCCGGAATCTATGGGTACACTATCTAAGATGCAACCATTAATTACTACTTGAATCTTTGGTTGGCCTTTATCACCGTAATTAACTAATCCTATGTTGACTACTGGTAACTTTGCTTTTCTTCTCTTTTTATTTTGCAAAAATTGCTTAATTTCTTTCTTATAATATTGATTATCATCTAATAACTGTTTAATAGTTATATTGGGCATTTTGGAAACAAGCTCCACAATACCATAAGAACGGTTTCTAAGTGGCGACAGATCTCTAGGTATCTCGTTACTTATAACTGGATCTGAAAATGTTACTTTTTTAACTTTTCTAGATTCTTTGTCTATAAACTTTTTAGCTTCTGAACTAATATCAACATCATAATGTTTTTCACTAGACCTATTGAGGTTTAATTCTTTATTACTAGGAATTTTTACTAACTGTTTTGTGACCTTCGCTTTTTCTGTCGCACTTTTTGCGATTTTCGCAATTTTCATCTTAGTTTTCTTCTTATCTTTAAGAGTTAAAAAATATTTACTACTTCTTGTAGTTACGTTATTTATCTTTTCATCTAAATCTGGCCATTGATGGTCTTGATCTAATAATTCAAAATCTACTTCTATCCTCTGAACTATCATGTTAGTGTTAGTCTTAGATGGCTGAGGGTCGTCTTCCCTAGGTGAGTTTACAAACCTTGGTTTAGACCGTGGTTGTTGAGGACATTCAGCAGTGACATGCCCTTCGCCTTTACAGTTAGCGCAGAGCGGCACATATCCTACTGACATCTTGGATTCAGGGCAATCAGGCGAATAATGACCCGAGACTCCACAATTGTAGCACAAACCCCTTACTCTGGACGGTGGAGTGGAATCCCGTGTTCCGCCCCATCGCAAAATAGTGTACTATTGACCAGTACGTTGTTCGGTATAATGGTTTTTTAGTTAGTAGGAGTTGCAATATAAGCTACCTCCTCATGATAATTAATCGGACAGAGGAATAGTTCCTCTTCTAAATAGTTAGTCTGTAAACTGAGATGGTTGATCTTAGAATGACCTTCCTTCCCACAAGTGGTACACCACACATTGGCATTAGGCTTCGCTTTCTTTTGCTTGGCTTTAGCATTAGACATTTGGACCTTTAAATCACTCATTTCTTTTGCTAATAACTCAATACTTTTCCTTAATGGATTCATCTTTTCGGATTTCTTCATTCTTTTCTTCCTATCTGAGTTCCTATTCTTGGATTTCCTATAAGAAAATTCTTCTTCGATGAAGAAGAATAAGATGAATACTCAGAAGATTCTTCCTCATCCACTGAATTAGATTCTGATTCAGATTCAATAGATGATTCAGACTCTTCTGTACGTTTGAATTTGTGCTTTTTACTACTTTTTCTTTCATTTCTCCGTCTACGAGAAATTCGAGAAGTTTCGTAATTCTCGGTAGAGGCGATGACATCTTCCAAAGAAGTCATCAGACCTTGTCGACACTAACGATCCATTTTCTTAGGCAAACCACCCAAGAACCATTCATTTTTCATAGGAACTGGATACTGGGCTCCTAACTTTCCTATTTAATTTTTAACCTTATGAGTATACTTCCTAAGTGATTCCTTTAGCTTTTTCTCCACAGAGTTAACCCGAGCCAACAATCTAGTGGAATATCCTATCTCCCTAAACTGATTAAGGAATGCTACTTTTAAAACATTCCAAGTATTAATTATTTCCTGTACTAATTGACTGTACCAAATCCTAACTTGTTTATGCAGAAGACCTGGCAAAATTCTAACTTTGTCCTCGTCAGTATGTTCTTTGTTTGCTATGGTAATGGATTTAAACTGCAACAAATAACTATCCGCATTTTCAGATGATGATCCCTTAAAGAAATCGTATCTGATTTTTGTAGATGTGGGTGGCGCTGGGTTAGCCATAATCAACAGATGGTGGTGAACTAGGTGAACTTGGAGGATCAGAATCTAGACTACGCTCAGACAATGGTTCTGAAGAAGAAGGTTTTGATTTTGAACTTGGTTCGAAAGTAGAATTAGATGAATCTGATTCAGGTGAATATGTAGAACTTGGTGTTTCAACGGATCTTTCCTCAAATGAATCTACAAGTGGTGTAGTAGCATTTAGAAGATCATTAAATGCTTCAGGTGTTAATCTTGCTCTAATTGGTGAGTTTTGCAAAATCTGCAAATCTAAATCTCCAGATTCCCTATATGCTTCTAATCATTGTGCACGCTCTAAACGTTTCTGTTCAATAATTGCTTGAGAGTATGTTCTTGGCATGCATTACATGAGAAAGATTCGTAGATGTAATATACTTAAAAATATTGCAAAAGGTGAAATTTATCTCCCCGGCATCGACGCCAAATTATGTGGTGGCCTAGTCGTTATAGATTTCCACAAAATCGATGAATTAAGTAGTATAAAAGGTTTGACCGTTCCCCAAGAGAGAGAATAATCTCATCTTTTGCATGGTAACTATATGTATGATGGTAAACGGACTGGGATGTGTAATATTCACAGTGAATATTGCAGCAACATTTCTGGTGATCCAAAGATATTTGGATAAATTGGTGTCCAGGAACACCAATGATAAAACGATTTGGTCAAGGTCTGTGGTTGTAAAGATTACTTTATCTTTCAGGCTCTTCAGGTATTAGTTAAGCAATCAGATCAGACAACAACTAGCAAATAGATTCATCAAACAAAATCACATTGGCTAAAGATTCTTCTTAATCAAGCACAGAGAATTAGTTCTTATCATAGGAAGCAAACAGAATAGAGCATCAAACAATCTCATTATCTGAACACATAGCTCATTCAGTGTTGAAGGAAGTTCTGCTAAAAGTTATGCTTAACAGCTTCGGTCAATTCCCTGCACACATTAGTCATAATTGTTGCTTGTTGGTGATGCCTGAAAATATGTGTTAGAGTAACTGAAATTCAGTAAGACGTGGGAAATATGTGTGACGCAAACAGAACAGTATCACAATCAATTACAGATCATACAGAGTGTATTCGCTCAAATGGTAAGAAGTAATTCTGTGAAAGATAGCAGAGGGAAAGAATGCTCAAGCTACAGAAACTTGGTCTTCTCTCTCTATTGATACTCAGCTCTATGTAAAAATGCGTCAGTACAATGGCACAAAGTGTTGTCCTTATAGGAACGATCACCGGCCTCAATGTCGTTTACGAACCGTCAAAATGTCGGTTCTGATCTGCTACTGCGTCGCTTATAGAACGTCGCAACTTCTATAATAAATGTGAATTTATAAAGTGCAAATAGGCCTTTACATGAATTTAGGTACTAGCACATTTACATATATGAAAATTGAAATTTTTTACAAAATATAACAAAAACTTGGACAATGTGGGATCATGAGGCTCCACAACTTGACCTACTCTTTAGACTTGATCTAACCTACACTAGGGTAGGTTTCTTAACATGGCTCCATGGCCTCACACGTGTGGGACCCACTATGTACATAATTTACAATATTTGAGATAGGTAGATTTGCCAACATAGGCAATTTTTCACACTTATGTGGTAGCTAAGAATTTCAAAGAAAAAAAAAAAAACTTGCGTGGGGATTATGTAGGAGAAGTCCCTAAGGCCTTGGACCTTTTGCCCTAGTCAAGGCCTTAATTTTGGGTTCCCCCGCCTTTGGACAATGACCTCCTATAACCATGACTCATGCATGGTAAAGCAATAGCCATGCATAATAAAGCCAATGCTTTTTTGGTCTCACGATAAAAGGCCCTAGGCTAGAGAAAAACCTGCCTTTTTATCTAACATTACACTTCAACTTTTAGCTTGAAAATTTAAATTATATTTGAGATTGTTGTCTTTACCTTTACCATGGTAATGTCCTTCATTGTCCAATTGCAAGGTGTTGCGATGGGCCTCCAGTCTACGTTAGATACCAGCATGGTGGAGGCCATTATATTATACATTCTCCTTTTCAGAATGTTACCTACTAGTGATCTTAAGAACCCAACAAATTCAAATGTGTCAATTGTTAAAATTGGCATTTTACACTGCACGGTTGGGTGTGATCAAAGGGCAAACACTATGATGGATGTTTTGCTAGCGATCTACTGGGGGAGACACTGATGGCGAGGACTTCATGGTGTGCTCATTTGGGAGTACAGGATGGCATTACAGCAAGATGCCAGTCATTGGCATTCGCATCGATGGGGACACATCATGGGCGTGGATAAGCTCCCTATAGCTTTCATGCATGGCTATATTTGCAGGAGTCTAGGCTTGGTACAAGTGTTGGAACCTGTATGGTTCAGATTCACAAGTGGTGAGATCAAAAAGCCTAGAGGAAGACACTCAGATCCATATACCTCAGTATGATCAGGGAGACAGTAGTCTCAGAATCTCGTGAGCAACAACTCAAGGACATGCTTGCTTTGGCATGATATCAAGTGGCACATAGCTAGGGTGAGCGAGTAGATGCTAGGATCCAGGAGAGGCAGGTGATGCTTCGCCGATCAACTTGGATAGAAGGATGGTGACCAAGATGGGAGACATCAGGTGAGCATAGTATGTGGATGACGAGTCCATTGGGGTGGCACTCATGGAGATGCTATAGTTGCTTAGGTAGGATACATTATTGTATGCATAGTGGATGTTCTTCAGCTAGTGCATCATGTGTGGTGACCTAGAGATAGGTCAGGCCTACTTGGAGGTAGGTGGCATGGAGTGCACTTGGAGGTGGTACATATCCTGAGGGCATGGAGTGCTTTACGAGGTGATGTGGATCTAGCATGCCCATGGTTGTGAGCCGATAGGGATGGAGATGGTTGCTCAGGGAGTGACAATTGATACTTTGGCGAGTGATCAGGTGAGCAGCATGGTTATATGCATAGTGGTCTTCAGGTTGGCATCATAGCTTGTTTTATATGCATCATTATTTGGTAAGCAGGATGCAACTTTTGGTTAGATCCATTTGGAGTCTAGTTGCACTATAGGTGGACAAATTCTTGGGGAGCTATCAACTGGTAATGGATACTTTATGATCAGATGGTACATGGTACAGGATTTTGATGGAGCTATCCTTCTTGATAGGCTACAGGATCATGGGCGAGTTTCACATCTCGATGGTGGATCTAGTTTGAAAACATAAAAATAAAAATCTAACAATTTGTTCTTTTTTTGGCCAGATATTATCATTTGACCGGTCTGCAAATGATGCATAATTTTCCTGCCTCAGGCCATGGAAAAGGCGAGCACAACGGAGCGGGTGCGGTCATCAAGAGAACTCTTACTCACGAGGAGTTGAAACTAGATGGCTGGCCCTTGAAATGTGTAGCAGATGTGGTCGCATATCTGAAAGAAATATTTAGGCCAAAAAAGAGAAGGTCACAACTGCAGTACAAGAAGGGTTTTCTGGCTGGTCAGTAAGGATGAGGTGCAATATGATGTGAAATGGGATTGTCAGCGCATCACAAGCTCACGCTCGTTCCATTGTGTTGACGGATATTCCCAGGATAGTCCATGCTCACTACAATGTTGCACATTGTTATGTTTTTGTTATTCATGTATTACAGGGCAATGGAGAAGATGCAGGAACAAACAACACATGGAAGAGTGAAAATATTTGTTTATCCAACCATTTCCAGAGTCAAAGGTAGCTAGCAGCGACGAAGACGATGATGCTGGAGATAATGATGGTGCTTATGGATCCATGCCAATACATAATGACACCAACCTGCCCATGTATGAGGGAAATCCTGATAGTTTGTGAGATGTTGTCCACTGGGGACAATTTTGCGATCAAAGCAGGAGAGAGAGGAGAGGATTTCTATGTCCTTAAATGCACCAAGACGATGTACCAGGCAGCGACAGCACAGAAGGATGCATGGCACAACAGAGTTGTTAGAGGAGGGAGAGTAGTTGATACCAAGAAATGTCATGTGCCAAATCCCAAACTAATAGCAATTACAATGAAGTAAATCTAGAAGCAAGAAGAGAACAAGACAATCATGATAGCATATCAATAGAAAGCTAGAAACATGGAGATCACCATAGAATCACATTAGTAATGAAAGAAAGAGTACAAGATATGAACATGAGCATTGATTCATGTGGATAGGGCACATGATACCTAGCAATGGAGATCCCTATGGCTCACATTCACAAGGAAGCTAGAAGCTCTCACTTGAAAATGAGCCAAAAGATTTACAAAGTGATGTCTCTTGCCTAGTTATAGACAATGCTCTCACCTAACTAAACTTAACCATCTTGAGGGATAGTTAGCCTTTGTTAAGTTCTATAAGAGAAAATCGTCTTGTTCTTAAGGCTAATAGCTCCTTTTGGGCCTACAAAGCTTACAATGGATATTATATTGTCTTGAAAAGCACTGATGTACTAAAAGTACATGACACTCCCCCTACTTAAACATTGTTGTCCTCAAAAATGAAGACGCTTGTTTGATCAACTTGATCGCCTTGGTTAAGTAGTCATGACTAAGGATGTGTCATCCAAAAACTAATTTATTGCCTTGTTACAGATCCAAAGCTATCCAATTGAATCCATTTTGCTAGCTTTAGACTGTAGTCCTTGTTTCCTTAACGTGCGATTTCATATTGTATTTCATCAATAGTTGGAAATTGAATGTTTTGACTATAACGGTCCATCATTAGTGACTACTGAAGACTTGTGGACTATGAATTCATCGTCTGAAATTAATTTAGAATGGTATTTTACAGCTGGTAAAATTGCTCTTCTCCACCCACTTAAAAATTCTAAATCCTCGAAGAATAAAGTGGCTGTGAATGGAAAGTGTAACAAATTAAAATGAAGTAGCAGTTGTGTTCAATTTGTCACTACGAACAATTTTGCTTTTTTACAATGTCGAATTCCGAACTCAAACGAAAAAGATATGAAGATTTCAAGATTACTAATGGAAACACAAAAAAAACTGACTCAAGAAAAAGGAGTCTTGAAAAAAAATTGAAAAGTAATAATGACATAGTTTTAATAACTTAGCAGTGTCAGGCTCATCTTTCTAATCACTTTTCGTTTTTACAGCACTGGGATCTGAGCTCAAACAAGGAAGTTATGGGCGCTCAAAGAATGAGAAGGAAAAACGAGCATTCAACTTAGAAAAGGGGGTTTTAAAATTTATACAAACTGGATTGTATAAACTTTGAGATCCATGAATTGTTTTGGTGCTCGGGAGAAATTGCAGGGACCGTAGAAAATTAAGAAGTTTTACGATAAATTTTTTTTAACGGCTGTATGGTGCATTTGGGTGCTCGTGAAGGATTGTGGGCAACCGTTAAAAAATTTAAGAAAACTGAAATTTTTTCTCCAAGTAAAGAATAGGTAGAGAGAGAAGGAAGTCGACCGAATGAGAGATGGGTAGAGAGAGAGAGAGGGAGGTAACCGAAGCAAGTAGAGAGAGAAAGGAGGTAACCGACGATGCAAGTAGAGAGAGAAGGTAATCGAAGCAGGTAGAGAGAGAAAGAATGTAACCGAAGCAGGTAGAGAGAGAAAGGAGGTAACCGAAGTCACGAGTAGAGAGAGAGGAAAGGTAACCGAAGCAGGTAGAGAGAGAGATCTCGACCGAAGGATGCATGAACTCTCAACTGAAGAGGAAACGCGTGAGGTCTCGACCGAGCCGGGTGTAAAGGAAAATGGAATTGTTGTCTTCACTCGATTGCAATGGTCGTGTTGCGGAGGAAGTGAAAGAAAACTTCTCTCTCAATTTCTCTAATAGTCTGAGAGAGGGACGACTCAATAGGAATCAGTTTACACGCCATGATATTCGTCTTTCTAGTGATGATCATCTGCTTACTCAAATCAAGACTGGATTAGGTGAAGGAAACAGATTTGATGATGAATGTCATGCATGCTATTCTGAAATTGGATCTTGTTGGGCGTGATCTCACAGACTATCTGATGAAGATTCTGACAGAACGTGGGTACTCGTTTTCTATGACACTTAAATTCTCTGATTGTTGGAGGGGTTGATCATTCTGGCGAGCGAGCGCTGATCAGCGAAGGCACAGCGATCGGTGCTCATCAGCGAGCGGGCGGTAGATGCAAGGTCAGAATTGTTCGAATGCTGAGCAGGGGCTGGTTTTTTTTCTGTCTGCAATCACTGTTGAATCAGACTAAAAGTAATAGAATAAAGTGAGAGGTGGCAGCAACAGATTTCTTGTGTGCGCTTGAGTTTGAGATAGTTTGTGTTGTAGAGGCAAAGGATATCGTATTATCATGGGGATGATAGGAGACGCAGTGGCGGTAGTGCGTGGCACGAATGTCAGGCATCTGCTTATGCAGGTCATCAGTCTTGGTTTAATAGTCTCTTCAGCATTGATCATATGGAAAGGATTAATGTGCTTGACTGGGAGTGAACCACCCGTGGTAGTTGTTCTGTCCGGGAGACGTCCAAAGTTTCTTCCAACAGTGGATAGTCTCATTAGCACAAATGAAACAGAACCTCGTAATTTTTCTGAAATCTTTAGCAGATTTCGTAAATCAACTTCCGCCTGTTGAATAACTAATACCAGAAACGATAGAGAAAGAGGGAAGGTAATCACGAAGAGAGGGTAGGCTTAGGGTAGGTTAGGTTAAGTTTAGGTCAAGTCTAGGCTAGGGCTGAGAGGTAGGGTTAGGTTTTTTTTTCAAAAATATATTTAATGAAACTTCAAGATGAAAAAACTGAAAAAAATTAACAAAGAAGAAAAACCTCAGAAATGACAAGTTGAAGTGCTTCTCTCTCACTTGGAAAAAATCCACAAAAAATCAAAATTTTGGCAATTCTAACCCATCTCCACTAATTTGATCATAACTTTCTCAATATTGATCCAAATCAAACAAACTCAGTACCTCTAAAAAGCTAACAATAGATCTATCAGCCTATAATATCAAATCAATGATTGAATGTGATTTGATAGGTCAAATTAACAGAACAGGGCTGAAAATTTTGAAGAAAGAAAAACTAGCAAAACTAGAGCTACAAATCAAGATTTGTCATAACTTTTTGGATACTAATCCAAATGACCTGCCATTAGATCAGATCAAAGCTAAAACAATGCTCTAAAATCCTATGGAAAGAAACTTGAAATAAAGACTCAAATTAGATCCAAAAAATTCAAACAAAGTGAAAAAAAAATTCTAGTCACCTATTTTGACAGCTTTTGGAAAAAGTGCAATTACTTTTGCATCTCTAATCCAAATGCCTTGCAAATTGGTGAAAGTTAAAGCTAAAACAAACCTCTACAAAACTATTGAATCAAATTAATAATAAAAAATGAAATTGAATGCTAAAAAATTGTCTGAACAGAACTAAAAAATTCATATTTAAAAATTAGCAAAAAGAAAGCTACAAAAACAATAAACTCATCAAATCTAATGAAATTCACATAGAATCATCATGAATTATGGATCTATGCTCTGATACCAAGAAATGTCATGTGCCAAATCCCAAACTAATAGCAATTACAATGAAGTAAAGCTAGAAGCAAGAAGAGAACAAGACAATCATGATAGCATATCAATAGAAAGCTAGAAACATGGAGATCACCATAGAATCACATTAGTAATGAAAGAAAGAGTACAAGATATGAACATGAGCATTGATTCATGTGGATAGGGCACATGAGACCTAGCAATGGAGATCCCTATGGCTCACATTCACAAGGAAGCTAGAAGCTCTCACTTGCAAATGAGCCAAAAGATTCACAAAATGATGTCTCTTGCCTAGTTATAGACAATGCTCTCACCTAACTAAACTTAACCATCTTGAGGGATAGTTAGCCTTTGTTAAGTCCTATTTAGGCTATGTTGGACCCTTGTTGGCCTATCATCCTTATTAATTACTTTGGAGGGCCTAAAGAGAAAATCGCCTTGTTCTTAAGGCTAATAGCTCCTTTTGGGCCTACAAAGCTTACAATGGATATTATATTGTCTTGAAAAGCACTGATGTACTAAAAGTACATGACAGCCTATACTATGGCCAAGTCGAAGGCATGATCAATATATACAACCTTCTAGACTAGACACAGCTGGTAATGATCTATTCGCACCTGGTGAGAGCAATCCGATTTCCCATGGAGCCTATCCTTGGATATCATAACATGTTCCGATTATCCATCGATGTGTATGAAAACATATACAGTAGCATGTCGTACGAAGATGACAGCGATCAAGAGGACTCGCTTAACACCCGAAATCATGATGAAACTAACATTTGTGCATTATATTGATTCATTTGGTACTTTCATAATACCCATTTTGAGACTGATGAGTACCAATTACGGTACTTTGGATCACTTATCTATCAGTAATCTAATTTTGTTGTTAATAAGTTTAGGCTACATTTTTTGGTACTATCGGAGTCTCAATCATAGTGCTTTTGGTATTGACTAAAAATGTCTTTTCCATTTGAAAAATAGGTACTGCTTGTTTAAAATTCCGAAGTACCTATCCTTAAATTACAGATTTTCTATTTGGTACTTGACTACCAAATTTGGTACTATCGAAGTACCAATTTGTTACATTTGTAACTGTCTAAAATTGCACTTAAGTCTCAAAAATAGGTACTTCATGTGGATCTTTAACACTGTATCCATCTTTAATACCTTTAATACCCCTTCACTCATAAGCAAAAACTAAAAACCATCCAAGGAGCACAAACAATAACTTTAATAAACTCCACCCATACCATTGTTCCTAGATCATGCTGGAATATGCATGTGAACACATGCTAGTAATGTTGCAAGGAGCACAAACCTTGAAATCAACTTCTCCTACCCTATTTGTAACTCAAAAATCATGCTGGAATCTGGTTCTAAACATTTACAAAGCACCAACATAGGATTTACAGGTTGAAGAATGCCTCGGCCTTTCAACCTTCATCCCAATAAATCAGGGAGCTGCAAATGAAGCTCAAAGCCATTCAAGAATGAAATAGCCATTCAAATCTATGCAGTATATCGTATATTGATTTTTTGAATATGTAACATGTATAGAAAATTAGTTGCAGCCCAAGCTGGGCTGTTCAAATCTAGTCTGTAGGGGGGTCGAAGCGGTACGAGTACCCTTTGACCTCAACACAGTAGTCTACAACATGAGGGGACATATCGTCCTCACAGTCGAACAGAGGGTTTCTTCTAGTAGAGGCGATAAAGATTCGCGCACGGATCCAACCCATGAGCCACGGGTACAGAACCTCCTTCAAATACTAGGGGGCCGTTTTAGCATCACACTCTACGGAAGGGTCATTTTTAATGACTTGTAGCGTTTATCGTCTACAAGTATGGCATTGGATGCGTCGAACTCTGGCCATAATTTCCATACCTCTTGCAGGTTCTTCAAAAATACGGGCACCCCCAGTTTATCCCTGACGTAAGGAATCTCCTTGAAGTCTTCATGCAAGATCTCACACTTATTTTGGCCAAAAATATCTATAGAAACAAAAGGTAAATATCAGACATTACCAAAAACTACCCTCAGTTTTGATGGAGCATATTAATGGTGAATTTGGTCACACTTCATAACACGATAGGTAGCATTATTCTATTTTTAGTGCAATAGAGTGTGTGCGTGTTACATTTTGCTTGCATGAGTTTTAATGTTATTTGGTCTAGAGCACTTTATTTTTTTAAGGGAATATAACTTTGATAATAGTTTATCGTCGCACAGATCTTCACCTGTCTCAGGTTCAGAAGGTGCAGAGTTTCAGCCTTCTCTGCCCTGGCCTCCTCCCCTGTTGTTTTCTCTTTTTGGGGCCCTTCAGCTTCATCACCTGCCTCTTCATTTACTACATCCACATACACATCCTCCTCTTGTTTCTCCTGTTGGTCCTGCACTGTTTGGTGGTCCTACTGTGCCTAGCCTTTTTGCTCTTGGTCTTGCTACTGCTTTGCTGGTCTTGTTGTGCCTGATCTTGCTGCTTTTGGTCTTGTTGTGCATGGTCTTGACGCTGGTCCTGTTCTTGATGCTCCTACTGGTCCCGCTCTTCCTCCATATCTTCATCCAGCTCGTTTATGTCAATAGTAATTTTCTCCTTGCATGTTTTGCCCTTTGTTGTCTGATGGTGGGGCTGCTCTGCTGCAAGGTTGTCTATATCCTCCTTGAGGTTTGAAAGTTCTTCCAGTACTTCATTTATTGTTGAATCCACATCTGGTCTTCATGCAAGAAATTACCCGCAGGGGGGCTCTTAGTCGGCGTAGGGCTATTTGTACCTGATTATGCGAGGTCAGAGAAGAAAAATGACATATTTTAGATTTTAGCTCAATAGTGTCAGATTTCATATCTTAGCTCAATTTTGGTAAGTCTTCTTTATCGATATTTAGACTAAGACAACAACCAATAGTACCAATTTCGGTACTTCAGCATAACAAAGAAGTACCAACAACCCACAAAACTCTGGTACTCCAGGAGAACCAAAAGTACCAAGAACACACCAAGAATGAAAGAGATAGAAAGAAAGCATGAAGAGTGTTAGTCAAAATTCTCGAACCATATGGTTGTATCCTATTCCAGAATGTCACCGCAATGCTCCCTCCCATCAACATGGCCTTCCTGTGGATGTTTCAAGTCCAACAAAGAACCGTTTATGATACCATGCCTTCAACAAGGAAAAAACAAGGGCTACACTCCTTCCTAGAATTGGGAATGTTGACTATGTTTAACTCCACCAAAAACTCTCTCTCTTTCTTTTTCTCAAACAACTTGCACACAAACTAGCATTGCTGAATTAATACTTTCCATTGAATTTTTGTATATCCCAAACATGGGAGTAAAAGACACACAAATTGTGCTAATAAACACACATGTTCAACTCAATAGTGTTGAAAAACACAGTGCCAAAAGTATCAAAATGGGATTCGTGCACACATACAATACTACCATATTCAGATATGTCAGATCTGAGCTCTCAAAATAAAGGAAGAACCAAAAGTCCCATTATGTACTTTCAATATGTTCTGCCATAATACCCAAGAACTCACATGATTGATGTGTAAATAAAGATCAACAGTTTCTACTAATTGTTAAGACTTCTAAAACCAATTATTGCTAAAGTAGGGCCAATCAGTTTAAAACTAAAGACTGTCTATCATACCAAAATTGAAGAATAGAGAACCAAAGCTGGTACTTTGAAACATGAAAAGACTCAAAAACGTGTTATAAGTATAAATCCAGGGTTCTCCACAGTAACAAATACCGTTGTTGGAATACTCCAAGAGTACCAAAGCAACCAACACCAAAAGAAACTTACTCTTTCCAAGCCTTTTGTGAGCCCAAGTCTTGGCCACCTCGGGGATCTTCTCGCTGCACCTTGGTTTCACACAAAAGTCTTTGGTGCTTATGGTCACAGCAAAACATAACAGATGGTAAGAATGCCTGCAGGCAAACATGAAGGATCCGAGAAGAAAGGTGGAGTCCAAAGACTTGCCGCATGCAAGGGCATGGATATAGTATGCCCCACCCACCACGTGGGGTCTCGGGACCAAAGTGAATCTGTGCCCCTGGCTGATCCTCTCTTGCATGAGATTCACAAAATCAATGTGCCCTTGAGCATCCTTCCATTCTGACTCCAGCTTTTTGTACTCCCTCTGCAATGGAAATTTGAATTATTACAAAATAGCACCAAACAATAAACAACAGTACCAAACCATAGCCAACATTGTATATACTATATAATAGCTTCAAAACTATCTAGCATTTTAAAAGGAACTACCAAACAAAGATGGAAAATGCCAAACATTATTAAAAAGAGAATCCAAAAGTACCAAAAGTACCAAAAACACCATAAAAGTATAAATCTATGGTACCAAAAACAACATCATAAAAGTACCAAAAACACCATAAGAGTATAATCCAAAAGTACCAAAAAGTACCAAAAAACAACATGAAATTTATTAAAATCTCCAAAGGTTTCATTATAATGAACACAACACGTTCATAAGCTTCAAAAGTACCAAACAGAAAAAGGAAGACTACAAAAAAATTTACCTCCTCCTCTGCAGCCTCCCTTCCGAGAGGGACTGGGCATCGTTTTTAGCATGCACCTTGTCAAAATGAGCTCATCATCCACTTCTTTTATCTCCTCTTCATTGGGAGGAGTGTGTGTCCGAAGCTCAAGAAGGTGCTTCTCTAGCTCATGAATCTCGTTCTTGATTACTTGGACGACTATGTTTTCACCCTACTTGACCAACGATTTTTTCTTCTTTCTGAATGTTGTCCTTCAATTCTGACAGCCTTGCAAGCATCCACCCTGATCTTTCTGCGACTCTTTGATTCATTGCCTCCACCTCAGGCATATATCCTAGAGGGGACAGAGCAGCGTGGGACACGTTGTCCTCACCTCCGAATTTTCTAGAGTGCTCTCTCTTGCCTCCAACTCTTGTTTGCCCACTCTAAGGGAGGCCGTTAGCCCTGCTCCAATTTTCGAGTTTTTTTTGTAGGCCATCCTTCTTGCTGCTGCACATTGCAATCACATTCTTGCCAAATCTTTCCCATGCTATCTTGTGAGAGGCAGGGTCCAATTTGGCAGCCTTGCAGCGCTCAAAGGCATAGCATTTGGCAACTCTGGTTGTGATTTCGCGGCAGGATGGAGGAGCCTGGTACACCTTGTGGAACAGCAGACGGCAGTCATCCACAAATTCTGGATGCAGTTGGTTAAGATATATCTTAACATTTTTTTTGTATCCCAGCCTAAAGACTGTTACCCACTGACTGTCTAGCACATCAGTGTCTAGCAGGTCTTTTGCCAATATGCTCTCTAGGCTCAAGCCATACTCTTCATGAAGCTCCTCGGTTGAGTAGCAGAACTTCCTCAGGATCGGGTACTCATCCATTTTGTTTTTTCCTACAAAACAAATTGTTAATTTCAACACAAACTGTTCACTATAAATCCTTACATAGAAAGTACCAAATAACCAAATAAAGTACCAAAAGAAGCTATACTTCTAAATTTGGTACCACAAGCAGTTTTTTAAAATTAAAAGTTTTGTAGAAGAACCTACTAAAGTACAAAAGCAGCTAAAGTTCCAAAAGTACTAAATTAAGGACCAAAATCTGATAATTACTACCATAATATCAAAAGTACCAAAGTACCAGAAAACCAAAGTACCAAAGTACCAAAAGCAGGATAAGTACCAAATCAGTAAGAGTACCAAAATCAGTAACAGTACCAAGTTAAGTACTACTTAAGTATCAAATGCAGCTAAAGTATCAATTTAAGTACCAAAAGCAAATAAAGTACCTAGCTAAGTAAGCACCAAAATAAGATAAAGTATCAAAGTTCAAATCTAAGTACCAAAAGCAGTAAAGTGCTATTTAAGTATCAAAAGCAGCTAAAGTACCACCCTAAACCCTAAAAGCAATCAAATTACCAACATAAGTAACTACAAAAATCAGATAAAGTACCAAAAGTAGCTAATTACTACCAGAACTACCAATTTAAGTACTAAAAGTAACTAAAGTACTACTTAAGTACCAAAATCAACTAAAGTACCAAAGTACTAGCTAAGTAGCAAAGTACCAATTAAGTACCAAATCAGCTAATTTCCACCACATTATCAAAAGTACCAAAAGTAGCTAAAGTACCATGTTAAGTATCAACAGCAGCTAAAGTACGAAATTAAATACCAAGTTATGTACCAAAATCAGTTAAAGTAGCCGATTAAGACCTAAAACTAGCTATAGTTGCAAATTAGAAACCAAATGAAACAATTACTACCATATTACTAAAAGTGCTAAAAGTAACAAAATTCATTACAAACAGAATCATACGATGTAATTTACCCTTTCTCTTGTGGCTTGAACGATCACCAGCCGCAGTAGTCGTCCTCTCAAATGAATCATCAACAAGCTTTGAATGTGTGGTCTCAGATTGATCCATGGCACCCATCCTAGCTGGTGATCCATCGTGGTAGCTGGGTCCATGGCCGTTTGTGTGTGCTGGGAGGTATGCTTGATGTCTCAGGATTTTCAACATTCGCCTTAGAGGCGGTTTTGCACTTCCTTGCAGGTGTCCTCATCTTTTATAGCAGATAATCAAGAAAGCAATGATAGAAACGTTGTGAGAGCAGAAAAGAACGAAAGCAATGAACCAGAAAAAAAAAAACAAGAAAGCAAAAAAGCAAATTGGAATGAATTGATAGCAGAAAGCAATTGTAGTGGAAAGCAAGATATCAGAAAGCAAGATAGTAGATGAACTGGTAGCAAAAAGCAAGATAGCAATGTGAACTGATCATAGCAGAAAGCAACGATATGTTCACTGATGGTAGAAGGCAATCGTATCAGAAAGCAAGATAACAGATGAACTGATAGCATGAAGCAAGATAGCAACGTGAACTGATCACAACAGAAGGCAACGATATGTTCACTGATAGCAGCAGAAAGCAAGGATAGCACTGAATTGATCATTTGGAGGGCAAAGCATTTAATATCCAAATTCAAATTAGATAAAGTAGGCCCATGATTAGTAGGCCCATGTGATGAGTACTATGGTGATGATTGTCAAGGACGCCTTCATTGCATTAACTCGTGGGACCTATCACTTCCTCCAACAAGTGAGAAATGTACAACCATAGGTATTGTGTTGGAAATATAAATTGTGAGTAATAAAATCCACAAAGTTTGACACATACTACCAAAAGGTACTATGGAAAATGAGTTCTTTTTTTTTACCACCAAAACATGCTTTTAGCCCACTATCATTCAATTAACTATGTAGATAGTCAAAATCACTCAAACATAGATGCTTCAACTCGGCCTTAGAAGAACAATGTGTACTCAAACATTAAAATTGCATTCAATTAATGTACAAAAAAATTCTCATCAAAATATTGATAGACCAGCTCAGATCTAAGATCTAGAGTTGTCCATGGTTAGGTTTAGATGTAACCCTGCCATCTAATCCCTAATTTAGAATCGTACCCATTTAGTTAGGTGAATTAGGTGAAACATGTGCCTAGTCATTTTTTCATTAGAGGAGTTCCAAAATAAAAAAAGACCCTTCGTAAAGATGCTTTTATTTTTTTTCTTAATTTCGTCCACCATGTGGTCCAATGAAATTGCATGTATTTGAAATCTATGTAACGTAGATAGAAATAATAAAGTTATAAAAATTAACTTTTAAAAAATTTGAGTTTGTCGCTAGGCAGGATGGAAAAATGCTATTGGTAGATACTGTCTGCCCCAAACGTGTGAATCTGCCCGACGACATTGTCTCTAGTTAATTATTTAACCACACTGGTTAATATGTCCGTAAATTTCAAATTACATAGATTTGCCAACAGCAAATCATAACATGCATAAGAATTGGTGACATGCATACAATTAGACAGTAAGCATAGTTACCACATGTTGTTATTGTGGTCCAGTTATCCATTCACATTGAATAAGTATCATATAACATTCAATCGATTTGGCATCTCAAAGATTTGAGAATTTGGCGCTAAACTTTGGAAGCAATTACTATGGCTAGGAGACCAAGATCTAAAATTGAATCAGTGATTCTTCACAATGAGAAGGATGAAGCCGGATTTTGGAAACCAACAAGACATATCACTATCAAAAGCACCAATGAACAACAAACAATAGTACTTTCTGCACACTAGATGTACAAAATATTCCATGAGGTCCAAATAGCAAAAAGAGAAGTTATTTGAAAATAATAGAGAGTATCAAATTTTAGGCAAAAATATATCTTACACAAGTTTTCATAAGTACCAAATATAGTTGTTTATAAGTTTCTACAAGTACCAATAGTCCCAAAAGTCCAAATGAGCAAAATATCAGTTGAGTAAAAACTACAAAACAGTTCCAAACAGCAAGAAGTGGAGTGTGTATCTGTAGAACCAAAAAACAATAGTATCAAAAATCAGTTTCAGCAGTGCAAAATATCATCAGCATTACTAAGAAAATGAAAATCCAAACAAAACGAAGCACCTGAGTGTCGTCAAGAAGATGTAACGCGATTAGAGGTTGAACAAATCACACCAATATCAGTGTTTTAATCATGTCTGAATCTAATCTATGTACTAATAGAGCAGTTCTATTATGATTAAATTATGCGTGTGGAAATATGGGTGTGAAAACTAGAAATATATGCACGAATGTAATAGACAATTAGATAATCAGATAAATGACTGATACTTTGATCATAAAATGAATTTTGATAATTCTGAGTCTGAATCAATATACATTTCTTGCTGCCTTGTGGTATTTCTCTTACGAAGAGTACGTAAGTGCGCAAGTGCATAAGTAAATAAGTCAGTCTGAGTCTAAGTCTGAGCTTGAATCTGAGAGTATGTCTTATTACTATAAGTGCACATGTATTTATATTGTTACAAGATAAGTCCTTTGGCCTTTTTCCTTCTGTAA
The DNA here is from genome assembly GCA_029204225.1 of Diphasiastrum complanatum. Taxonomy (NCBI): domain Eukaryota; kingdom Viridiplantae; phylum Streptophyta; class Lycopodiopsida; order Lycopodiales; family Lycopodiaceae; genus Diphasiastrum; species Diphasiastrum complanatum. Next base: position 58,872,497 of record CM055101.1, read on the forward strand.
CAAAATTCATTTGTTTTGACGGTTGATATTCAACAATGTTCTGGTTTCTCAGATCGAAAGATTCACGACTAATTCTCAAAATATTCTTGAAAGATTTTTTATTCATGACAGATTTGCTGTTCTCGAAAGATTTGCGACAATATTTTGTTCGCGACAATATCTTTGACAGTTTCAGTTTCACAATAGTCTCCTTGATCTTTTGAGACAAAATTCGCGAATATTTTGAGTTCACGATAATTTCGAGCTTCGAGCTTCAAGTTTGAACAAGAAATTGTTCATGACAGTTTCACGACAATTATTTGTTTGAGTTTCATATTCAAGCTTCTCAATTTCGCGAATTGTTCGAGTTCTGTTTCGAGCTTGTCAATTTCGCGAATTGTTCAAGTTCGTATTTCGCAAACTATTCGAGTTTTTTAACCTTTGTCAATTTGAATACTGTTCACTTTGTTGGTAGAACTGAGAGTTGTCTGTTGAGGTCTACAGCTCCCTCTCAAAGTGGGCAGTTGGACTAACCCTAATCTTCTTCGCTGCTTCTCAAACAAAGCTTTACTGAGTGGCTTTGTAAAGATATCAATTGTCATTTCCTCTGTAGGTATAAAGACTGTCTTCAGTATCTTCTTCTCAACTAAGTTCCGAATAACATGATACTTGATAGCTATATGTTTTGTTTTCGAATGAAACACATGATCTTTTGTCCATTTGTAAGACATAAGGTTTAGAAATAGTTTGATCAAGTCCTTCTAACATCTGTTTAATCCAGATCAGTTCATTTGTCATCTTAGCTAACCTCGCTTTGTATCTGATATTTTCTCCATCAAGACCTATTTTGATCTTGTAGATCCACTTGTATTTGACTGGTTTCCTTCCATCAGGTACAGGTGCAAGTTTTCATATATTGTTCTTATACATGGATGACATTTCGTCCTCCATTACTTGAATTCAATGATCTTTATTTGGTCCGTCAATAGCTTCTTTGAATGTCTGAGGTTCGTCTATGAAGCCACAGAATTCATCATGACCAAACCTTGTTGGTGGTTTGCGCTGCCTTTCAGATCTTCTCACAGTCTGTATAGGTCTCGAATTCAAAAATGCATCTTCAGGTTTGACTTGTTCAGCTTTAATTCGATCTTGGTATTTCGAGTCTTTCAGGTTCTCGAAATTGAAATCCCTCTGAATCACTATTGTGTCCGGATGGTAATTCTTCTTCATCATATGCTTGCTTTACTTTCGTAGATGGTAACTCATAATAACTCTTGAGAATTTCATAGCCGACTAAGTCACTGTTTGCTATGTACTTTGACTCATCGAATTTTACATCTCGTACAACTTTTACTCTTCAAGTTTCGGATATGTAAACTCGATAATATGAAGAATGCAACTCAAATCCTACCAGAAAACCTTGTTCTGCTTTTTCATCAAGTTTTTTCCTCAATTTGTCTAGTATGTGCATATAAACTGCACATCCAAATATCCGAACATGAGCCAGATTTGGCTTCAACTTCCACCATACTTCATGAGGAGTTTTATTCGGCATTCTTGAGTTCATAATTTGATTCTGAAGATAGTTTGACGTAGCTATTGCTTCCGTCCAGAACTCTTTTGGTGCTTTTACACGAGCCATCATACACCTTACAGCTTCCATAAGTGTACGATTTCTTCATTCAGCTATTCCATTGTGCTAAGGTGTGTATGATGTTGTCTTTGTTTGCATAATACCTCGATCAGTATAGAAAGCTTTGAATTCGTTGGAAATGTACTCACCACGATCTATACAAATTTGCTTCAACTTGCTGTCTGTCTGCTTCTCAGCCCAATTCGTATACTCAACGAATTTCTCGAAAGCTTCTGATTTTGTACGAATAAAGTATACTATAGCAAACTTGCTGAAGTCATCAATAAACGTTATAAAGTATTTTGCATCACCCAATGACAACACTCCAAATGGTCTGCAAATATCTGAATGCACAATTTCCAGTACCTTGGTTGCTTTATAAACATCTTTACTGAAAGTTGTTCGAGACATTTTGCCTTTAAGATAGGATTCGCAGATAGTTCAGATATCTCGACTTTTGATTTCGACTCCTTCAATTCTCTAATTTTTGTTGGCTTGGTAAAGGGCTTCCATGTTCATGTGACATAGCCTCTTGTGCCACAGAATATCTATTGATTCTTGAGTTTGATTAGCTTGCTCAACTCTAGTTTGGATGCTCAAGTGATACAAATTACCATGTCTATTGCCTTTGGCAACCAGGTTATCAGAATCTTCATCGAACAATATACAAGAGTTCCTTGTGAAGGTTACTGACATTCCTGTGTCAACTATCTTAGCTACGGATAGAAGATCTTTATCTCAAGAACTACTTTTCGAATTTGCGAATGATGAACAACATAAATCTTTAGAAACATATCATGCTGAGTTTCTTGTCATCCTCTCTTCCACTGCTCTGGAACATTTTGCTTTATCTTTGACGAAATTAGAATCTGAAGGTTCACTTCGATTCTACTCCTCCTTGTTCCTGGGATTTTGATAACAGCCTACTGCTGCATGACCCCGTTTATGACAATGAATACATTCAATCTTTGGATTTAGCCAATACTTAAGAAAATAGCTAAGCTACTTTTCTTTTGAGATCGCATTTTCGATGCCGGAATTCTACAAAGAAATTGTTCGAGTTTCTTAACCTTTGTCAATTTGAGGATTGTGCACTTTGTTGGTAGAACTGAGAGTTGTCTGTTGAGGTGTTCTACGCATATGTCTTTTTTGTTGGGGAACACTCGAGTTTCTAAGCTCCAAAAGACATACACCAGTTCCTTGACCCGAGTCGTGATTGTGGTACCTTTAGGCAATTGTCTCTGACAAGCACTCAAGGGCAGAACCTCTTCATCGTCCTTAATGTTAAGGCGAGAACTGGCTGCAACAATGTTTCTACGATGATAACCCAAAGCACCTACAATTCTCGAATGAGGGAGATTCGTTGTGCCATCAGTTTATTTAGGACCATCACAAGCAAATATCTCTTCATGAAGAATTCATTCGCCGAGTGGGACACCTTAATTTGTCTAAGGGTGTTATGCATGTTAGAAACAAGATTGTTTTCAACAGTACTAGATGATATTTGCAGCTCCAGAAGTAGTTCCTGGAATATCTCTCTGAATACCTATTGAAAATTGTTGTGTATGTCTTCGCCAACATTTTGCCGTAGCTAAATAGATTCGTTTTCTTGTCTTGGCGTCATCTTCTGAAGGTTGATCTCCAAGCCTCCTAAAAAAAATTTCTTTCAATCTCTGTTCCCATTTCTTACCAGCCCAGTAATCCCTCATTGCAACTTTGTGGCACAGTGACGAGGTTCCATGTTGGGGTCACTTGCATAATCCCAAACTAATAGCAGTAACAATGAAGAAGAGCTAAAAGCAAGAAGAGAACAAGACAATCATGATAACATATCAATAGAAAGCTAGAAAAAATGAGATCACAATGGAAAATAGTATAAGATATGAACATGAGCATTGATTCATGTGGATAGGGCACATGAGACCTAGCAAAGGAGATCCCCATAGCTCCATTCACAAGGAGGAAGCAAGAAGTTCTCACTTGCAAATGAGCCAAAAGATTCAAAAATTGTTGTCTCTTGCCTAGTTATAGATAATGCTCTCACTTAACTTAACTTAACTATCTTGAGGGATAGTTAGCCCTTGTTAAGTATTATTTAAACTACATTGGGCCCTTATTGGCCTATTATCCTTATTAGTTACTTTGGAGGGCCTAAAGACGCCTTGTTCTTAAGGCTAATAGCTCTATTTGCGCCTACAAAGCTTACATTGGATATTATCTTGCATGTATAAGCATGGATGTACTAAAAGTACATGACACTTGTAGGCTTATCTTTTGCCTCTACACACCTGCATGAGACTTGTTTTGTAAAGGCACAATTCATTGTCCAAAGTGGACCTTGAATTGTAAGGATTGCAAATCTTTCGACATTGTTTTTTCATCAAGTAGTCTTATGGCTATGGGCATTTGGCATGTTGTTTATTTAAAACAGTTTCTCTAGCATGTGCATTGACTAATTCTTGTTGTTATATTCAATTCCTTTGAAGGTGACTAGCAAATTCCTTGATGGCCATTATAATTTCGTTATGATCAGATTAGTAAAGATGGGTCAGTGTTGTAAAGCTGACTCGAGTGCACCCAGCGTGCCCTGTAAGACTCAAAGAGGTGACACTCTCTAAGGTCCTAGAGCAAGTTAGAACGTCAAGGACTGAGCCTCCGACCTGTGGTGAGCCAGTCAAGTAGTCACAAGTCATGAGCTAGCTCTGGAGCTCGAGTCATGGCCTAGTCAGGAAAGCAAGTTGATTCGGCCACCGGGACGGCTCCCAGGACCCATGTCCGGGAGCCAGACTGATTATGCCAGACTTGCCAGGCTTAATCAACAAAATAAAAACTAAGTCCTAAAAAGCGTGCTTTACCAGAAAGCACTATGTTTCAAACCAGAGGGGGTGCGCATAATCACAGCAGAACTATAGGGGGAGTCCGGCAGACAGAAACTTGGGCAGCTCAACCAGCTCCAGGAATCCAGTCGCCAGGTCTCAGCTCCCTCTACCAGCACGAGCCAGGCACAATGCCCAGCACGTGTTGGTGGCCCCGAGACCGGTCAGTCTATGTATGAATGTAACCTCTTCCAAATCTAATAAAGTTGATCCTTGGGGATGATTACCATTTCGGTTTCGCCTCCGGGACTGGTCCAAGTGGAAGGACCCTTACTACAACCTTTTTGCGTCGCTGGCGCCTAAGGGTTCATGTCATCGACATGGGGCTTGCCGCTATGCCAATTGGTCAGTTTGGCGACCACTATGCCTTGGGTTTCATGTGTGGCTTGTCTTTGCCTTTGGTTACCTTTTGGGGACGGATTCTGAGTTGGCTTTCGGGTTGGTTGGGATTCCAGTTTTCTTAAGTCTGAATGGTTAAGCTTGTTACGTTTCTGAGTTGGCTTTTACGTAAGTGCATGATGGATGAATGTTAGACTTAAGCGCGTGTTGGGGAAACCGCTCAAGTCCCAGCGCCCTTTGAGGCGTCGGCGCAACAGTCAGACTAGCCAAAATTTTAAAAATTTTCTTTTGGATTTTTCCAAGTGAGAAAAGTGCTTCAATTTTTCAATTTTGAAGTTTTGTTTTTGTAAAAAAAATTCAAATTCTTCATTTCCAAGTTATCTTAAAAAAATAAATAAATAAATAAACAACCGACACAAATCCTACGTATCAGTGCATCCGACGGCCCTTTCATTAAATGCATCAAACGGCCCTTTCATTAATTGCATCTAACGATACTCTCTCTAACTACATCCGATGATTCTCTCTAACCACATCCAATGGCCATTCCTTTAAATGCATTTGACGGCACTCGCTCCGACGGGTCCCCTCATTACATTCCAACTCATTCACCTCCGACGCCCTCATTCACACCTTGTGCCACAGTGTTCGAAAAACTTTTTTGAGGTTTCCCTCAAAAATCCTATATCTTAAGGAGTATTCCGGCTACTAATAGGGGATATGCTTCTACTTGCCGGTTTTCCCCTAAAAAATCTCAAATTTATCACGTAAAAAATCCTGCAAAATTTTGTAGTTGTCGCTTTTTGTGAAAAGATGTCGGTTCCATTCCTTAAGAATGTCGGCTTTCCCGAACGCTGTTGTGCCATCTCTTACATCAAACCTATGCTACATCCGACAACCTCCTAAAGCCCCACGCCCGACACACACGCGTCCACCAATGGCCTGCGCCCATTTCCTTCTCACGCCCGACACACACAGTGCTTGCCAAAAACCTATAATCCATTGAAAAAAGCCTACTAAATTTTACAATCACCTATTAAGAAAAATTTTGTAGGTTCTCATAACCTACATGTTTGAGCACTTATAGGTTATGAGCCTATCAAATACTAAACTATAGGTTTTTATTTTCATATAAATTGTTTTCGGTTCAAGGTTTTAGAAATAATTAATTTAGCTCTAGGCTTTAATACATTATTTGAGTGGCCCACCAAATTTAAAAATTTGATATTGATTATTGCATCAAGAAATGAATCTTGCATCTCAATTTGCTTGTGGGCAAAATATTACGAATTTACTTTAATAACTAACTCTATTAATGTAAATTTGTAATATTTTGTCGGCAATCAAATTGTCAATAAAGCTATGTAACATAAGCGTTGTCAATAAAGCTATGTAACATAAGCGTTATATGAACCTACTTACTTTACTACACATAAATTTATTGCATTTGAAAACAATAAACAAAAAGTTTCTTGCATCTCAAAAATGTTGTCAATTTTTTAAAAGTCAACTTGTTACAAGTTTTTTACAAAGTTAACTTTTGGAAAAAGATGTAGATTCCCTTCCTATACTTGCCGGCTTTTCCTAACAATGAGACAAAGTTTCATCCGAGCGTTTTTAAAAGTTTTTTTAAGCCTCGGCTTTAGACCCATGAGTTGTTAAAAAGCCTACAATTTTTTTTTTTAGTAGGCTTTGTGTTAGGTTGAAAAAAATGTTTTTCGCAAGCAATGACGCACATATCCGACGCCCGGCTCCCATTTCCTTCTCTTCCCGTAATTGATGTTTAGGCTTGTAGCGGACAGGTGTCCCATTTTGATAGGCTCTGAACACATATGTTCAAAGCCATAGCGCTTTGTTGAAGGGCCAAAAGGGCCAAAGCTTCAATTACGCCCGGTGGCGGGCCTTGAGTAGGCCTGCTACACTCTGTAAAGACAGCCTTCAACGCACCTCGCCACAGGGCGGTTCGGTGTGTGAAGGCTGCCTGCTACACACGGTAGTGTGCTCACGCCCGCTACCTAGTCCATTTCGCAACCGACGGCCCCTCATAACTCATCCGACGACCAAAACCCTTCCTTCATCCGACGAGTTTCTCGCTCTCTCACGTCCGACAGGCCCTCTCTCTCTCTCTCTTATTTCCCTCTCTCACGTCCGACGGGCCCTCTCTCTCTCTCTTCCGCGCGACTCCCTGCCCGGCTATACCCTACTCCTGAATCTACCCCGTCCCTACGTGGCACCCTCCCACGTATTTCCTTGTTTGAGCTCGAAATTGAATACTGTAAAAAGCAAAAGTGTTCAGTTTTATAAGACCTACAATATTTTGGTCTTTTCAATTTCACTCATCGTAGAACTCTGAGTTTTAAGTGGGTGGAGAAAAGAGCATTTCAGCTATTTATCAAAGTCCATTGCACATAAACTTCAGCTTAATATAATTTTCAAGTCCTTCAATTCTCGAGATGGATGTGGACTCCGATTTTGAGTACATAGATGACGATGACTCTGAATACAAAGATCAATGTAACTATGATTTTGAAGATCAGTATTATGAGCACAACGATGACGAATCCAATTAGTGCGACGAATCCAATTAGTACGAACAAGAGTCATATGGAGACTATCTAGAACATAATGAAACACATTTTGATGATTATGATGATCAACAAGTTTACTAGATCAGTCAACATAATCTAAGTGGTGGTGCTTATAGCAGTGATAGTGTCAATGAGCAACTAAATTCACGACAATCAGAAAGTCACCATTACCAATATCCTTATATAGACCAGTCTTTCCAGCCTATGGTGGAAACAACGATGGTGCAGAGACAACATATCTTCCACAAGTTTGATGGTAGAATTGCGCACATGAATGTGAGAAGATGATTGGACAACTTTCACGGATATTTTGAATCACATCCAAGTAGTGACCATGACAAGATTCAATTTGCAAGAACATCTCAGGAATCCAGAAAATTGATAGGCCAAATGATTGTGGTGAATCATCATCAACATCATCAGAGGATGAATTGGAGGTACGAAACGATAATAAAGATAATTCTTCATCAACATCATCAGTGAACAAATTGGAAGTGCAACATGATGAAGAAGAACAACTATCAACAACGGAATTCAACAAATAGATCAGCCAATTTCATCAGCAACTTTTGATTTTTCATTGAATTCACAGGAAATGGCCAATCAACAATTATGGACTGCTATGGAATATACACATTTTTCGGCAACATTTATGGAGTGCTATGGAATGTACACAGGATCGGCAACATAAATGTAATTCCCAATTTGAACCAAGCAAGAGAATTTCAAATGCAAGCACAATGTCAATGCAAGGACACCAAAAATCAGCTGAGGACAACGAACACGATGATGCGGAGGATTATGAGGACAATGTTTTTGTTTTCAATATTGATCTTCAATTGAGCAATATAAAGACCAGTTTAGGCAATGAAATTATCAATGAGATAAATCACTCAAGGACTTCCTCTTCTTTGAGATCACAAGAACAGTTGCATCACATTCAACCAGAACACCTGTCTAAAACATCTTGTGAAATGGGATTAATAGACAAGGATAAAATCGATCTATATGAGTGTTTCTCATTCAGTATAGAGTGCACAACGGAATGTGATAAAACTTGTAATATACAAGCTGGAAATTTTTCTAGCTATGAGATGGGACAAACAATCAAAGATCCATTATATCAAAGTTTCCATTTTGTGGTTCAAAATATTGGAGATATCAATATTTTCGAATACGATGATGTAATCTACGAAATATTTTTCGTAGAGACTTTGAGTGAAAGATATATCATCACTCTTTGCCAACATCTCATTCACTCTATCCTGTTGAGAATGAATATTCACTTTGAATGTCATTTGTCATTTTCGACGTTGATCAATCCAATTTCATTGATTTCTATATTGGATTATGATCTTGATGATATTTCTTCCATATGGGATCTTAACACTTCAAATTCAAGATTAGTGGTAATCATCGAAGCATTTGGATTGAACAACAAAGTGACTATGAAACAATATGACAAATTTTTCAGGCCAGCACAATTAGATGCAATGCCAAAATACGATCCTGAAAGAATTGGATAGATCATCCAATTTTTCATGACTATCGAAGAAGTAGACAAAATAGGATATTGCGATTTGGTTGTCAAAAAGCAATATGGTGTTTCATCAACCTCTTCTTTGACCGTCACCTTTTTCCTTCATGGGAACATGGATCACAGTCTGAAGCTAACAAATGGACTCCATTCAATAGCTTTGGATCTGTAATGAGGCAATAATTTCTTGGACGACACATCATTAATCATGACTACTTAACCAAAGCAATCAAGCTGATCAAACAAGCGTCTTCATTTTTGAGGAAAAACATGTTTAAGTAGGGGGGGGGTGTCATGTACTTTTAGTACATCCATGCTTATACATGCAAGATAATATCCAATGTAAGGTTTGTAGGCCCAAATGGAGCTATTAGCCTTAAGAACAAGGCAGTTCCCTCTTTAGGCCCTCCAAAGTAACTAATAAGGATAACAGGCCAATAAGGGCCCAATGTAGTTTAAATAATACCTAATAAGGGCTAACTATCCCTCAAGATAGTTAAGTTAAGTTAAGTGAGAGCATTGTCTATAACCTAGGCAAGAGACATCAATTTATGAATCTTTTGGCTCATTTGTAAGTGAGAGCTTCTTGCTTCTTCCTTGTGAATGGAGCTATGGGGATCTCCTTTGCTAGGTTCATATCTTGTATTATTCTTTCCATTACTAATGTAATTCCATTGTGATCTCATTGTTTCTAGCTTTCTATTGATATGCTATCATGATTGTCTTGTTCTCTTTTTGCTTTTAGCTCTACTTCATTGTTATTGCTATTAGTTTGGGATTTGGCACATGACAACAAGTCTCATGCAGGTGTGCAAATGCCAAGCTAACCAACTGTATGGGGTATTAAGAGCATTCAAACACTTACAAACAAGCTGAAAGATAGAGTTCCTCAAATTTCACACCAATGTGCACAAGAAGCTCACTCAAGACATCATAAGTGATACCACGAACTCCACCAAGAAAAATTTGTGTCAATTCTTGTAGCTTAGTCAATGGTAGAAGTAATTCAAGCCCATTCATGTGTGCATAGCCCTCCAAAGAGAGAGAGTTCAACTTTGAAGCCAAACCGTCAGCAGCTTTTTGAGCTCCTACTTCTGAAATAAGAGAGCATAGACTGATATCCAGACAAGTCACATGTGGAGCTGATTCGATCGTAGTCGACGGGCCTTTATCAGTCAACTTGTATGCTCCTTTCAAAAACATTGTTCAAAGATTTACATAATCATAATATTCCCAGACTAGTAGCAATGCTTGGGAATATAATTTCAAACTATGATTTTACCTCCAGTTATTTTCATTTTCCAGTGACTAGCTAGGCCAAAGTTTCAAAATGACATTTTTAAAATTGGTAACCAAACAATATCACAAGACTGACCTCAATAGAATTTTTGGAGCATTGGGCAAGGATTTCTTTCAATTCTTGGTCAAGGGAAGTGCAATGGTGGACGGAGCTCCATCCACTAAGAAGTCGCAAGATCTTGTAGTCCAATTTTTGCTTACCACAAATCTTTGCACACCAAAGTTTTTTCATTGTATGACTCATGAGAGCAGGTCGAAAGCATAAAGAAGAACTTCTCATTTTCAGTTCTAGAGATAAAAGTGGTTCAAGGGGGGAAGAATGTTATGTCCATGTCCTGTATAAGGGAATCGGAATAATTCCTGACATGGATAGCTGGTCACTCCAGTTGTATGTGGTTATTAGTTATGCTACATCATTACGGGCGTGGTCGTTACAAGTAATTAATAATCATATGAGGTCCCGGACCTATAATTGGACATAGGGGCACTTGCATGGTGAATGACTACTTTAATGCAAGAATAGGAGGTCAACAGCTTAATATAGGTTGCATGGGAATCCTAAGGGAAATATTCTCTCCTCTTGGAGAGAATACATACCATGGAAACTCGCCCATCTCCCTATTGGAATTTCGTATTCTTGAGCCAGGTTGGTGTCATAAGCTTCTAAAATGGTGATGTTTATGAAATCAAAAAAAAAAAAAAAGACTTCCTTTCAATCATATTGAAATGTGATCTTGGTATTGATGATAAAGGTTTGCTCAATGCCTCGACTTACTCATAAATGCCTCATGATATTATATGGCATAAGTCTCATGAAAGGCTCTTAGATTCATGCTTCAATCCAAAAATAAAATAGGATATTGCGGATCTACTACCATGTTGGATTGAAAGCAAGCAAATTCAAAAGCCCTCCAATCGGCTATCAACTTGAAGACATATAATGAGGAAAATGGACACCTAGATGAAGAGAATCAACACAAACAAAACTATATTTAAATATAGGCTTCAAAGGACATATATACATTACAAGTTCTCAAAGTTATAAGTTCTAAATTGGCTCAAAATTTATGAACCAAATAGGCGAGTAGTTTCCTTATATAAGACTATTTGTTGTTTGATTTCTATAATTCCTATACATTTAAGAAAACAATGCTACTTGCTAGGAATAGTGAGTTATTGGCATGCCATTATAAATTGACATATTTACATCGAGGTGGCACACATGCAAGGCCATGCACAAGACTCAACACAAGCTCACTAGTGTAGCATGTACTAATGCATCGACACTAATACGTGGCATGGTATGGTCACTCACATTCTATTGAGCAATATAAAACATAGTCTAAATTATTGACCTAATAATTGTATGTCTTTTATAGTAAACTCTAAGGTGTCCATATTTTATTGACATAACTTTACCATTTCAAATGTATTCAACAATGTTTGTTCAAATCAATACTAGTCATGGAATTATTTTATCATAACAATGATAAGATATTCTTTGTCATTTTTCTACTTGTTAACCTTGCAAAATTTCTATAACAAAAATGTACAAAATGCATAAATCATTTTCATTTTCAGTATGACTTATAATAATCAAGTTGCTGACATAAGAGCAATTTGAAAAACAAGAAAGTACTTTATTGTTTTAGAGTTTTAATTAAATGTTCACGTTGTTTCCTAGGTAAAAACACTTTTAAGAGTTTTAATTGTGAAGAAATATTGTCCCAAACATAAATGAAATGCCTCAGGCACACAAATCATGATTGTTGTATTAACATAGATTCTTGCAATGAATAAGAGTTTATGAACTAGTTTCTAGGTTTCTTATGACATCATATATAATGATAACAACTTAAAATATCCAAAAGATTCATTATGACATAGTGGAATGATTGTCCATGTTTAGTATCAAAGTCAAAAGGCATTCAATTTTCAGCTAGGAAATGTAAGGTACAACTAGAATCTATCCAATCAACTAATAATGGCTTTATAAATTAGAAAATTAACATTAATAACATTTGGTGGCAATGTAATTAACAAAATACAATAGAATACGTCTGGTCTGTCACCTTCACATGATAACCATTATACAGAAAGTGAAGGACACTTTCAAGTCATATACGATTGAATAATCAAAGAAGAAAATGTAAGAATGAGAAACAACCAAAAAAATAATTTAGAGTAGTTATAACTTGAAATAAAAATAGAATTGTGGTTTCATGTAATATCATTTTTACTGAGATATAGATGTATAACCACAAGAATATCAAGAAAAGATAAATCAAAGTTATGTGCATTACTCTGATGTTGACAAAGCAAGTAAATATTTTTCCTAGAACTTTGCATGCGTTTATGATAGTTTTGCAGAATACAAACTATATCAATATAAGATATTTGGTTGTCAGTATCACAATTTTCAAGATATTACATTATTGTGTACACTCAATCTTGTTCAACTGTTCTATAAGAATCTTATTATCATTTGAAAATTGGATTCACATAGACAATTTCTATTCATAGCTAGTTTATATCTCAAAGTAGCAAAATGAGTTTTTTTGATCAATATAAGAATTCAGAGTCTACCTGATATTGAGAAACCTTTTATCCCTCTTCTTTTTTACTATAAGATATGAATAAGTCCTCCTAGGTGAAAGAATCTACCTCTCAAAACATTCTACTCATCAATCTACCTCACAAAACATTCTACTCATCATGGTAGTACATTTTCAATGTCAATCCATGAATAGATTCGTCTCTTGTCCACCATTAGTACTTCACCCATTTCTCCTAGCTCATACACTTTAACTCCCCTACTCTCTTTCCTACTTTCCAAATGGCCATTTGTTCTTGATTAGACATGTTTTCCCATATTGACTAAACATGTTTTCTATGAATTTTTTCTAAAATTAAATTACTATGAAAATTCACCAAGGAGTCAAAATCCCTCTAGATTTCAAGATTATTTTTTTTGGTGATACTCTTTCCAAGGACTGTGACACTTGCGCTTCTGGATTCTATGCAAAGAAGCTTGTCGTAGGTAATATGAAATGGAAGAAATCGGATCATTTTCTTAGGGGATAGACCAATTGCATCTTCACTAGGTATTATTTGACATGCTTATTACAATTTGTATCACCTTAGTCATTGTTATAGCCTTTGGTGGCCTCCATGAGTGGTGTCCCTTTTTGGTAGCTAGAAAAAATTATAATTTTTTTTTAGTCATACTAGTTATTATTTACTAAATTGTTATTCATTGGGATTCGCTTATATAAATAGACACTTAGATTGGCTCTTTTGACTTCCACATGTGGAAGTTCAAAATGAAGATGAACTTAATCGAGAAGGAGCTATGGGGATACGTAAACGGTTCTATAGCCAGACTGGCAGAATCTGAATTGCTCCCAGCATGGGAAGCAAAGGATGGCAAAGCACTTGCCATTGTATCCTTGAATCTAAAAGACACTTAGATTGCTTATGTATCAAACAACAGCACCTCCAAAGAAGCGTGGGATATCCTAACAAGTATCTATGAGACTTCAGATGTATTGACTCGTCTCTTTCTGAGGAAAAAAGTCCTCACACCCAAGATGAGTGAAGGCACCTCAATCAGCGATCACCTGAACGAATTCAAATAGTTGCTGAATCAACTTGCTGCCATAGGTTCCCCTATTTCAGAAGAAAACTCAACAATGTCTCTTCTCGTCAGTCTTCCATCCTCCTACGACAATCTGGTATTGCTTCTGAGCAATACTCTTGCGTTGTCTCTCCAGAAGCTGAAAGCAAGCCTATTGCAGGAAGAAGTTAGGAGAAAAAGATTATCCACAATGAGTACCAAGTCAATGGCATTGTACTCTAATAAGTAGCAGTGCAAGAAGAAGAAGAACTTCAAGGACAAGAAGACGAAGGCGGAGCAGCCAGTCTCAACGCAACAACAACAACAACAGCACAGTCAACAATCGCCAAAGACCAAACTCTTTTGCAGGTATTGCAAAAAATCCAATCACGACATAAAGGATTGCCACATCCTCAAGCACAATGAAGCGAGGAAGAAGATGAAGTAGCACCAAGAGGGAGGCTCTGACACTATCAGAAATCCACAAGAAGAGGACAAGGCATTGATGGTACAAGATCAACCAAGTAGAGATGCCTATCAATGGTATCTTGATTCAGGTGCTTCACAGCACATGATGCCATGTAAGAACCTATTTTCTACTCTCACAACAACAGATTCAAAGCACATTTTCTTCGGCGACTCAAGTTTACACAAGGTTGAAGGCCAAGGCTCCATTCGACTACAGTTCCCTGACGGCATCACTAGAAAAGCTAAATGGTGTACTTTATGTACCTAAATTAACAAAAAATCTATTATATATTAGCAAGGTCATTGATCAAGGCTATAGAGCTTTGTTTGCAGCTAGTTGATGTACTATTTCTAATGAGAACTCTAATGAAATCCTCTCTGCACACAGAGAAGAAAATTTGTATATTCAAAGTTACGATTATGCACGTTCTATGGTTAACTCTAATGCTTATGTTGGCATCAAAGACTAGGTCATTTAAACATGCGTTCAATCTTGTACATGCATCGTAACAAATTGGTCAAAGATATGAATATCAATGTTGTCTCTACACCTAATCAGACTGTCTGTGAAAATTGTCTACTAGGCAAACAACCTAGAACAAAATCTCAAAGAGGACAAGCCAAAGAGCGAAGTCCATTCTATCACTAATTCATAGTGACTTATGTGGTCCTATGAGTGTACCCTCTTTGGGTCAAGCTCTATAATACGTTACATTTATTAATGACTTCTCCCGGTTCACCAGAGTCATGTTCATAAAGAACAAGTCAGAAGCATTCAATTGCTTCAAAGAATTCAAGCAATATATTGAGAACTAGACTGGTCAGAGAATCAAAGCCCTGCGGTCTGATTCAGGGGGAGAGTTCCTATCAAATGAAATGACGGACTAGTTATCATCATGTGGCATGCACCATCAGTTCATAGCCAGCTACACTCCACAGCAAAATGGCATAGCTGGGCAAAAGAAGCGAACACTATTGGAAGCTGCACGATCCATGACTGTCAACGCTCAATTACCCCAAATTTTTTGGGCTAAAGCAATTTCTATAGTCTGTTATCTGCAAAATTATTCCAGCATGAAGGTAGTCGACTCCAAGACACCCTTTGAGGCCTACTACAGTTACAAACCAAGTTTGGAACATTTACATATATTTGGATGTCTCTGCTATGCTCAAATTCCATCTAATCTGAGAAAGAAGTTAGACCCAATAAGTTATAAGTATATTTTTATCGGCTATTCAATGTCAGACAAGGCATATTGTATTTATGACGTTAATACAAGTCATATCTCAGTCAGCCGTGATGTTGTCTTTCTTGAAGACAAATTTCATAATTTCAAGCAGAAGCAACCAATGTAGGAGTCTGTCATAGCAGCTCTATTCTCCATCGATAGGCATCGACCTACGGATGTTCAAATACAAGAGTTTGTCCCAACAACTCCATTTGCCATCGATGGTCCTAGACCCACGATTGTTCTCCACGATTGTTCAACCACAAGCTGAAGCTATCCCAATCATTTACCCAGGAGCAACATCCACTCAAGCACCTGCAGTTTGAAGGTCTGCAAGACAATGACAACAACCTGATCGTTTTGTCCCTCTGGCGTTCATCAGTCATGATGAACCTGCCACTATTGCAGAAGCACTGTCAATGCCCAATGCAGACGAATGGAAAGATGCCATGGATGTTGAGTACCATTTCTTGATGAAGAACAAGACCTAGAGTCTTGTTAATCCTCCTATAGGTATTAAGCCTATTGACTCTAAATGGATCTTCAAGCTAAAGCTTAAGCCAAATGGATCAATATCCAAATGGAAAGCTCGTTTAGTGGTTAAAGGATTTGAGCTAGTTTATGGAATAGATTACACTGACACCTTTAGTTCAATCATAAAACATCAACCTATTCTTGCTGGCTATAGCTGCTGTAGAAGATCTGGACATTCACCAGATGGATGTCCAAACAACATTCCTTCATAGATACATACAAGAAGACATATTCATTTATCAACCAGAAGGTTACGTCCTTCAAGGCAAAGAGCCTTTGGTATGTAAATTTAAGGCATTATATGGTCTAAAGCAAGCTCCTAGGCCTGGTATGATAGAATAAATCACTTCTTGTTGCAACATAACTTCACTTCTTGCTCTGTAGACTCTAATGTGTGTCTCAAACGTAAAGGGTCAAGCTATGTTATAATAGCATTATATGTTGATGATTCCTTAATTATCAGCAATTCAAATCAGTTATTATAGGAAACCAAATCCTTGCTTTCATCAAAATTTGAGACAAAGCACTATTCTTTGAGCTACAATGGTAATACAAAAGCTGCACTCACACTAATCACGTATTCAGATTCAGATTGGGCAGGAGACGTGGATACCAGAAAATCCACATCAGGTTAAATTTGTTTCCTTGCAGGAGGACCCATTTCATGGAACAACAAAAGGTAGAAATGCATTTCGTTGTCCTCCACAAAATCCGAATATGTTGTAGCTACATCAGCAGTGAAGGAGATAATTTGGCTAAGAAGGCTACTGCAAAATCTACAATTCCTCCAGATCGGTCCAACAATACTCCAGTGCGACAATCAGAGCTGCATAGCTCTATCTCTAAACCCACATACTCATGCTAGAACTAAACACATACATTAGAGAAAATATGGGCCCAAAGAGGGCCCTATAAGAAACGCCATGTAGGAGAGAGAGAAATAACTATAAAATAATTATAATATCATTTTCTAATTTCTTTACGCATCTGCCTGCACTACTTTCCATGTAAATGAATGCACCTTAGTTTAGTCACATCAAACTTCACTGGTGTTTAACTAGAATTAAAATATAATTTTTCAAAATGCTAAAATATTCCCTCCCAATAGTTAAGAACACTAAAAAATTTGAATTAGGAGTGACATTTCTGAAAAAAGCCCACGCCATCTCTATCTCCAGCAGAGTCGTTAGTGCCATCTCCAGCTTTGTTATTGTCATTGTGTCGTATGTTACTATACTACTATACTGATGACAAAGCTTTATCATCTTCATGTGGATCTGTCACCAGAATATGCTCCACTCAGGACGAGAAATTCAAAGCAACCCAAATTGTCAACTTCTGATATGGTCCGATACATGGAGGAAAAGCTAAAACATGTAGATTTATGGTCATCAGGAACATTGTATCCTATTGATCCATGTTCATTGCAACATCCAGATTTTCATTCGGTGACTCAGTTAATAATCTATATGTGTCATGGTAAAAATGGCCTTTTGGGTTACTGTGAGAATTTGATGCTCTATGGGAATGCACATTCAATGCAAAGAATACATTATTTGGAAGAGGAATCAAGGAAAATATCAAAGGAGTGCGAAAAAAAATCTACAAAGATGAAAACTTGTTTGGATGAAAATGAGATGCTCAAGGAGGAGATCCAAAGGTCGAAATCTTCTTTGCATAATTATACAACTAGTAATGATGAGATAAAAATTGCATTTCAATCCATGCGTATCTCATATTTGTCTCTTGTTAAAGATATGGATGTGCTCAACAGAAAGGTCCGAAGCAACAAGAGAAAAAGACTTGTAAAAAAGGATATATGTGATCTATCATCCAGAGAAGGTCATAGAAAAAGACGAATCCGTGCATTCAAGTTATAGCTTATTTGGTACTGAAAATTGCTTGAACTTTTTAATTCATTCATAATCACTAATTTTGTTATTTATTCATTTCAACTTTCTGTTGATTTGCTTATTATATACTGTTGTGAATACTATGAGTGTCCTAATTTCTACTGACATTTTCATGAACATTATGTTTGCAATGCAGATCAACATTGGTTGTTGAAGACCATTTGGCCGATGAAATTTCAATTGGAAACTCACTAGGCTCTATCTTGACTCTTAAATACATGAAATCAATGTCAAATAATAATAAAATGAAAAAGATTAAGGCTTCAGTTACTGATAGCATTATGGATGAGGTTGAAAAAATATTAGACACTACATTGCTTCAGGGGACATGTGACTTTTCTAGCATCAATAGGGAAGCATATGCAACAACGTTTAAGATGATAAAGGAGACATATGCACAGGTAAATATTAAAAAGTTTCCAATCCCACGACCATTTCATCTTAAAGAAGACCATAACATTCTCTCATGGATATTTAATAGAACATCATATCCTGCCACCATAAAAAATCACATGGAGGGAGTTCCACTCAATATTCCTAAAATTGGCGCTTTCAACATTGAATGGCATTTAGCAGGAGATCTGAAGACATTAAAATGTATGTTCAATGTATCTCATGGTGCTAACTCTAAACACCCTTGTTTGTACTGCATGAAAACAGCAAAAGACATGACAAGAAGTCCAGGAATATCAAGAGATCGAGAAGATTCTAATTGGAAACCTGTACTACCGATTCCTCTACGAAATGTCCATATTTGTACATTTCATGCGGAGGTGCGTATTATAGAAAAAATAATATATCTTCACATCTTGTTTGCATAAAATTACAAGCCAGAGGCCTCTACGAAGGAAGCTATTTTCAGATTAGAGGATGTGTTGTCCAAAGCAGGCTTACATAAAGGCCATGTTAAAAATAAAAAAGATGACAAGTTATCAGGTAAAACAGGAAATATTCCATGCAAGCCGAGCATTGGAGGATCTAAAGCTTGAAGATTTTTATCAGATTATTCTGGCAAACAATCTAAGGTTCAATACACGGTCTGGAAAGAAATTATTGCAGCAACTCAAGATTTTGAAGAAGAAGGTTCTACTCGTATACACAAAGTAGAAGTTTGGAAAAAGTTAGACAACATGGTGAAATACTTGAGAAAAGAAAAAATTTCAAATACTGATGTTCAAATGATACAATAAACAACCAATGAATCTGTGGATGCAGTTTAGAGTGCATGGGGTGTTGATCATATAACACATTATATGGTAAGATTTTGATTTTACACTACGATGGACAAATATGTGCAATTAAATTAGATACTTTTGCTACTAATTTAGATTATGTTTTTATGACATGCAGCCCATATTACGACATCATTCGACATTCTTTGCAAGAAATAGTGGAAGTCTTAGCATATGGTCATCGCAAGGAATGGAGAAATCTCATTGGCAAGCAAGAGCGGCATTTCATAAAAGTACACAACATGGCGGGACTAGCACAAAAAACAGCTATATACTGCAACTTTTCCAATGGTTTTACAGAAGAATCCAAATTTGTCATAATACAAAATCGACAGATTATAAAAAATTTCAAAAAAACATGCAAATTTATACAAGACAGTAGGCTATAGACACACAATAAAATTATGTATATTCAATAAAAATATTTACAAAGTACATCAGCAGTATCTAATATGCTTCCGATATTTTTTCCAATAAAAGTTGCAACTTAGAATCATGCAACAATTTTTTTCTTTCGTATGGATCCAATAGCTCATAGTTTTCATGCTTACTTAGATCAACGTAAGCAGCATACATTGCAAAATGAGATGATCTAAGCATGGAATTCATTGGTCCATATCCTAAAATTTTAACCGCAATACTTTTCTTTATAAAATTATTTTATGCACCTTATTAAGATTATGTCCTCCAAGAAAATGAGACAGTGCCTTGATTGCCATAATCATAGTTTCACCATGTTGATGAAACTTTGAATGGGCAACACTTATCTCATTATTCTTGAAGGACTTCAGATAGTGTCCCAGTGCATGATCTCTTGAAAATTCTCCAACAGAAGATCTCTACCCTCCTCGACAAATTGTGAAATCATCAAGGAAAATTGTTTCCTGAAATGATAAAAAAACAAAGTAAGGTCCAGTATATAATCTGACATAACAAATTTACTAGTACTTGATAAGAGACAAAAACTTACGCATTCGGCTTTGTCTTCTCTGATTATTGTCTCTCCGTCAATATTATGTCCATCTTTCGATGTCAATATTGTTGGTGAATAGAAAGTTGGTTGTGGAAAACCAAGTTGACTTTGGATTCAAAGAAACTCCTCCTCAGAAGGTAGATCATCTTCTTTATTGCGCATTTCCTCCACAACCATTTTCAAGCAATCTTTCCCTGAATAAAACTTATCATTATGTACATTGTCAACACCATGGAGAAGATCATCAGCATCCAAATCAATTATATCCAAAAATTCATCAAGCTCTTTGCTCAAAATGCAAAGAGTCTCAACTTCAGTGAAGTAAAAAAGATCCGATATTGTCAAAAAAGAATTATTATCTATATTATAAGTAGGCAGAGTGATCAAAGATTTATCAAAAGGAGAAAGAGTAGTGGGTGTTCTAGGGCCTATAAAAGTAGCCCTATTTTGAACAGGATCAAAATCAGAACAATCATCTAAACTAACACTCGTATCACTAAAAAAAGTATCTATATCTACAATCTTTGACTTTTCAGACTTTGTACCACTAGAAGAAGCTGCTTCAGAAGTGGAAGGCACAGCCTCCAAATCGTCAGAAATATTTAACAAAAGGAAAAAAAAAACAAAAGCAGACTGAAAATCAACAAATCTACATATTTTATTACGAATTGGGCACTCATCTACAGACTTGAAATCATTATGTAACTTGGTAAACATTCTATCAAGCTTAGCTTTATAGATATGTTTGTCGAGTGCCACCAGGTCTTAATAATGAATCATGTCCTTATTCTGAGATCTGAATAGCGGAGTACTGAGCAGGGACTTAAATCTGAGATATATCTCAGAAAATGCCTCCACACCAGGGCCCTCAGTTATCGAAGGTAGAATAAAAAGAAAAGAAGAAAAAAGAGATTTGAAATAGTCCAACCTATCAGTAATACCAAATTCATTAAAAAAAGAAAGCAAACTGGATTCAAAATTAGACATTTTAAACAAAAATAACAGAACTGAAGTTCCAACAGGTCAGACAAGCACTTCAAGGCAACCTACGCTTGAGAGAGATACTTGAAGTTGGAGTATCGGATCCGAGCGCAAGAACAACGAGCAGACTCACAGTTGCTTTTTTTGTGATCCTGACGGTTGAATCCTTGCACATTTATCTCTAAATGCATATGTACATGTTGGACTAGAATTTCAGAAATAAATTTTTCTCCTGATGATGTTCTGAAATCCAAAATTCTGGCCTTCCAATAAGATCAAAATGATAGTTTTGACCTTTTCCTTTATCACTCTCTTTAATGCTTTCCAATGGGAGATCCTAGGATTAGACATGAATTGACTTAACATGCTAACAATGTATGCTAAATCTGGTCTAGTACACAACGTTGCATACATCAAAGATCCTATTAGTGAATGATAAGGGTACTTCGCTATGTTGAGTACTTCACTATCAAAATCAGCACAAGTAGGTTTAGTCAATACTATACTTGGATCCATTGGAGTATCAATTGGTTTGCAATCAAACATATGAAATTTTTTTTAAATGCCTTTTAGATATGTATGCTGGCTAAGATAGATCTTCTTCTAAAGTCTATTTCTAGTAATGTGAATTCCTAGCAAAGAATGGACAGCTCCTAAATCAATCATGTCAAATTCCTTTGACAGATCACTCTTAGTAGTGTGCAGAAGAGAAGTGTCATTAGACAAGATAAATGCATCATCTACATAAAGAGCTATGTGAACTGAATTGGCATCTATATGCTTCGAATAAACATTACAGTCAGCTGAATTATTTGCAAATCCCAATTGAATGAGATAAGAGTTGATTCTATCGAACCATGCCCTTGCGGCCTGTTTAAGACCCTAGATTGCTTTGTGCAGCTTGCATACTTTGTGCTATTGGCCTTTGACTTCAAATCCTTTCAGTTGGAAGGTATACAGTTCCTCTTCAACGTTGTCATTGAGAAATGTGGTCTTGACATCCATTTGGTGTATTTCAAGGTCTTCTACAGTTGCTAACGCAATCAGAGTCCTGATTGACTGCATCTTGATGACAGGATTAAAAATTTCTTAATAATCCATTTCTTGGACTTGAGTGAATCCTTTAACCACCAGCCGTGCTTTCCATTTAGAGATCCACTTGTTGTCGATAACTCTCTTGTGAGAGGGAAAGTCGACCAGTGTCCAGTTCTGCTTCGTCAAAAATGAGTTGTAATCGCTTTCCATAGCTTCTTTCCACTTCACAACATCCTTGGAGTTAATTGCTTCGGCTAGGCTCTTTGGTTCTTCTGATGGAGTCCAGAATGTGGTCCCCCTCGACCCTCAGCTAATCTCATTGTCTTTGAGCCTTCCGCACACCCCAAACCTATCATACTCCCGAGGCCTTACCAAATTTGATGTGTCCACCTTCTTCCTCTCGAATCAAGGTGATGTCAACACCAAAACCAATGATGGATTTCTGATCACGCATACCATGAATCTGAATCTCTTTGACACGATGGAATTCCTGTCCGGCACCATCATTGTGAGCTTACATTGCCCTCTATGCGTGTCCAAGCAAGTTGTGGTCATGTTGACCATGATGGAGGGACCGAACACTATTTGTGATTGGGCCTCGCTTCTTGCTAAGGAGTTGTAGGCTGCTTTCAAGCATCTCTCTTAGATCACCTACGGTGGTCTGATAACTATCATAGACTACACTCATCTGGAAAACATAGGTGTTCGAACGCCTATGCCATCCTCCCCACTAGCCAACTCCACTCTCTAGGACGCACTTATGGCACTGTTGGCAGGCTAGCAGTCACCCTCCTTTACCTCATCTCCTACATGCACCAGTTCCACACATTTCTCTCCAATTCACATCGTATCTCCACCCCACAACCTTGTCCACCCACCAGCCGCCACTTCTCCCATATCCTCCATTGTCGCCACTTCTATTTCCTCCCCCATTGTCACCACTCTAGCCATCGCCACATCGCCCCTCACAGTCTTTATTCCATTAACCTCTTCTCCCATTCGTCCCACGGTTGTTTCCACCATCGCCACTCCCACCACCGTCTCCACCCCCATCTCCACCACGATCGTTCCAATTATCACCACCATCTCTGTCACCACACCTCTTCCACCACCCATCGTAACTCTACCATCGTCGGCCAGCTGGGATACTCAAGCTCAGGATTGCTGGACCACATTAATGGGTCTCCAGCAACACCTCCACTAGATGCTCTCTAGACGAGCTACTGAACAAGCTCATGTTCAATTGCTGGCAGGGCAAATGCTATAGGCCTTGACTGATCAGGTCATGTAGTTCAAAAGAGCGAGCGAAAAAGAAAGAAATGAGATCCAGTCCACCACTTGACAGCAAGCCAGCTAAAGAAAGCAGAGCAAGCAATTCAGCAAGACCAACAACTCGAGTCTAAACTTCAGATCGCCGAGCTAGGCCAAGAGAAGACTGCATAGAAGAAGAAAAAAACTTACCAATCCTACCGCCACCACTTGGTACTGAAACAGACCATGCTGGAACAAGAACGAGAATCTCTCAGAGCCTCCGAGAGATCCCTCAAGGATTACGTCTGCCAATTGGAGCGTAATGTCTCGAAGGAACAAACTAAAATGCAGAGGGGCCAGACCAACTTCATAACTAAATAGGCGGCCCTAGAACTGAAAGTCCAACAAGCAGACCAGCAGGTGCAGGCCATCCAGACTGCTCTTGATCAACTAGTAGCAATGGTAGAAGAAGAAACACCGGCCGCTTAGAAGCTACAAAGGAAGCGCGCTGAGTACTACAAGAATCATTCTACCAGGGTGCTGCAAACCTATCAAGACCAGTGCAAACTTCATGATGATGTGCTCAATACCAAGGATACAAAGCTGGCAACCCTATGCGCCATGCTCAAGAGGACGAGCAAGCGCTCAAAGTGACTGAAGCTGAACTGCGAAATATGAAGAAGCAATTCACTACTGTTCTAGAGTTTTCCATTACTCTAGACAATAATTTACCATTTATTTTTCAGTATCTCATTAGATTAGCTTTTTATTATTTTCTTTGTCTTTTTCGATTTCCTCTCTCTTTAATTCAAATCTCATTCATGTTCATCAGAATGCATCGGAGGCCAATAAGAATATATTTGTTTTTGTCGTCCTTACCGGGTTCGCCACCACCGTTGCCCTCCCTGACACTCTTCGTCTCACCTATAATGAGCTCAGAGCCCTCTACCATGACTGCCATCAATACCATCTTGCCACCCTTATCATCTATTACAATGCGTCCTTGGCACAATATAATGCCATTGTCCAAGATCCATCCATCAAGTATCCATGCTAGATCTCTCATTTCTCATTCATTGAATCCGCATCCACCTTCGACTACCAAGAGCTCCAGCTCTCCTTTCCACATTTTGACCTCCAAACTGGCGAAGACTACACCTTCGACTAGGATCTTCAGTACGCCTCCCAAGCCCAAGCCACTACCTCCCTTCCAATCAACCCCAACATGCCCAAGCTTGGGATTGATCTCCTCCTTGTAACCTTTCACTACCTCATGCCATTTCACCTTTTGTTGCTTCTTCACCACCACCCACTGTTTCTTCACCCCCCAAATCTGATCCTCCATCAACTTCCAGTATTCCTCCATGCCCAATTGACAACCTTCCTGATCTTGTAGCAGTACATAAGCATTGGTATTACAAAGTACTCTCGGTACCTGATTCAAAGCAGCCGACACTCTTCATTGAAAAACATCTGGATATCCCGAGCAGAGACGACTATATCTTACTAGGAAAGTTTGAGGAGCTCATCAAGAAGAAATCGGTCGATATCCTATCACTTTTACATCCTTAACTAGAGTGGAGGAAGGTGGCACTTCTATGCAAGCCAGAGCTAATCAAAGAATATCTACGCAAGCCAGATCTAATCAAAGAATATCTGATGACATTGGCAGAATTATGGGCAGATCCATCATACCACCCCATGCCTAGAAGGAGATCTGGGTCAATGCTGAAACTCCAAGCATCGGGGTCTACAATTGGCCAGTAATAAAGTCAGAGAAGGGTTTGAGCACGACAATCAACTTTCAAAGGGCCCTCAATCGCTTTCTGACCGATGCGACTAACTCTCCAGATCCCATCATACTGGAAGCCTACTACAATGTGGAGACATTGTTGACAGTTGCAAAGGTGGATACTAGGTGGGACTTGTGTTTTGCTGAAAACCTCTTCGATCCCAACAAAGCCTTCAAAACACCGACCATCGTGGATCAAATTCCTTTGTACCGGACCTACCATCGCTTGTCTGCCATGTCATTTGCCAATATCACAAGGTTGGAAAGATGGTACACGACCGGCTTCCCTAGCAATATGCACCCAACATTCGGCCCAATACGCTTGCAATACACAACACACAGCACATTGTGGACCCGTTCCATCAACGTTGTTGCGGAAACCCATCAAAAAGTTTGTGATGCCGAAGATGCGAAGGGCAAACAGATAGAGCAGACTTCTTGAAGCACTTCTCACCACCTAGTATCTTATTTCTTTAAAAGAAAACAAAAAAAATTGGACAAAAAAAAAACCCCAAGAAAAGAAGTGTAAAAACAATATCAACAAACTCATCTTAATTTTTTTGTTTTTCAAGTTCATTCATTTTTTCTTTTTCATTTTCATATATTCTTTTATCTATTTATTTAATTTTTTCATTCTCTATCTGTACATACACCTTCTTTATTTCCCCCCCCCCCACTATAGCACAATTTTGTTGAAAAATTTTATCATATTTTTCACCGTGTCTCTTTCCCCTCTTGTCTATACCCCTTTTCACCCACTTTCGCAACGGTTTCACATCGCCACACACGCCAATGCCAATGACATACGCAGGTGCCAAGGGATTGTCACCAAAATTGCAGTGGGGGCATGTTAGAAGATTTGGTGAAGATTCTTCTAACGGATTCTAGATGCTGAACGAGCCTAATGAATATCAAGTGAAGGAATTGAGACGCCAAACTACACTATGGAGCATCGACAATAAACCAAGGAGGAGTTCCAAAATCTAGATTTACCGGAAAAAGCCAATATCAGAAGGTCGACAAGTTGCGGACTGGCCAATGAGTAAAACCAAAGCCCGTGCCTCCCAAACATATCTTACGGCAACAAGAATAAAACGATGGCTGAGTCGGCAAAAAGACTCAGATCTAATTGTAAATATAACGTCAGACACCCTTAGAAGGTGCACTATACTCGTAAGCCGAGGGCACGAGAAATAGAAATAGATCTAATCTCCAATGGGCCAAAAATAAGAAAGGACCCAAGTAGTTTTTAAATACATTTTGGTTCATAACTTTTTAAGATAGTCAAGTTGTTATGGCATATGGTTTTTGACACCATTTTGTAATTACTTTTCATTTGTAAGAATAGAAATTGAGAGAGAAAGAGAGCAGAAAAGCCTCCTCCTCCACATTTTTTTACTTTGTGAAGCCCTCTTATTTTGCCATTGTATGTTTGATTGTTGATGTATGAATGTCTGATTGTTGTTTCCTAATCATGCTATCACACTAAAGAAGATTATTAGCTCATGCTTTCATCCATTAATCCCCAAAATCACACAATAGTAAAATAGGTGCTAGAAACACATTTGGAGTGATCAATAGAATCCATTAGGTAGATTTATTTCCATTGCTCCCCTCCCTTGAAAAGATAAGCCTCAAGAGGAGAAGATCTAGTGCTCAAGAAGCCTAGATTTACCAAGGAAGCCAAGATCCAAGAAGAGGATCTTCACACACCAAAATCCAAAAAGAGCCAAGGAGAAGAACGTTAAGCGATCCACCCCTCATCTAAGCCATTCCATTTTCAGATTCAAAGCCAAGATTGACAATCTTGGTAGGCTTAGATTCCATCTAGATCCATAGTTTAACCCCCTCCCCATTGGATCAAATCCCATTACTACATCAATACTCACCCGGTTGGAGATCCAAACCCCGACCTTGCCCTCTTGATTGCGACGATTAGGGAGGCACGAAAAGGCTCCAACAATCAAATTAGATTAGGGTCAAAATTTGTACTATTCACACATGTGGACAGGTCTGTACCTCAAAATAATTTCCGTTTTTCATTAGATCCAAATAATCTCATAGTGATTGATCAATGATGAGTTTTTTGGTGTTAGATCTAAGAAAAGCATCAATGATTGTATGCCATTGATTGGATTTGACTTTGTGTCATTAAATTTAATTAATTGAGGCTGGGATCAAGCCCTCTTAAAGTGTTTAACAGGTCTAGAAAAACCATTGAGAAGGAGCAAGGTTTTAGCTAGTTTTTGTCCAAAAATGGCCGAAATTACTTTATTTGATTGTAGCTTGATAGAATCTCATCTCATCTTCATTTCACCTTTTTGACAAAGTCGTAGAACCGTGGCTAGAAGTCCATTGAGAGGGCTAGAAGCCAAATTTGAGACAATCACTACAAGAGAGACCTTTGTGAGTTTCTAGGATCGAATCAAAACCAATTTATTGTGCATTTGTTTGTAGAATTCATTACGGAGATGGGAACAATTGGTGCTTTCCTTCTAGAATCTAGTGAAAGATTAAACTCTACAAACAATTCCATTTGGAAGGTGAGGATGGAGTCACTAATGGTGTTCCAAGACCTCTATGAATTTGTGCTTGAAAAAGAGGATGAATCTCTTAGATACAAGAAGAAAGCTAGGCTAGAACTTCATTGCATTAAAATGAATGTTAGCAATGATCTATTTAAGGAAGTTTCTTCTTGCAGATTGGCCAAAGAGGTATCCATTTATGAATCCAACAACACTTCTAGAGTCCTCACGATTATAAATCAAATTTTGCAAAGCATGAGAAGAAGTGAGGAAAATGCACAAGATTATTTGCTTAGAATCAAGTCTCTCAACAGGAGTTAGCCTCTATTGGAGAGAAAATTCAAGATAATGAGCTTGTCCAAGTGGTCTAAAATGGCCTAGGTGACGGTCCAAGGCTTTGCCTTCCAAGAAACTTTGCCCACAATTGATAAAGTTCATAGTGTACTTGTAGTTGAAGAATGTAGGATGCTCCACTTGATCAAGATTTTGGTATAAACCCTCAAGAGCAACTTTAGATAACAGTGAAAAGAAATGACAACATTCTTGCAATGGTTGAGGTCGAGGAAGATTGGTGTCTCAATCACATTCGATCAGAACTAGACATGTTGCAATTCGATCTACCTCAGTACTATCAGTTTGTGATTGAATGGTGTAAAGGTACGTTATGCCATATAGAAATATTTCCTTATTTCAATTTCTAAGTGAATCAGGTTCATAAAATATATTAATTAAAACAATTTCTCTTGTGCAAGTAAGAGTAAGGCAGGAAGAGCATAAAAAATACAAAGACATTGGAACATCCATCGAAATTGAAATCACTATGGAATTTTGTATTATGTAATACAATTTTTTGTATACATCATTTTTGAAAATATATGAACCACTTTTTCTATGAGGCTCTTTCATTTCTATGATCTTCATTTCCATGGTGCATAACACAATATAATTGCAACTGGATAATATGAGTTTTCAATAACAAGATTCATTGTCTCCTGCAAGAAATGCGCTATCTCCATTGGGGAGATTTTCAGTCACTTGAACTCCAGTGATCATTACAATCGACGCTTGCCCTTGTTAATGTCTCGTACTTATCGGTTGTATTTTTGGTCTTTATTGCCTTGGTTTGTATTGTCCTTGTCTTGGCATATTTGGATATGTTCAGAAGATGAATTGATGAAAGCTTTGTTGTAAGAAATCTAAGTTTGTCGCATGTTTGAATTGGTTGTGGCAAAGGTTCCATCAGATCATCTTTCTGAACTTATCCAAAAAAAACCATGGTAAAGGAAAGGCAGACCAAGGCTATGAAAAACAAACTTGTCGAAAAACCGTAGAAATTGAGATGAATGAATCATAATCTGAATTAATAATAGGAAAATAAACAGGAAATGCATTATCTTCATTGGGGAGATCGTCAGTGACTTGAACTCCAGTGACCACTACAATCAGATATCAAATCGACGCTTGCCCTTGTTGAGGTCTCGTATATATCAGTTGTATTTGGTCTTCATTGCCTTGGTCTGTATTGTCCTTGTCTTGGCATATTTGTATATGTCCAGATGATGATCTGATCAAAGTTTTGATGCAACAAATCTAAGTGAACTAATGTCGCATGTTTCGATTGGTTGTGGCAAAGGTTCGATCAGATCATCATTCTGAACTTATCCAAAAAAAACATGGTAAAGGCAAGGCAGACCAAGGCTATGAAAAACAAACATGTCGAAAAATCGTAGAAATTGAAGATGAATGAAACATAACCTCAATTGATAAGATTAAAAAAAACAAGTAAGAAGAACCATAGAAAAACTATAAATATATTTCTATTAAAAATTTCTATACATGTGTCTCATCCACATCAAGTGAGACGAATATTTAATCTCAACTATCTATGATCTCTAAATCCATTTCTCCAGTTGGAAGTAGCTTGGGTGGAGGACACTGCAACTGGATATGAATTTTCGATCACCAACTTTATAGTCTCCTACCTGAAGTGCATTATCTCCATTGGTCAGAATTGCTTGCTTTTTCATGCTTTTTGACTCAAAATAGATAGTAAGAGCTAAAATCCAGCAAAATCAGATCAACTAGATGGCTATAATTCTGTAAATTGGTTTGCATGTGGTTGAGAAAGAGTTGCATGTCATGAATTTCCACTTTATAGTGTAGAAAAAATCGGAAACTAATTGAAACACCTTCCACTTGAAATAAGTAAAAGAGATATAAGAATCCTTATGGTCACCATCTTTGCCACTGGTGCAGAGGTCTCCTCATAATCAATTCCATGGATTTGAGCAAATCCCTTGGCACATAATCTTGCCTTGCACTTGTAAATAGTGCCATCTTGATTATACTTGATTCGAAATACCCACTTGGATCCAATGATGTGCTTGTTGGATGGAGGATCCACAAGCTCCCAAGTGTTGTTGATCATCAAGGCTTCATACTCTTGCTTCATGGCATCATACCACTCCTTGGTATTGAGTGCCTCTTCAACATCCTTTGGCTCTTCATGAGAGATGAAATATGCAAAATGGGTGGAATCAAGCTCCACTTGCTTGCCTTTGTCATCATAGGAAAGCCTCTTAGGCTCGGATCTCTTTCTAGAAGTCCTCCTAGGTGTATGAACCCGAGGAATCTCCTCCTCAAATCTTGACCCCAACAAGTCTTGATGATCTTCAATAGGCATGATAGGTGATGGATCTTGAGGTTGCTTGAACTCGGCCCCTTCAAATAGTGGATGTTGATCTTCATGAAATATAACATCTCTACTTTCAATCACTTGGGAAGTAGAGAGCACAAAGACTCTATAAGCCTTTTTGGTGGATGAATATCCAATTATGATCCCTTTGCTAGAGCATGGATCATCCTTCTTCCTTGTTTTCAAGGGAATATGTGCAAAGCAAATAGTGACAAATACTCTAAGGTGATCAATCTTAGGCTTCTTATTGAATACGACCTCATATGGTGTCCTTCCTTCAAAAGCAAGATGTGGGAGTTTATTGCAAAGATAACTCACACAAAGTTATAGCTTCTCCCCAAAAATCTTTAGTTAGAGACCATAAGATATCCCTCTCCATCACTTGCAATAGAATCTTCTTTCTCATTTGAAAGGTTGGCTTGCTTAAATTGATTCTTCTTCTTGAAGCAATTAGTGTTCCATCTTGCCACAAAAGAAGCATTTGATATTCTTCTTCTTCTTCTTTGAGGTAGAAGCATGAGAGGAATCCTTCTCCTCTCCATCTTGGTCTTTTGCTTTGTCCTTGGAGATGTGTTGGTGTTGCTTTTTGCTCTCTCTTTATGCTTGGCAAAAAAAGCTTTGCCATCACCATTATGATTGATTGATAACTTATCCATTCTTAGTAGCTTGTTCTCTTACCTTGATTCTTCAGCCATAGCAACACTTTGCAATGCCTCCAAGCTTGGTAGTTCTTCCTTGATAGCATAGGATTGGACAAGATTGTCATAATCATCCTTTAAGCCATTGAGTATGACTTGAACTAGCTCTCTTTGATTGATCGGATCTCCAATACAAGCAAGCTCCCATTGTCTTTGACTCTCAATACATAATTGGTTGCACTTTTATCACCCCTTTGATAGCTTTGGAATATTTGATTCCTTAGAGTGAGAAGTCTTGAGATATTCTTGGCTTCATAGATTGCTTTGAGAGTGTCCCAAGCATCCTTGGCCGATGTGCAAGCACCAATCTCCCTCAAAATCTCATTGGAGACGTTCATTTTGATATAGTGGTAATTTTGTGCTTCTTGAAGGATTTGAGGCTCCTCCTCAATCCCAAGCACAATATTTCCATCAATCTTGGAGTGTTAGAATAGACTCCATCTTCAACTTCCAAATAGAATAATTGGAAGTGGATAGCCTCTCACTAGGCTCCAATAGATAGGAACCCATTGATGCCATGAACTTGTAAAGGCTCCTTGTGAAATGGACAAAAAAGTGTTGCTCTCTCTCTTACTATAGGACTCAAAGAGGGTGTGCTACCAATTCCTATGGAAGATCTTGCAACAAGGTGAGATAATGCGCCTTACTAGCTTTTCTGATCCCTCTTGATCTAGATCACTCTCACTTCAATTGATGAAGAATGGACAAAGATTGAGTCAAGCAAATTTTGGCACTTGTGAGACACTCCAAAAGACCACAAATCACTCAAGTGCAAGCAAGTTGTTTGAAATATTGTGTCTATGATCTTGATTTGATGACTAGATCTCAAAAAAGTGTGATTGGCAAGCCTAGAAGTGGGATTTTTTATCAAACAAGCATAAGAGAGTCAAAGATAAAAGTGTCCAACCCACTTTGATTTAATTGACTATAACTTTTGATTGGGAGATCCAATCACAATGAAGTCAATTGCTACACAACATTAGGGCCCTTTTTGGACTCAAAAAGGGCCTCTTCCTTGCCTAAACCAGTTTGATAATCTGGATTAATTCACTTGCTAATAGTCCTATGTGGCAGTTCACCTTGGGTTTAGCTTGAGTTAGATCCTAGTCACATAGGTTGCACTTGAACCTAGTATATTAAATGAATAAAGAATTAAATTCAATGATTGTAAAAATAATAATTTATTTTTGAATTTGTGAGGAGCTGAAATTTTTTTTGCACTTCATCCGTATTTTTTTTACGCTTGTTTTGGAGAGAAAAAAGGTTTTAAATTTTTTTACATTTCATATTGAGGTTTAGATAATAAAAAAAAGGTACAATGGGGGGGGGGGGGGGGCTTGTACCATAAAGAAAAAAAAAAATTAGATTGTGATGGGGTCCCCACCCCCCCCCCCCCCCCCCCCCCCCCC
This sequence comes from Diphasiastrum complanatum, assembly GCA_029204225.1. Classification (NCBI taxonomy): domain Eukaryota; kingdom Viridiplantae; phylum Streptophyta; class Lycopodiopsida; order Lycopodiales; family Lycopodiaceae; genus Diphasiastrum; species Diphasiastrum complanatum. The sequence goes on from CM055101.1 coordinate 58,905,099, forward strand.
CCCCCCCCCCCCCCCCCCCCGCCGCTCCCCCTACATGGTCGCCCTTCCTTCGGCCGTGCAACTCCTCCTTGCTCGCAACCCACCCCGGGTCGCCTAGCCTCGTTCGCCGCCCAGCTCCAGAGAGGGCCCAGCTCCCGAGAGGGCCCAGAACATAGCGTCGGCCTATGTACGAGCTCAAGCTAGGCCTGCAAGGGAGCTGTGGGCAGCGAACAAGGCTAGTGGCCCGGGGTGGGTTGCGAGCAAGGAGGGGCATCGGGAAGCTAACCGTGCAGAGGGGAGCGTGGAGGGGGGGGGGGGGTGTTGTAAACCCCCCCTTACATTTTGAATTTTTTTTCTTTATGGTACAAGGGGGGACCCCCCCTTTGTACCTTTTTTTTCATCTAAACCTCAATATGAAATATAAAAGAATTTGAAACCTCTTTTCCAAAACAAGCTTAAAAAATATATGGATGAAGTGCAAAAAAAATTCAACCCTTCACATATTCAAAATCTGAATTTGGGCCTTGCTTTTGAGTGTGACATTGTCATAAATAAGGGGCTAGGGGAGTGTAGTTATTGTGTGGTTAGTGGGTGACTTAGATTTTGAGATTTAATCTAGGCCATTGGATGTGCCATGTCATATGGACCATTCTATCTCAATTGTCACTCTTTTATTGGTACACATGTCATCATTAACACTAATTATAATTAGTGAAGAGGCCCTTTTTGAGTCCAAAAAGGGCCCTAATGACTAGACTCAGATAGCTTTCAAACTAGCTATCAAGCATCAAATTTGGCTCACACATGGAAGAGAACTAAGGGACTAAATTTTGTTGTTCTTCACATGTGTCTGGGAAGGAAAATCCATACAATATCAGAAATGTTTCAATCCTTATGATAATGAACCATTTTGATCAATAGATGCTTGAGATAGCATGGGAGATGCGAACTAGTCTCTCTACATCTAGATTTTCAAGAAAATTTTGAAACTTTGGATGAAACAAGCATCAAATACTTAGGTAGGCTCTGAATTCCATGTTAAATTTCACACGTGTGGGAATGCCCTAAAGTGTGTGATTGATCTCCTAAGCAAGCTTGTGCACTTGCCAATGGATTCTAGATTGATTTCCAAAATCTAGATCAAAAAGCAAGGCATAGAGACAAAGATGGATGAAATTGTTGATAACCAAAGTTCATACACATGAAAAGGAAAAGCTTCTTGAAAATACAAAGGAAAATTAAGCTCCTCTCCTCGGGTAGAGAGAGAATAGAGCAAATTCAAACTCGTGTAGAGAGAGAAAATCAAACAAGCAAATCTCACCAACAAGATTGACTCAAAGTCTCAACATAATTAATGATCATAAGGAGAAGTACATATAGAGTGTGTGGAGATCCCTCCTTGCATGCTATTGGACCCCTAATCATAGCCTCTTCCTATTGGACCCCTAATCATAGCCTCCTTAATTCTATTGGACCTCTAATGAGGATCTCTTGATTTCTATTGGACCCCTTGACCAAGGCCAACTCTTTGACTTCATCACTCTTCAAATTGCATTGTCACAAGTGTCAAGACCCTATTCATATGCCTACCTAGCTCGAGATTACATCATGACTCACTTTTGGCTCAATAGAGGCATTACATGTGGACATTGCCAATTTGCCATCTATGCCAATTTGTGGCCCTATCACAACTCTACACAAAGAAGCTTGATAAAAACTTTATGAGACCCCTAAGACTAAGATAGATAGCTTTTTATGATTTTCACAAATTACTACGTGCACCTCGGCCAAGGAGGCTTGGGATACCCTCAACCCATTTATGAGTCCAAGAATACCTCTAGGTTGCTCACACTTAGGAATCAAATTTTACAAAGTTTCCAAAAGAGTGATAAGAGTGCCTCCAATTATGTTTTGAGCATGAAAGATCTTCATAAAGAGCTTGCTTGCATATGAGACCACCTCAGCCAAAGTGAATTAGTGCAAGTGATCCTAAATGGATTAAAGGATGAATTTGACAACCTTGTACAATCTTATGCAATCAAGGAGGAGCTTCCAAGCTTGGAGGCTTGAAGGAGTGCTTAAAGAGTGTAGGCAACAGAACAAGTTCTTGAGGATGAACAAAATTTCAATCAAGGATGGTGGAGACCACAAAGCTTTATTCACTAAGGACAAGTGTAGTGTGTTATTTCCTACCCTAGCCTCAATCGTAGATCCAAGCTCACAAGGATCAAGGAGATGAAGTTAGATGTCACGCGGAGGTTCGTTCTCATGAGAGCAATAGCATATTTCATAATCCAGCATGTGCACATTAACACTAAAGATCCATTAACACTAAGCATTAACACTACATCCATTAACCCTAATCCACAATGATAGAAACTCGCTCTTCTCTCTCTCCCTTTCTCTCTCACAAAAAGCATAAGAACATTCAATTCCATTAAGCATCAAATCCAACAATTAGAAAAGCATGAGAGATGGAGGAAGAAAGACAGAGAGCAAGGACATTCCTGATCCATTCCATAAGAGGGCCAACCTGCTTGTATTGAAATGAAAAGAGAACATGTAAAATGATTCGAAACTACCACTTATATAGTGGATTGGAGGGTCTTGGCCTCAATTCCTATTGGCCAAGTTCTACCTCCCTAACTATTCAAATTTGAAAAAGAGTGGAAACTCATTCAATAATTGGAGGGAACCAATTTGAAATTGAATTTTGGTGGGAGCCCGTACTTTATTCACTAACTTGACTTTTGGGCCCTGCGACATGAAAAGTCTCGCAAAAAGGCCTAAAGTCCTTTTATTAACCTTTAACTAATCAAATAACTATGTGATCATCGGGTTGGACTTACCACGTAGGGTGCCAAATCCCTCTCACTTATTAACTAGGGTTAGGATTGCCTTGGGATCTGCAAACCCTCCAATAGTATCTCCCACCAAAACTAGTGGCGGTCTCATGACACCTCGAGAGATTATTCACTTGGGGCTCTGGTTGGCCTCTCTTCACAACTTTATCAGGTGGTACTACACCTTCTCCATGAATTTTAGGTGGTCCATATTGAAATCGGACTTGTGTGACAGAAAGCACTTATTTGCACCAGCACTCCAATTTGTCCATGTCGTAAATCTAGACTCCCATGATCCTCCCAACATCGCAGCTCGATAGTATAATCTGGCTACAGGCAATTGATCGTGAACCTTGTCAAACGCCATAGGAATATTTGAATCGAAAGCCAATATGAGTAGGCAATCATCCCATCTAGTAGAAACGGACACCAACTTGGACAAGTTGCTTGCAAACATAGTTGACTTCCTAATAGTTGGATTTGGTGAAGATGTATACTCATATGCATAAGCCTAGAGGGCTCGGTTGAAATCCACTACAATTGTCAAAATTGTATTTCCGATATATTATGGGACAATTTGGTGTATGGATGCTGATTTGATCCATTTGTACACCCAAATATTTCCATTTATTTCGGTGCGGCATCAGGACATCTAGGAAAAATCTTAGCAATCTTTTTTGTTGCGTTGCTACTCTTAGCATGCACCTCTTCCAAAGCTTTCATCTTTTCATCGAATTGAGACTGCATCTTATCCACCTACATCTGTTGCTTTTGACCAAGTTTCTCGAACTCATTCATCATCAACTCCGTAGTAGCATTAATATTCGTGGATGCAATAATGGTGGATGTATTAGTGGTTTGTCCCGCGGTATAAGACAGCATTTTTATATTTGGTTCGTCATTAGAATCTTCATCCTCCTCTCGTATCGCATCATCCATAGCATGTTGTAAGGAAATATACTCAGTATGGCTTTTTAGCTCACGTCTAATCCTTTTAGGTAGACCTGCTAAAAACCACATAATTATGGATCGTCGTTAATTAAATCGGGATCACACTCAAATCTAAGTTGCTTAACCCGTTCAATATAATCTCGCACTCAATCTCTTTTTCCGATTTTAATTTTATTTAAAAGTAGGAGATGATCTTCCATAAACTTTCTGGGTTTAAATCTTGTGATGATGGCTTGTTTAACAACTTCCCAATCCGAACGTTCTATTTTGTCTTGGTTATAAAACCAATCTTGTGCTGCTCCAGTTAAGGCCATAGGAAATAGCTTGATTTTATCTTGTGAAAAAACTTCGCCATAAACCTCACATAATTCAGAATAGATTTTGAGAAATGTGACAAGATCAGATAACCCATTATACTTTGCTATCTCTAACCGAGGTGACCTTCTAACAATAACTGGGTTAACGTTCGTAGGACCTCCTCCTCCTTCAGCCATAATTGCAAATTACTTCAATCAGACAATGAGATTGGATCTATATTTTTCAATCAAATCCTATCTCTAAATAAATTTGTAAAAATTCTATCACTTGACAATAATCAGAGTTTTGATTTTTTGGAAAAAGGTCTCTGATCAAGCGATCGACACTTCTAAAATCAGGATTTTTTAGAATCAATATAAAAAATGTAACAGAATGTCTTAGAAATTTGACAATGGCTAGATCTTGTAGATCAGAACCCAAAAATAGTACGGGCGACGGTTTCCTAGGCGAAGGTTCTTCACTGTTATTTTGGATAAAAAAATCACTAATCTGGCTGTTTCTGACAAATCTTCGCCGACTTGACAATGGGTAGATATGACACAGATAAAACTAGGGTAAAACTAGCGAAGGTTCTTTATGATGAACAATAAGGTTTTTGTAGCTTGGCAAGGATTAAAATAGACTTTTTGGATTAAAAGTAGGTGAAGGTTTCGGCGAAGGTTCAACAGTATACTATCATTTTTATAAAAAGTGACCTTTTTTTGACAAAAATAGGTCAATATGATAACTAAATGACCTTGACTTTTCACCCCCAAGTCACTGATTATCAAAAATAGTATGTTGGACAGACTCTGACTCTAGCGAAAGTTCCTTTTCTCACATAATTGATATACACGTATCTAGAAGTATTATGTATACTTGAGCTACAAAATTCTGCTGAAAAGGTCTCTAGAAGTATGTATGATTGAGCTACTATATACAGATTTCACTTTCAGCAGCTATGGCTGCCTTAGAAACGCCTGCGTCCACTTACAGGCACGCAGGATCTGGGCGCGTGTGAGATTAGAAGGAAGATCCGAACTGAGCTATCTATCCAGCTCCCTGTGCGGCGCCGCCTCGATCGCAGACAGGCCCACCCACGGGCTTTTGCTGATGAAAAGGACGCTCCCAGCAGATAGCATAAGAATCCAGTCTGCTTGCCCGGCGCGGCTGCTGTCCCGTCAGCAGCCAAGTGAACCAACTAAGCAGCCAGTCTACTTTGGATTTGCGATCTCAGTAGCCCACCGTGATCTGAGATCTCCATTCTCGAGAGTCCACAATTTTTGTTCAAATTTCAGTCCCTTTCAGCTCCCTTACTTCGCTCGCTCTGGGAAGTCTGTGTTGGAGTGCGGATATGCGCGCCCGTCAGACAGGACGAGCAATTGGATTCGGGTCCTGGCAGCTCGTATGTGCGAGAGCCTGCAATGCATGTTGCTATCTGCGAGAAAGGACTTCACAAAAGAGACAGAAAAAAGCCGGTCGTGGATAGCTTCTAATTGAGCATGTGTTGCATCAAAGACCAAGGTTCTAAATTGAGGAGTAGATTCAGCCTCTCAGCCTAGAGTCAGGAGTCAGGATTCCAGAGTCCGGACAGTAGTGCGATCTAGTGCGAATCTATGGCTAAGGGAGGTTTAAACTTTGCCGAATCCTGACCTTATGGGAGTAGTTTTAAGTCTAGATTCTGGAGGATTATGGAGAGGTAGAAACTGAAAACATGTAAAGATAACTTTTATTTGGCCAACATCGAATATTGTAAAGGGAAGCCAGTCACTGTTCTCAAAAAACTCTGTGGAATCGTACAAACCTATTGTTGAAAATGGCATCTCATCTATTGGTTTCAAAGTTTTCTGTAGTCTTTTCACATGTTAAAAATTCATTATCGTTAGTTACAGATTCAGAATTTATGACATTTATTCTAGTATTTTATCTCTTCCACGGACGTGTCGTAAATTTTTTATAAGGTTGGCTAGAATCACTTTTACGAAACTGCATTTAGTTGTTGTCGCTTGCAATTCCAAATCCTATCTACAATTTATAAAGCTGCAACATGTAACTTCTAACAGGGAACTTAGGTCACATATATCCAACCAATATCGCAGAACGGCTTTGGTTAACAAGTATTGAAGACTGGGGATGTTGATCTATTCTTAAAATTTGGATTGAAGAAAAGGTCCAATCAGCTTATTATAATCTAATTATTTTTCTCTACTTTTTAGATGAACCTGGGTTCTGCACACTGCATACTGCAGTTTTGTGATGTATATGACATATCATATCTACGCAAAGGCTGGGGATTGCGTTGTTTATCCAGGTTCGTACACCCAAACAGCCAGGGCTCACTGCACATGAGACTAGACACTAGAGATGCAGATTAGTATGTACTGTGTAATGTAGACTGGAATCTGGGTTTTGGAGCGTCTCCCTTTGTCAGGATGCAAACGTAAAATAAAGTTATGTTGCAACTTGCAACTTGAAGAAGAGTACCTAAATGATGGACACATTGATGCGCTGGGGACTCGAGACTCGGGAGTTCGGGCCCGGGGGAGTACTAATTCGGCATTCAACAAAATCAAAATTTCCGCAGCACATTTTCAAGAGCGCCGCACCAGGAGCCAGACTCCTGTGTCCGGAGTCGGAACTAGAGACCACGTTCAAAGTTATTAAGAGACTTGTGTAAAAGGTTAGACGATCCTGTACAAATTTGTCAATGTGAACCATCATTTACTCTGGGCAATTGTCGAATTGGGGAGGGAGATAGAACTTAGAAGCAATCTCAGTAGTAGATTCTTCTGGAATCTGTACCCACACAAAGTTTTGCGGATAACCTTAGGATTGTGGATAGAGATCGTCCACGGTCCTACATATTGCCAATTTGCCATCCTTGGAACTATAGATGACTTGCATAAGTTTAACATCGTACACTGCAGTGTGCACAAGACTCGTCCAAAATGTCATATCCACAAATATATTGACTATCATACTGTGTGCTTTGTCCAGTGAATTGCGAAACTGGCACAGCTTTGAAGGACTTGTTCTATGGTGAGCGTTGAGAAGCGCATATGCGGAACCGTTCAGTGTCCATGGATAATCTGCTACAGTTTGCAAGCTTATACGCTAGACCTCAGGACCTGAGGGCCAAGGCTCAAAGTTTGTTAGGAAAGCGCAGAAGTTTGTTAAAAAGGTTGATAGTAGATATTCCAAACCAAACAAAATCAAGCTGAATTTCTCATTATGATAATGTAGCATGGAAGAGTCGCAATATCGCTAGATTTGATAGATTAGGATATAAAACATAGGGTCTCATCAATTAAGAGTGGATGGATTGGCCACGTGAATGTCCTCTCGCCTGGAGACTGGAGTATGGACTCTGTAGACTGGCATTTTATGGATGCTTAAAATATCACTGTAAGGTCACAGACGCAGTGCCACTGCACGCTTCTAGAGAACAATACGATACCTAGGGAAGCGAGACTAATAATACTAGTCCGGACTCCTGAGCTACCAAGTTCTAACTATGTAGAACCTATGCTGCTACCAAGCAACCTGCTGGTACTGGTTAGTAGGTGCTTGCTCATTTCTCCTGGATCTTTAGCATCAATTATGATTTATTACTTGAAGAATAAAAGTTTAGCCGCAGTTCCCTTGGAGACAGTGCTTTAGACGAGCATTCTCGTAGCTCTAGGATTGGAATTTGGAACCTGAATCGTTTTTAGAACGACTATAAGATTTTAAATTTCTGAAAGATGACACTTGTTTTCTTTTGCAAAGAATTGTATGTATAGAATAATAAGCACAATCTTCAAAAACAAATTCTCTCAAAAACGTTAATTAGAGTAAGTACAAACTACAAAAGTACGACAAACATAAACTTGCTCATACCACAAACTTTTAGCCTCTTTAAAAGTTAATCGGGGAAGATGCTACAATCTCTTGACCCAAATTTTTTGTTGTTTCTATTCAACCAAATATACTAGAGTGATAATTTAAGGCAATGACACACTACAAGAGGATGGGCTATTTTCAAGGCTTTTTTTTTAGCGTTTCTTTGAAAGATAATTTTTAAAATGAGTCGCGGGGGAAGCGGAATGCTCGAGCCTCGGATCCGGTATTTGGCCACGAAATAAGCTTACCAAATTTGAACTTGGTTTTGAAACATTTATAGAGAGGGTATTGTTGTAAAGCTATCTTCATAAGCTTTACTTCCGGCGCCAGCATTGTCCCCGGCGCCAACAGCGCCACTGCTGCTCCCGGCGCCGGTGCCACTGTGACCAGAATCCAGCCGACGCCAAGTTCCTATGGTGAAAATCTTTAATCGGTTCTAGCGAAGTCTAGAGACCTCAGATCGATGTGCAATCACCTCACACGATCTAGGCCTGATTAAAGGAAGCACGGGGATCAATAAAATCTAGAAAAGAGAAAATGACTTTTTAGAGAGAGAAAATCCTAGAGAGAAAAAAACGTGCTTTACCAGCCTGGGTAGAGTGCTTGGTATGGGGGGGTGCCGAATCCCACCAATACTATAGGGGAGTGCGGGTTGCGACTCAGGGCGAGTGTTGTAAAGCTACCTTTACAAGCTTTACTTCCGGCGCCATCGGCGCCAGCTATATCCCCGGCGCCAGCAGCGCCCCTGCTGCTCCCGGCGCCAATGGCGCCGGCGCCGCACCCGGCGCCACTGTGACCAGAATCCAGCCGGCGCCAAGTTCCTATGGCTGAAAATCTTCGATCGGTTCTAGTGAAGTCCATAGAGCTCAGATCGATGTGCAATTACCTCACACGATCTAGGCATGATTAAAGGAAGCCTGGGGATCAATAAAATCTAGACAGATAAAATGACTTTCTAGAAAGAGAAAATCCTAAAGAGAGAAAAACGTGCTTTACCAGCTTGGGTAGAGTGCTTGGTATGGGGGGGGGTGCCGAATCACACCAATACTATAGGGGAGTGCGGGTTGCGACTCAGGGCGAGCTCCAACCAAGTCTCAGCCTCCCTTGCTGGAATGTTGTCATGGCTCTCGCCTTGGCATGCTAGCGCCCCGGAGACTAGGGTCGGTCACACACTTGAAATGTAACCTTCTCAGATTTATCAATAAAGTGGGATTTTCCTCAAACTGACTCTGATTACCTTCTGGGTTTCAGTGTTCGGTAAAAGCGCCAGTTGTAAGGCCGCTTTCAAAATTTTCAACTTGGCACATAGCTGAGGGTCGTATCCCGGGACGCCAGCGGTATGCCGTCGGCACCATTCGGTCCGTGGCGCCAGCGGTATGCTGTCGGGACCATTTGGTCCAAGAACTGGTTGTTTCCATATCTGTCGCGGCTTGTGGTTCTGAGTGTTCCTTGCATGAACATGAATGGGTTAAGCTCTTGGGGAACGGGCTCTAACCTGTCGGCTGAGTTGGATGGCTTGCTTGGGTGGATGTTACCTGTTTATGGCTGTCCAGTCTGGCGTGGCGCCAGGTTGGCTTCCAGCGCTCGTGACGAAGCTTTCAATTGGTTAAGTCTGATGTAAGTTAGACCGCTTGCTTGGAATGGATGTTACTCGTTTGTAACGAAGCTTCGAGTTGGTTAAGTTTGATGTATGTCGGGCGGCTTGATTGGAGGGAAGTCACCCACGTCGGGACCCCCGATCTGGCATGGCGCCAGGTTGGATCTCAATGTTGGTTTTCGGAACTTCAACTTGGTTAAGTCTGATCGTTGTTGGCTGCTTGTATGTCAAGTGGGTTTGGTTGGCAAGAGTTGAAGGCTGGGAAGCTAAGTCGTGGTTCCCGGCTCCCTTTGGGATGCCTGCGCTACATGTGGTATCAGATCCGACTGGCCGGTCAGCTATGCGGATCTCACGGAAATGGCCACGGTTTGGGGTTCATCAAGACAACTGTTGTGCAAGGTGCTGCCCACAGTGTAAGCACGGGTGAGTCCACGGTCGGGGTGGTCGGCAGAACGGGGGACTTGATGAGTCAAGGTGCTGCCCTTGAGGTGTAAGCACGGTCAGTTCTCGCGGTTCGGGCCTGGCGTTGTCTGCACGTAGGACGGATGAGGCAAAGTGCTGCCTAGGGAGGTGAAAGCACGGTCTGTACCTTGTGGGGTGCGGGGCGACATATTCGAACTGTACGAGTTAACCATTGATACAGAGATGCTACTCGAATTCGGGTGTAAAGCACGGGTGGTTAGCTGTCGGTGCGGGATAGCTGCCGATCGTTTAGCTATAAGGGCTATCGACCAAAAAGTGGTGGGGCGTGACTGAGGCAATGTGTTGCTTAATGGTGAAAGCACGGATCGTTGGAGGGGTGTCCTATGTGGGCTGATTCTGTGATCGATTTGTATGGGCGCGGCCAGGCAAAGGTTCGTTGGCAGGACCATCTCAAAGGGGGACCTTGTCTTTGCTACTTGTTAGTAAACATGCCTGAGTGTCTTACTTGTTAGTAAACATGCCTGGGGCGGATTTGCAGTTCAAGTACTCACACGTGAACGACAACGAAACGACTCAATGTTTGCAAAGGATGGATGGCTAGCCTGTTTCTTGGGTTAGTTTCATTTGCGACAACGCCCACCAGACGCAAGCAGGAAGTCAAAAGTTGGAAAGGGCCATTTCAGGGGAGATCTTCTATGGAGCAGTTGGTCTTCATTTTGGGACGGCCACCTTCGGAACTGAAACTGACTGAGCATGGGCGATATCCAGAATCTGTGCGGCGGATTTGCAGTTCAAGTACTCGCACGTGAACGACAACGAAATGACTCAATGTTTGCAAAGGATGGATGGCTAGCCTGTTTCTTGGGTTAGTTTCATTTGCAACAACGCCCACCAGACGCAAGCAGGAAGTCAAGAGTTGGAAAGGGCAATTTCAGGGGAGATCTTCTATAGCAGTTGGTCTTCATTTTGGGACAACCACCTTCGGAACTGAAACTCACTGAGCATGGGTGATATCCAGTATCAGTTGGGTTTTTGCTCAAAGGGGAAAAGACTAGGATCCTCTTCAGAGATTGGCAACAAGTTGGATCGAGCCATAATCCTAGCAGATGGGAAGCAAAGTGTTGGAAAGGCTTTTTGTCCGAAAAACTCTACTCTAAGTCCGATCAGCTGATTTATTAAGTGGAGGGGAACTAACACACACACCTCTCTCTTGGGGCAAATTTTGAATGAAAGTTGATCAACATGGGAGCAAATTCAAGGTGACCTAGCCATACTCACACGAGGAGACTGGCGAACTTTGGACCTAATAAGTTGACAAGTTTTTGTTGTGGAAAGGAAAGTTTGTTATAAGCTTTTTCTGGACCAGCAATGATGAGAAAACATATGAGTACGTTGGCTTGTGTTACGTGTAAGGCAGCTGATCAATGAAGGAATTGTGAAAGTTGAGTCTTGCACGAGAGACTTGGTATTTCGAACGGACGCTAAGGGACAGTTCGCGTTGAGATCGGACTAGTGCAAACTCTGGGTGCATGTGTCTGATTCAAAGAGAGCTACTTGAAGCCAAGCTCGATGTACACTTCTTGTTTTGACTGTGAGGCAACTGACCAGTGATGGAATTGTGAAAGTCAAGTTTTGCGCGACGGACATGGTGCTCCAAACAAACGCGAAGAGATAGTTCGGATGCGGATCAAACTGGTGCGACCCATTGGCTTTCCACGAGGTCAAAGGTTACATTTGGGCTGATTCAAAGAGCTACTTCAAGCTAAGTGTGAGGTGCACTGCGGAGTACCCAATCTTTGCCTACCTTAAAGAGCCAAGATGGAAAAGTATCAAGATCAGGCTTGGACAAGGAGAGAAATCAAGGTGCAGAAGCAACAAGGCACGGAGTGGACCATAAAGTGGGCAATCAAACGATAAATCCTTCGGCTCAGGGAGCCTTGATACCTGTGCGGAACTGAACAAATCTGGAGCTCAGGAAGCTCAACACAAAGTGCATCAAGAACAAATCAGGAGCTCAAAGGAGTTCCAAAGTCGAAAGTCAGAAGCGACAGGGGCGAACATTTCAAAGAAAGGCCTCTGTCACCAGTTAATAAGGTTCTCGGGTTTTACGAAAGCGATATCAAATCTACGCGTTTCCCAGACAAAGATATATTTTCAAGTTATGTAATTTTTTAGTACAAAGAGCTGAGACTCCGACTTGTGGTGTGCCAGCTTCAATGTTAATAAAAAGTGGCCAGTAAATTGAGTACTGTGCCAAGTAGCTTAAATGTATAGTTATTTTAATTGGGAGACACCTTTACTTTAATCGGACATCTGATGAGGACATCAGATTTTATAAAGGTGGGGTGGCTATCTAGGCATGATTAAAGGAAGCCTGGGATCAATAAAATCTAGAGAGAGAAAATGACTTTCTAGAAAGAGAAAATTCTAGAGAGAGAAAAACGTGCTTTACCAGCTTGGGTAGAGTGCTTGGTATGAGGGGGGGTGCCGAATCACACCAATACTATAGGGGAGTGCGGGTTGCGACTCAGGGCGAGCTCCAACCAAGTCTCAACCTCCCTTGCTGGAATGTTGTCATGGCTCTCGCCTTGGCATGCTAGCGCCCCGGAGACTAGGGTCGGTCACACACTTGAAATGTAACCTTCTCAGATTTATCAATAAAGTGGGATTTTCCTCAAACTGACTCTGATTACCTTCTGGGTTTCAATGTTCGGTTAAAGCGCCAGTTGTAAGGCCGCTTTCAAAATTTTTAACTTGGCACATAGTTGAGGGTCGTATCCCGGGACGCCAGCGGTATGCCGTCGGCACCATTCGGTCCGTGGCGCCAGCGGTATGCTGTCGGGACAATTTGGTCCAAGAACTGGTTGTCTCCATATTTGTCACGGCTTGTGGTTCTGAGTGTTCCTTGCATGAACGTGAATGGGTTAAGCTCTTGGGGAAAGGGCTCTAACTTGTCGGCTGAGTTGGATGGCTTGCTTGGGTGGAAGTTCCCTGTTTATGGCTATCCAGTCTGGCGTGGCGCCAGGTTGGCTTCTAGCGCTCGTGACGAAGCTTTCAGTTGGTTAAGTCTGATGTAAGTCAGACCGCTTGCTTGGAATGGATGTTACTCGTTTGTAACGAAGCTTCGAGTTGGTTAAGTTTGATGTATGTCGGACGGCTTGCTTGGAGGGAAGTCACCCACGTCGGGACCCCCGATCTGGCATGGCGCCAGGTTGGATCTCAATGTTGGTTTTCGGAACTTCAAGTTGGTTAAGTCTGATCGTTGTTGGCGAGTTGGCTGCTTGTATGTCAAGTGGGTTTTGGATGGCAAGAGTTGAAGGCTGGGAAGCTGTTGTAAAGCTACCTTTACAAGCTTTACTTCCGGCGCCATTGGCGCCAGCTATGTCCCCGGCGCCAGCAGCGACCTGCTGCTCCCAGCGCCACTGTGACCAGGCTGAAAATCTTTGATCGGTTCTAGCGAAGTCCAGAGAGCTCAGATCGATGTGCAATCACCTCACACGATCTAGGCATGATTAAGGGAAGCCTGGGGATCAATAAAATCTAGAGAGAGAAAATGACTTTCTAGAAAAAGAAAATTCTAGAGAGAGAAAAACGTGCTTTACCAGCTTGGGTAGAGTGCTTGGTATGAGGGGGTGCCGAATCACACCAATACTATAGGTTGGATCGATCCATAATCCTAGCAGATGGGAAGCAAAGTGTTGGAAAGGCTTTTTGTCCGAAAAACTCTACTCTAAGTCCGATCAGCTGATTTATTAAGTGGAGGGGAACTACCACACACACCTCTCTCTTCGGGCAAATTTTGAATGAAAGTTGATCAACATGGGAGCATATTCAAGGTGACCTAGCCATACTCACACGAGGAGACTGGCGAACTTTGGACCTAATAAGTTGACAAGTTTTTGTTGTGGAAAAAAAAGCTTGTTATAAGCTTTTTCTGGACCAGCAATGATGAGGAAACATATGAGTACGCTGGCTTGTGTTACGTGTAAGGCAGTTGATCCATGAAGGAACTATGAAAGTTGAGTCTTGCATGAGAGACTTGGTATTTCGAACGGACGCTAAGGGACAGTTCGCGTTGAGATCGGACTAGTGCAAACTCTGGGTGCATGTGTCTGATTCAAAGAGAGCTACTTGAAGCCAAGCTCGATGTACACTTCTTGTTTTGACTGTGAGGCAACTGACCAGTGATGGAATTGTGAAAGTCAAGTTTTGCGCGACGGACATGGTGCTCCAAACAAACGCGAAGAGATAGTTCGGATGCGGATCAAACTGGTGCGACCCATTGGCTTTCCACGAGGTCAATGGTTACATTTGGGCTGATTCAAAGAGCTACTTCAAGCTAAGTGTGAGGTGCACTGCGGAGTACCCAATCTTTGCCTACCTTAAAGAGCCAAGATGGAAAAGTATCAAGATCAGGCTGGGACAAGGAAAGAAATCAAGGTGCAGAAGCAACAAGGCACGGAGTGGACCATAAAGTGGGCAATCAAACGATAAATCCTTTGGCTCAGGGAGCCCTGATACCTGTGCGGAACTGAACAAATCTGGAGCTCAGGGAGCTCAACACAAAGTGCATCAAGGACAAATCAGGAGCTCAAAGGAGTTCCAAAGTCAAAAGTCAGAAGCGACAGGGGCAAACATTTCAAAGAAAGGCCTCTGTCACCAGTTAATAAGGTTTTTGCGTTTTACGAAAGCCATATCAAATCTACGCTTTTCCCAGACAAAGATATATTTTCAAGTTATGTAATCTTTCAGTACAAAGAGCTGAGCCTCCGACTTGTGGTGTGCCAGCTTCAATGTTAATAAAAAGTGGCCAGTAAATTGAGTACTGTGCCAAGTAGCTGAAATGTATAGTTATTTTAATTGGGAGACACCTTTACTTTAATCTGATTTTATAAAGGTGGGGTGGATGTTGTAAAGCTACCTTTACAAGCTTTACTTCCGGCGCCATCGGCGCCAGCTATGTCCCCGGCGCCAGTAGCGCCCCTGCTGCTCCCGGCGCCACTGTGACCAGAATCCAGCCGGCGCCAAGTTCCTATGGCTGAAAATCTTTGATCGGTTCTAGCGAAGTCCTGAGAGCTCAGATCGATGTGCAATCACCTCACACGATCTAGGCATGATTAAAGGAAGCCTGGGGATCAATAAACTCTAGAGAGAGAAAATGACTTTCTAGAAAGAGAAAATCCTAGAGAGAGAAAAATGTGCTTTACCAGCTTGGGTAGAGTTCTTGGTATGAGGGGGGGTGCCGAATCACACCAATACTATAGGGGAGTGCAGGTTGCGACTCAGGGCGAGCTCCAACCAAGTCTCAGCCTCCCTTGCTGGAATGTTGTCATGGCTCTCCCCTTGGCATGCTAGCGCCCCGAAGACTAGGGTCGGTCACACACTTGAAATGTAACCTTCTCAGATTTATCAATAAAGTGGGATTTTTCCTCAAACTGACTCTAATTACCTTCTGGGTTTCAGTGTTCGATAAAAGCGCCAATTGTAAGGCCGCTTTCAAAATTTTTAACTTGGCACATAGTTGAGTGTCGTATCCCGGGACGCCAGCGGTATGCCGTCGGGACCATTCGGTCCGTGGCGCCAGCGGTATGCTGTCAGGACCATTTGGTCCAGGAACTGGTTGTTTCCATATTTGTCGCGGCTTGTGGTTCTGAGTGTTCCTTGCATGAACGTGAATGGGTTAAGCTCTTGGGGAATGAGCTCTAACCTGTCGGCTGAGTTGGATGGCTTGCTTGGGTGGATGTTACCTGTTTATGGCTATCAAGTCTGGCGTGGCGCCAGGTTGGCTTCCAGCGCTCGTGACGAAGCTTTCAGTTGGTTAAGTCTGATGTAAGTCAGACCGCTTGCTTGGAATGGATGTTACTCGTTTGTAACAAAGCTTCGAGTTGGTTAAGTTTGATGTATGTTGGGCGGCTTGCTTGGAGGGAAGTCACCCACATCGGGATCCCCGATCTGGCATGGCGTCAGGTTGGATCTCAATGTTGGTTTTCGGAACTTCAAGTTGGTTAAGTCTGATCGTTGTTGGCGAGTTGGCTGCTTGTATGTCAAGTGGGTTTTGGATGGCAAGAGTTGAAGGCTGGGAAGCTAAGTCGTGGTTCCCGGCTCCCTTTGGGATGCCTGCGCTATAGTTTGGATGGCAAGAGTTGAAGGCTGGGAAGCTAAGTCGTGGTTCTCGGCTCCCTTTGGGATGCCTGCGCTACAAGTATAGAGAGGGTTATGAAACTTAGAATTTGCTTTGCACAGGAACACAGATCATGCTACACAGCAACACAGACAGAAAATCACTCTCCTCAGCAAGCTCACATAGCAACTGTATTTCTCAAAATGAAATTACACTGTACATATAGTTGTTCACTCAGGCAACCCATGCATGACCAAGGTTGCCGTTGGCAGGACGCATGTCCCGTCGACTTGCCTCGTGGCGAGGCCAGCTGATCCTTATCCACTGATAGGACCCACATTACAGTAACACAATGATTCTAACTTTAATTCTAACTCTCTCCCTTAAAGTAGAGTCACTTTTTATACAGTCATATACATAGCTTTAAAGTCAACAAACTTTAAATACAGAAAGTTTTGATCTAAATTTATCAAACTTTTCTCCAGTAAGTGGCTTAGTGAAAATATCAGCTAGTTGTTCTTCTGTGCTACAATGAACAACATGAATTTCACGACTCAGCAGCCTCTCACGTATGAAGTGATATTGAATCTCAATGTGTTTAGTTCTCGCATGGAACACTGGATTCTTTGCTAGCTGAATGCCACTCTGACTGTCACTATGTAAAGTCATGGGATTTTTCTGCTTTATGCCAATTTCTTCCAAGATTTGTCTCAACCATATAGCTTCTTGTGCAGCACTACACATTGCCTTATACTCTGCTTCTGTGGTGGAAAGAGCAATTGTACTTTGCTTCTTACTAGACCAGGAAAAGCAATTACCACAAAACTGGAATATATATCCTGTGGTGGATCTACGATCATCATAGTCACCTCTCCAGTCCGCATCCACATAGCTACACAACTCAGGTAAACCATCATGCTTCCTTTAAATCAAGCCATACTCTGAAGTGCCTTTCACATAACGCAAAATGCGTTTAGCTGCTTTCCAATGCCAACAACATAGCATATATCTGGTCTAGTTGTGGTAAGGTAAATCACTACTAACTGTCTATATAGCTTAGCATCAAATGAATGTGATTCATCAAGCTTAGAAAGCTTTTTACCTGGTTCAATAGGAGTGTTTACTGGTTTGCAATCCTGCAACCTAAACCTGTGCAGCAACTCTTTGACATACTTCACCTGTGTTAAACCCACTTCATGTCCTTTTTGCCACACTTCTACTCCAAGGCAGTAATGCATCAGGCTGAGATCCGTCATCTCAAATTGTTCCATGAGGTCTTTCTTGATCATGTCTATCATCTCTTGATTATTTCCCGCAATAATCAAGTCATCAACATAAAGAGCAATCAAAGCAACCATACCATCAAAGCATAAGACATATGGATTTGGATCAGAATGTGTTCTCACCATCCCTTTTGAACGAAAGTAGGCATCAATCCTGCTATACCATGCACGTGGTGCTTGTTTAAGACAATAAAGCGCTTTCTTCAAGTGACATACTTTATTTTCCTGTCCTTTCGTTACAAAGCCTTCAGGTTGATCCATGAACACTTTTTCTTCTAACTCACCATTTAGAAAAGCAGATTTCACATCCATTGGATGCAAAGGCCAACCAAAATGTGAAGCTAATAAGTAGACGTAGAGTATTCCACTTACACACCGGCGCAAAGGTCTTCTCATAGTCAATGCCTTCATTTTGTGCGTACCCTTTGATTACCAATCTTGCTTTGTGCTTTGCTATGCTTCCATCTGCATGGTACTTAGTTCTGTATACCCATTTGCAACCAATGGGTTTCTTGCCAACTGGTGGTTCTGCTAAGTCCCATGTGCTATGCTTAGCAATTGACTCCATCTCTCTCCCATGGCCTTGATCCAAATGTCATCATCCTTCGCTTCACCATAAGTTGAAGGTTCTTTGCTTTGAATAATGCTGGATAACATAGCATAATTTGCTTCATACCTTTCAGGTAGTATCTTCTCTCTTGTTGATCTTCGTAGCTCTCCCTGGTTAGATGATCCTGGAAAGTCATCTATATCGCGGCTCTCCATCAATCTCTCAAACCACTTAGGGAGCTTTCTGTCAGGTGATCGGCTTCCTGGTGAAAATGTATCCCACGGTACATCCTTCTCCTTGCATTTGTCACCTGCAATTTCAATCCTTCTTGCACCAAAAGGTTTGTCCCTAACTCTCTAACCTGTTTCATGAGGTTGAGTAGTAGTATCTTGAGATGTATCCTCATGTTCATCACTCGGAAGGTCAATGAATGGATCATCATCAGGTGGTATCCTCACTATACCATTTTTCCTACTGGATGTGTCTATCTTCTCAGCATCTTCGTTTTCATACATCTTGGATTCATCAAAGATAACATCTTGGCTCATATGGATTTTGTTTTCGACTGGATCAAAACATCTATAGCCCTTCACGCGATCATCATATCCTAGGAATATGCACTTGATAGCTTTTACATCAAGTTTACGTCTTTCTTCCTTAGGAATATGTACAAAGGCCTTACATCCAAAGATTCGCAAGTGGTTCACCTTTGGCTTCTTCTTTGTGAATGCTTCCTCAGGTGTTATTTTTGGTGTGGCAAAATCCACTTTTGCTTGTCCTCGCTATTAAGAATGCAAAACTTATTTACCTTCTCCCTGAAGGACTCACTCATTCTCATGATCGCTCCTTTTCCTTGAGGAACCTCCCCAACAACATGTTCATCATCTTTCTTATCCCAAAGACGAGGAATAGAAGGATCGTTATGAGCAAGGAACTCTGTGATGTAAACCATGGATCTTGCAATAGCCATCCTTCCACCATGCTACCCTCAGGCCTTGCTCTTTGTCTTACAAATCGAGATACATATATGCACAATGAGATCATCATGAAATCACAAGACATGCTATCAAATATAATCGACAATTTTGAGGTGGAAGAAAAGTCAAAAAACATGCCACGCCAACCTGTAAAAATTTATGCCAATCACGAGACTTTAGTCCACTTAACTTGTTGTCCCTTGTGAAGGCACCCTTTAGGCATCGCATGTGTCATGTCGGAGTTCGAAAAGAGGCTATTGCCCTCTTTACAATCGTCTCTTCTCTCCTTGAGAAGATCCATGGGGCCTTTAGTAGGACAATCGAAGTCCCCACCCTTTGTGGCCATAAATTGGCCATCTTTCCCACTTCTTTTAAGTCATCTCGTGCACGTTTTTTATCTTTCAACCCGGTCAAGTGCTCCCAAATCGTGCTCCCGACATTCTTGAATATGTGCATCGGGTCCAAAAGATGGTTTAAGAACAATTTTCCCCAATATGAGAGTTCATGAAATATTGATACCTCTTCATGCCAAGAGGGATCGCCCAAAAATCTTTATGGGATCTCCAAATTTGAAACCAATCACTTGCCTACAATATTAACAAACAAAAACACACACATTTAATGCGGATTATATATCGTTAAAAGAAATATAAAGAGAGTAATCATAAAATAAATAAATGATATGTTCCATTAATTGGCCCAAATATGTATTGTACCTTCATGGAATGAGGACGTTGACCAACAAGCCCATCACGCATAGGGTGAAAGGTATTAAGTGTGGCCCTCACAAACCATCTTTCGCAGCTGTTGTGGATGATGTGCTTGAAAATACTCGCCACAAAATGGGGCACACATTGTAACCACTAGTTTGGAGCCCTACATTGAGACAAAACAACCTAGTTAATCGTGGGTCAAATGTTCGAATTGAAAGTAAATTTGTGGATGATAGCATAAATCGAACCAATAGCAAGGACATTTCACCTGAACATTCCCCATATCTAGGAAAGTCATGCATCGTCCACATCAAGATGCCCTTTACCACAAAATCTCTTTGTCTCAGTGGTCTTGATATATCGCTCAAATTTGAACTCCTAAGCTTACCCAAACAACTCTGTGGCGCTCGCATCCGACCACCCGTACTTAGTTTGCAAGTTCAAAAGTAACAAACAAGCTCGCATCTTTGACATTTGTGCACCCTCGTACAAAGGAGTGGATGCCAAGCCATGCATCATCTCTTCTTCCCTTGTCAATGTGGCCTCGGGTGGGTTTGTGAAAAATGCATCCATCATGTCATCCATGTCCCCCTCATGATCATGCGATGTGAATGGCACTACAATTAACAAAAGCTAGAGTTTTTCTTAGTATTTACAATAGAAAAAATCACGTCTTCACACATGGTTAGAACATCTTCATTGATGAGATGGTCTCCTACAGTTATGTATGGATTTCCTTGATTTGAGTTTGAGTCCTATTTGAATCTCTAGTTCTTAGTCACAATAACCATCACCTAAGGCACCCCTTGCCATTGTTAAAAAAAGAAAGCCTTTAGGCCCCATGCAAAAATATATACAAGTTTGAATTATCTAGCCACAATGCCTAATTAGGGGTTTTCAAGAATATGAGTAGGATGTATACATCAGAAATATTCAAAGCCTTTATGACATGATCAAAAATAGTTTAAGATCAATACATCCTACACTTGGAAAAAAAATTTAAGGTTTATCAAAATTCTCTATGATGTAGTAAAGAATATGTTTGGCATTTCACTCTTCATTTTGAAGGAGTACTAAACTATCAAAGACTAGCAATACTTTGGAATTTATGGTGTTGCATATAAATTTGGTGAATTCCTTGAAGTTGTAGTTGCATTTGATGCTTTTAAAAGGAATCAACATAAGAAAACAGGAGCTAATCTAAATGAGCACCATTTTTTTATTTGTCACTATGTAAAATACATTGCGATGCAATAATAAGTTACTAATTTGTTGTCAAAACTCGACAAATTATGTCATTATGTGACTCCTTGTTGGAACCACCACTTTGGGGCACAATAAATAGTGAAGCTTTAATGTCACAAACATATTTGTCACCATAAATGTCACATAGCAATGCTATATTATTTTGCAAATTCTAGTAGTGACTTTCATGTCACAACAAGCCTCAAGTTGCAAATAGATAGTGTTGTTGTACAATGTTTGTAGTGACAAAAAGTGTCGTTATATTTAGTGTCGTGAATTCATCACAAGCCATATGTCACTAAGTGATAGTACAAAAAAAATTTATAAAACTATCTCAAAATGTATTTATTATTTCTTAGATAGTATAGATAGGAGAACCAGTTTTTAATATTGTGTATTAAAGTACTCATCATGAAACAAATATGATGTTAATATTTGTACAAAGAATAAGGTTGTACGGAGTATGCATGTTTGCAATGCATGGATGTGCTTCAATGTAATAATATAAAAGTATAAGTTTTGTTGAACTTGATGTAATCCTATAATTGCAATTGTTTTGGTAGTCATGCATAGAAAAATCATTTTTCATTTTTAAATGCTATTTCATTCATATCATTATCAGGGTCTTGCAATTTGTCCTCATCTAGATCTAGACTCAACCTACATTCTCATCTGAAATAAAAAAAAAGAAAAGAAATTGTGGCAGATCCATCTTCATCATCTAGTGTCATTTCATTCTCGTGTAACCTATCTAAGTATTTCATTCTCTCGCATGATTCTCTTAAATGTTCAAATCTTATCATACAACAATTGGTATTGGTGATGTTGGTTTTGTTCTCAATTATATGATTCATTATTTGTATCCTTTGTCCCATTTGAAATGTTCACTTTTCTCTTTCAAGTTGATCGTGCTCCCTTCAACCTCACCATCATCAATTGTTATTGAGTCATGTGAAGAAAGATCTTCATATATGTAACAAAGAGCCACCTTGAATCAATTCGATCAAGATGAAAGATTATATTTGTGCAACAACAATACATTGATAACAATTACAAAAATACATGAAATAAAAAAGATATACTTGCATGTGGTAAATACTATCTGCTCACAATGGCTTGGAAGGGGTAGTGTTGTTTCCAAAAATAAAAAAATAAATTTAGTCAAATCAATAGCTAATAATATGTTTGAACACAATCTTACAGTTCCATGTAGTCTTAAAAAAAAAAAATCACTAGTACCATTTCACATCAAATAAAGAGGTTTTGAAATAAATGTAATTGACTTCCATTATTTCTTATATGGTTCCCACATCTCTTTTGGTGATAAACACATGTAAGAGTTCATGAGTATACAAACATGCAAGTTCAGTGGCATTGATGTAAACATATGAGATACTAGATACTATAGAGCCAAAACACTGGGTAGATCTATCTAATTCCTCCTCATCATTTCCGTCATATGGAGCTTGTTGTTCCTGCATGCGCAAGACACATGAATTAGTCTTCCGAAAAATTGTATGGGAGTGGGAGAGAATATCAAGTTTAAAGAACATAAAATGGATTTGATGTCGTACCTGAGGAACAGCATCCCAGTTTATACGCATGTCCCCTGCCTCTCCAATAACTCGAGTACTGCCTGCGTACTGTGTGAATATGCCAACATATACTCGTCATGTGTGGGAGAACCCCCCACGGTGGACTGCTGCACAAACATTCCAAATTTTGATCATATAAAGAGAGCATTTTATTCCAACGTGTCTTATGAAAAAAACCCCAAGAGCAAAAAAAAAAAAACAATCAATAGTCAAATTACACAAATGGGTATAGCTTGAACCCCTTAACCACCCCCCCCCCCCCCCCCCCCCCCCCCCCCCCCCCCCCCTCGTGCAACCTCTCATTTGGACACAGAAGTTGAACAATATGCAAATCTCAGTTTTCATTGGTTTGGAATAACTGAAGAGCGAGGCTAGCCATGTAATGATGCATGTAGGCATGGATCGCATATCTAGGCGTCATCCGATCCATGCCTATGTGCATCAGTACATGGCTAGCCTCGCTCTTCACAAGATTGCAGTTGGTCTTGTCACAAAACAATGAGCATGGATCCACAAAATTGCAGTTGGCCTTGTCTCAAATATAGGTCAGTAGGGATTTAATTAGAATGATCTTGAAATTTGGTTTAATTTATCTTGTATTGCTAATTTTGAGAGACTAGTTGCACTAGACTCAAATTTAGTTATATACATGTCTTGTATTCGTCTCAATGCATTCAACTAGTTTGTTTTATGTATTGCTGATCATTTCTAATTTTGTATTCCATCCATTGTCATCTGCCAAGGTGCACCGATGCAAATGGTGAGTTCATGTTCCTCATCTTCAGACGATGAGGCAGGACCATCAAATATTGGATCAGAGGCCTGGTTAAACCAGAGTTGTTTGGGTAAGTTTGTTGGCTTCATCTGTGTTATAGACAAATTGTTCTAATCTCATTTTATTTTTAATTCATGCGTTGCAAGAAACTATATATAACTAATTACATAAATATATATCTTGTCGTAGTTTGCTCAAAAAAATGTTGCCCCCAAATAACACCATGGTGGCGTCTCGACAAGAAGCCAAGAAAATGCTATCTGTGGATGGCATGGATTACAAGAGTATTCATGCATGTCCCAATGATTGCATCTTATATCGAGATGAGTTTGAGGAGGCAAGCACGTGTCCACACTGTGGGGAACACCGCTACAGGCAAGATTTACAAGGAGCAACCATACCCGCTAAGGTGGTAAGACATTTTCCCATCATACCCAGGATGTGAAAGATTCAACTAGTTTCATCACATTTTGCTATATTTCCATATTTGGCATATTGAGGCCAAAACTTGTTTTAGACTTAGAGGTTGACTTTTCAAAGTTCATTAGTCTAAATTTCATTTGAATAAACACTTTTTGAAAGTGTGGGAAAGTTAGAATGCGAGTTTGAGTAGATTCAATTTGAATAGTTGGGTACATTGAATCTAGACCCAAAATTAGTAGGGTTAGCATTCTGGTGGGAAAGCCAAGTGGCCAGATAGGGTTTGGACCTGTTATAAAATGATGTAACTCATGGAGAGAGCAATCTTCTCTCTTCTCTATCTCATTTCATGCTTATACATGGTTCTTTTGGGTTCTACTATCCATTGGTGCACTATCTTGGTGATTGCTTGCAATTCTATTTGTAGAATGATCTATATTTGCTATTTTTGGATCCACACGCGTGAAATACAGTAGCTTGCTGGTTTTGTATGGAAAGCAAAATTACATAATCATTTCATTCAAGTTTGATCAACTTCTATTGGTGTTTGCATCTCAATTTGTGTGTAGATGCTGATTTTTCTACATTGGTGAGATTGGTAGTGTATTTCTCTTTCTAACCAAAAGTAGATTGAATCTTTAAGGATCTGAAATCTTTCACACAGGATACATCACATGTTTAAGTGTAATTCCAACACTGGTCTAATGACATGGCATTCGAGCAATCATTCATTGGATGATACTATGAGGATCCTCGCCGATTCTCCAGCATGGAAGCATGTGGATGCTACCTGGCATGAGTTTAGGGATGAGCCTTGCCATTTGCATTTGGGGTTGGTGATGGATTGTGTGAATCCGTTCGGTTTGCATTTCACATCATGGTCCACTTGGCTGGTTGTCCTTGTAAACTACAACATCCCCCCTTGGCTAAGTATAAAGAAGGGGCAACTAATGCTCGCCCTTCTTATCCCGAGAAAATACAAGACAAAAAATATGGACGTGTATATAGCTCCCTTAATAGATGAGCTAAAGATCCTATGGCAAGGAGTTCAAGTGACCGATATATCAAGACCACTAAGACAAAGAAATTTTGTGGTAAAGGGGATCTTGATGTGGACGATGCACGACTTTCTTGGATATGGGGAATGTTCAGGTGAGATATCCTTGCTATTGGTTCGATTCATGCTATTATATTAAATTTTATATGCATCCACGAATATTCTTCCAATTCGAACATTGGACCCACAATCAAGTTGGTTGTTTTGTCTCAATGGAGGACTCCAAACTAGTGCCAGCTACAATGCATACCCCGTTTTAATTGGTCAACGTCCTTATTCCATGAAGGTACAATACATATTTGGGCCAATTAATGGTACATGTCATTTATTTATTTTATGATTACTCTCTTTATATTTCTTCTAACGATATATAATCTGCATTAAATGTGTGTGATTGTTTGTTAATATTGTAGGCAAGTGATTGGCTTCATATTTGGAGATCCAATCAAGATCTAGGGTGACTCCCACCCAACATGAAGAGGTTATCAATATTTCATGAACTCCCATATTTGGGGAAATTGTTGATGAACCATCTTTTGGACCTGATGCACATATTTAAGAATGCTGGGAGCATGATTTGGGAGCATTTGGCCAGGTCGAAAGATAAAAAAGACGCACGAGATGACTTAAAAGAAGTGGAAAAGATGGTCAATTTATGGCCACAAACGGTGGGGACTTTGATTGTCCTACCAAAGGCCCCATGGATCTTCTCGAGGAGAGAAGAGACGATTGTAAAGAGGGCAATAGCCTCATTTTGAGCTCCGATAGGACAGATGTGATGCCTAAAGGGTGCCTTCACAAGGGATAACAAGCCAAGTGGACGAAAGTCTCATGACTAGCATAAATTTTATAGGTTGGCATGGCATGTTTTTTGACTTTGCTTTCACCTCAACATTGTCGATTACATTTTATAGCATGTCTTGTGATTTCATGATGGTCTCATTGCGCATATATGTATCTTAATGACCAAATTGTGTTTGTGCATGCAGTTTGTGCTTCCCTTGGTGTTGAGAGGGACCTTGACAGAGAAATTAAGGAGTGCAATCTACAAAATCAGTGGTTTGGTGAGGTACGGTGAATGCGCATGTGATTTACATCATTTTTTCTTGGGGTGATTCAAGATGATGATCTTACTAACATGTATGTCATTGTTGTTTCTCTTTCTTATGAAGAGGCGGCAAGACAAAGCTCCATTGAGGCAGCGTGTTTGATCGAGAAGCACTTTTCCACATCCATTCTCACATCTCATTGTGCATTTGGTAGATGAGGTGGCCATTGCAAGTACATCATATACTTGTGTCAATTGCCTATTCTTAGTCCATCCTAAACTATTGCTATTGTGGTAATTCCCATGTTCTCTCACTAACATTGATCCACTTTTTTAATTTAGGCACTGTCCATAGCCGTTGGATGTTTTTCTTTGAACGATTCATGAAAACATTGAAAGGCTTCGTAAGACAAAGAGCAAGGCTTGAGGGTAGCATGGCGAAAGGATGGCTAGTGCAAGAGTCCATGGTTTACATCACGGAGTTCCTTGCTCATAGCGATCCTTCTATTCCTCATCTTTGGGATAAGAAGGATTATGAGCATTGTCAGGGAGGTTCCTCAAGAAAAAGGA
The DNA here is from genome assembly GCA_029204225.1 of Diphasiastrum complanatum. Classification (NCBI taxonomy): domain Eukaryota; kingdom Viridiplantae; phylum Streptophyta; class Lycopodiopsida; order Lycopodiales; family Lycopodiaceae; genus Diphasiastrum; species Diphasiastrum complanatum. Next base: position 58,931,425 of record CM055101.1, read on the forward strand.
GCGATCATGAGAATGCGTAAGTCCTTCAGGGAGAAGGTAAATAAGTTTTGCATTCTTAATAGCGAGAAATGCAAAAGTGGATTTCGCTATACGAAGAGACCAATGCTAGTAGACAAACCGCTCAAGCCACTTTTAGGAGAGGGCATAGAAGACAACCATATCCACCTGAACTCACCCTTCTACCCAAGGACATGACGCTTGATTGGTTGCGTGAGGCCCTTAGAGAAGCCTCGACAAACAACCAGGAAGTAACACACACACACACACACACACACACACACACACACACACACAGAGAGAGAGCGGGAATATGCAAGGGGGTGTGATTTATGTGTAAGCTATGATGATCAACATTCACATGTTTATTAATATGTGCAAATTTTGTACATGTTTGTTGTATCCCTAACACATTTAGTTCCATTTCGTTCAGTACCAAAAATACTATGCACTGTGGATGCATGGACGACACTTCTTCCTTTCAACTATTTTGAAGAAGTTAACTTGTTTTAAGGGCACTGTCGGCTTTTTAAAGGATAGTGTCATATTTTATGGGCATTGGTGGCTTTTTCGCAAAATCCTGAAGAGAGAGAAAACCCGAGAGTCATCTATTTTCAATGAGGAACGTCCTAGGCACTTCCTAGAATTTGCGAAGTGAGAGAAAGCCACTTCACGTAAAATGCGAAGTGAGAGAATTTGCGACGTCCTTGTCTGCGGCAGCATTCCCTGATTTGTTGATCGTATATACTATGTACAATTGTCACAAAAGCCAAATACTTCCAAGTACAATGGCTTACCTAATTAGGGCTTCCAAGTACAATGGCTTACCTAATTAGGTGATAAAAATTTACTGTAATTAACACATGGATGAATTGTATAAATGGATCATCCAGACACACTCTACGTGATGCTCTGTCCATAAGACAAATGATTTGAGTCTCCCAGTTATCCCGCCATTCTGGTCGTAATTGCTATTTTATTGTGCTTCAGTGTAATATAGTAGCAACACGTTTTTCTATCTGTGTATAACGTAGATGAATGCTTGTTGTGATTGAATGCACTTTATCATTGTTTGATTGTGCTTCTTTACTCACTCTGATTAGAACACGGACGCCTACGACTCCTTCGCTTCTGATCAGATGATGGCTGAATTTGACGCGTGAGGAACTCGCGATATCATACTGCTCTTTCCATCTATTTCAAAACTAAACTTCATATTGAATCTGATTTCTAGTGATACCACACACACAAACCATTTCTAATCTCTTCGGGGGAATGTACTCTCGTTTTTGTGAGTATGAACTAATTTTTAAGATCATGTTGGGCAATCAGAACACCTAAAGCTGTGATTATATTTAGCATAAGCTTTGTATTAGACTATTTTTGAATCTAGCAGCTGATTGTAATGGGAGAGCTGTTCCGCAATATTCATGCTATCTTCTTCGTTCGCGTTCTCCATACTCCCTTGCCCCATCAGATTTGTATCAAAGCGTAGCTCAAATAAACCGAGAGATTAATTTGCTCCATATGTATTACTGTTAACATGTCTCATATCCACACAAACATGTTTGGCCCAAATCAGATCATAGCAACTAGTGTGTGGTTGTCCAAGAAAAATGAGGTACATACGGAAGATGATCCATTCCAAACGTATGGAACGAATATCTATGGAACGCATAAATATTCTACAAATATCATAACTAGTTGACATAGAACAAGAATTAGAAACATACTAATGACTCGGCTTTCATTAAAAAAAAAACATCACATAATCATGTTTCTACGTGATGTAGGATTCTTCCAAGCTAATTGAATGATCCATTTACTCATCATTGATCAAAAGATCTAAGTTCAAATTTATGGCAACCCACCCCACTACCATAACATTCATGAGGGCAAGCCTAACAAATGAGTAGAACAAGGAACAATAACTAGCAACAAGTGTCCATGATACTACAACCATAAAATCATCAATTTGGAGAGAGGACTGGTGTTTAAATAGACAAATATATATCATGCCCTCCTCGTGTCCGACAGATATTTTAGGTGAGTTTTGTCGCCTATGCTCAAACATAGATTTTCATCTTGTCCATTCAAAAGAATGCCAAGTTAAACACAATGTCATGCCCTAATACATGTTGCAGATCTTAGCATAGAGAGAGAGACAGAGAGAGAGAGAGAGAGAGAGAGAGTGTGTGTGTGTGTGTGTGTGTGTGTGTTGTAAAGCTATCTTCATAAGCTTTACTTCCGGCGCCACTGGCGCCAGCATTCTCCCCGGCGCCAGCAGCGCCCCTACTGCTCCTGGCGCCACTCCCGGCGCCACTGTGACCAGAATCCAGCCGGCGCCAAGTTCCTATGGCTGAAAATCTTTGATCAGTTCTAGCGAAGTCCTGAGAGCTCAGATCGATGTGCAATCACCTCACACGATCTAGGCATGATTAAAGGAAGCCTGGGGATCAATAAAATCTAGAGAGAGAAAATAAATTTCTAGAGAGAGAAAATCCTAGAAAGAGAAAAACGTGCTTTACCAGCCTGGGTAGAGTGCTTGGTATGAGGGGGGGGGGCGAATCCCACCAATACTATAGGGGAGTGCGGGTTGCGACTCAGGGCGAGCTCCAACCAAGTCTCAGCCTCCCTTGCTGGAATGTTGTCATGGCTCTCGCCTTGGCATGCTAGCGCCCCGGAGACTAGGGTCGGTCACACACTTGAAATGTAACCTTCTCAGATTTATCAATAAAGTGGGATTTTCCTCAAACTAACTCTGATTCCAGTTGTAAGGCCGCTTCAAAATTTTTAGTTAGCACATAGCTGAGGGTCGTATCCTGGGACACCAACGGTATGTCGAGCGGCTTCCTTGGAGGGAAGTCACCCACATCAGGACCCCCGATCTGGCATGGCGCCAGGTTGGGTCTCAATGTTGGTTTTCGGAACTTCAAGTTGGTTAAGTCTAATCGTTGTTGGCGAGTTGGCTGCTTGTATGTCAAGTGGGTTTGTATTGTAAAGCTACCTTTACAAGCTTTACTTTCGGCGCCAGCTATGTCCCCGACTGTTGTAAAGCTACTTTTACAGCTTTACTTCCAGCGCCATCGGCGCCAACTATGTTCCCGGCGTTAGCAGCGCCCCTGTTGCTCCCGGCAAAAATCGGCGCCGGCGCCGCTCCTGGCGCCACTGTGACCAGAATCCAGCCGGCTCCAAGTTCCTATGGCTGAAAATCTTTGATCGGTTCTAGCGAAGTGTTGTAAAGCTACCTTTACAAGCTTTACTTACGGAGCCATCGGCGCCAGCTATGTCCCCGGCGCCAGCAGCGCCCCTGCTGCTCCCGGCGCAAACGGCGCCGGCGCTGCTCCCGGCGCCACTGTGACCAGAATCCAGCCGACGCCAAGTTCCTATGGCTGAAAATCTTTGATCGGTTCTAGCGAAGTCCAGAGAGCTCAGATCGATGTGCAATCACCTCACACGATCTAGGCATGATTAAAGGAAGCCTGGGGATCAATAAAATCTAGAGAGAGAAAATGACTTTCTAGAAAGAGAAAATCCTAGAGAGAGAGAAACGTGCTTTACCAGCTTGGGTAGAGTGCTTGGTATGGGGGGGGGTGCCGAATCACACCAATACTATAGGGGAGTGCGGGTTGCGACTCAGGGCGAGCTCCAACCAAGTCTCAGCCTCCCTTGCTGGAATGTTGTCATGGCTCTCGCCTTGGCATGCTAGCGCCTCGGAGACTAGGGTCGGTCACACACTTGAAATGTAACCTTCTCAGATTTATCAATAAAGTGGGATTTTCCTCAAACTGACTCTGATTACCTTCTAGGTTTCAGTGTTCGGTAGAAGCGCCAGTTGTAAGGCCGCTTTCAAATTTTTAACTTGGCACATAGCTGAGGGTTGTATCCCGGGACGCCAGTGGTATGCTGTCGAGACCATTTGGTCCAGGAACTGGTTGTTTCCATATCTGTCGCGGCTTGTGGTTCTGAGTGTTCCTTGCATGAACGTGAATGGGTTAAGCTCATGGGGAACGCGCTCTAACCTGTCGGCTGAGTTGGATGGCTTGCTTGGGTGGACGTTACATGATTATGGCTGTCCAGTCTGGCATGGCGCCAGGTTGGCTTCCAGCGCTCGTGACGAAGTTTTCAGTTGGTTAAGTCTGATGTAAGTCAGACGGCTTGCTTGGAATGGATGTTATTTGTTTGTAACGAAGCTTCGAGTTGGTTAAGTTTGGTGTATGTCGGGCGGCTTGCTTGGAGGGAAGTCACCCACATCGGGACCCTCGATCTGGCATGGCGCTAGATTGGATCTTAATGTGGGTTTTCGGAACTTCAAGTTGATTAAGTCTGATCGTTGTTGGCGAGTTGTCTGCTTGTATGTCAAGTGGGTTTGAATGGCAAGAGTTGAAGGCTGGGAAGCTAAGTCGTGATTCCCGGCTCCCTTTGGGATGCCTGCGCTACATTCGGTATCAGAGCCGACTGGCCGGTCAGCTATGCGGATCTCACAGAAATGGCCACGGTATGGGGTTCATCAAGACAACTGTTGTGCAAGGTGCTGCCCACAGTGTAAGCACGGGTGCGTCCACGATCGGGGTGGTCGGCAGAACGGGGGACTTGATGAGCCAAGGTGCTGCCCTTGAGGTGTAAGCACGGTCAGTTCTTGCGGTTCAGGCCTGGCGTTGTCTGCACGTAGGACGGATGAGGCAAAGTGCTGCCTAGGGAGGTGAAAGCACGGTCTGTACCTTGTGGGGTTTAGGGTTTAGAAGGTGCAGAAGCAACAAGGCACGGATTGGACCATAAAGTGGGCAATCAAACGATAACAAATCTGGAGCTCATGGAGCTCAACACAAAGTGCATCAAGGACAAATCAGGAGCTCAAAGGAGTTCCAAAGTCGAAAGTCAGAAGCGACAGGGGCGAACATTTCAAAGAAAGGCCTCTATCACCAGTTAATAAGGTTCTCGGGTTTTACGAAAGCGATATCAAATCTACGCTTTTCCCAGACAAAGATATATTTTCAAGTTATGTAATTTTTCAGTACAAAGAGCTGAGCCTCCGACTTGTGGTGTGCCAGCTTCAATGTTAATAAAAAGTGGCCAGTAAATTGAGTACTGTGCCAAGTAGCTTAAATGTATAGTTATTTTAATTGGGAGACACCTTTACTTTAATCTGACATCTGATGAGGACATCAGATTTTATAAAGGTGTGGTGGATGTTGTAAAGCTACCTTTACAAGGTTTACTTCCGGCGCCATCGGCGTCAACTATGTCCCCGGTGCCAGCAGCGCCCCTTTTGCTCTCGGCGCCATTGTGACCAGAATCCAGCCGGCGCCAAGTTCCTATGGCTGAAAATCTTTGATCGGTTCTAGCGGAGTCCAGAGAGCTCAGATCGATGTGCAATCACCTCACACGATCTAGGCATGATTAAAGGAAGCTTGGGGATCAATAAAATCTAGAGAGAGAAAATGACTTTCTAGAAAGAGAAAATCCTAGAAAACGTGCTTTACCAGCTTGGTGTAGGGCAGGCATCCCAAAGGAAGCCGGGAACCACGACTTAGCTTCCCAACCTTCAACTCTTGACATCCAAACCCACTTGATATACAAGCAGCCAACTCGCCAACTGTAGCGCAGGCATCCCAAAGGGAGCCGGGAACCACGACTTAGCTTCCCAGCCTTCAACTCTTGCCATCCAAACCCACGTGACATACAAGCAGCCAACTCGCCAACAACGATCAGACTTAACCAACATGATGTTCCGAAACAAATGGAGCCAAAATTGCCTATAGTCTCTACATCAAAGGTGAATTCAAGTGCCGATGCAGAGCTCAAGGAGCTCACCTTGTGTGACCAAGCGAAAACTCACTTTTTTTAATGAAAGACATCCAACAGTGACAAACCAGTTGACACGAGGTCAAATGGAGCCAACATTGCCTGCAGTTTCTACGTCAAAGGTGAATCTAAGTGCCGATGCAGAGCTCAAGGAGCTCAACCTGGACGACCAAACGAAATATCTAGAGTCCTAGGGGACTCATCCAGATGTGCGACGACAACGACATATCTGAGGCTTAAGGGAGCCGTGAGTACCTTTTTCTTTCATGCTAATAAAGTAAGCCGCATTTCTCATTGAGGAGTGAGCTTCAGTTTGATGTCTAAGTGCAGCAGCTTCACACAGGTTTTACGTAAGTGAACTAGATCCACACTTTTCATGTGCTAGGTGTAAAACACAATATCATTACTCTGCATTACAGTTGGTTTCCTTTGGCCGGTGAATCAAGCCCGTGCCCTTGTATATGTGACTAAAGTCTGGCCGGTGAATTAAGCCCGTGCCATGAGTCTTAGGTTCTAGTTTGGCCCTGATGAGGACATCAGCTTTCTCAAACGAGGGGAGGATGTTGTAAAGCTGACTTGGGTGCACCCAGCGTGCCCTGTAAGACTCAAAGGGGTGACACTCCCTAAGGTCCCAGAGCAAGTTAGAATGTCAAGGACTGAGCCTCCGACCTGTGGTGAGCCAGTCAAGTAGTCACAAAGTCATGAGCTAGCTCTGGAGCTCGAGTCATGGCCTAGTCAGGAAAGCAGGTTGATTCGGCCGCCGGGACGGCTCCCGGGACCCATGTCCGGGAGCCAGACTAATTCTGCCAGGCTTGCCAGGCTTAATCAGCAAAATAAAAACTAAGTCCTAAAAAGCGTGCTTTACCAGAAAGCACTATGTTTCAAACCAGAGGGGGTGCGCCGAATCACAGCAGAACTATAGGGGGAGTCCGGCAGACAGAAACTTGGGCAGCTCAACCAGCGCCAGGAATCCAGTCGCCAGGTCTCAGCTCCCTCTACCAGCACGAGCCAGGCACAATGCCCAGCACGTGTTGGTGGACCGGTCAGTTTATGTATGAATGTAACCTCTTCCAAATCTAATAAAGTTGATCCTTGGGGATGATTACCATTTCGGTTTCGCCTCCGGGACTGGTCCAAGTGGAAGGACCCTTACTACAACCTTTTTGCGTCGCTGGCGCCTAAGGGTCCCTGTCATCGACATGGGGCTTGCCGCTATGCCAATTGGTCAGTTTGGCGACCACTATGCCTTGGGTTTCATGTGTGGCTTGTCTTTGCCTTTGGTTACCTTTTGGGGACGGATTCTGAGTTGGCTTTCGGGTTGGTTGGGATTCCAGTTTTCTTAAGTCTGAATGGTTAAGCTTGTTACGATTCTGAGTTGGCTTTTACGTAAGTGCATGATGGATGAATGTTAGACTTAAGCGCGTGTTGGGGAAACCGCTCAAGTCCCAGCGCCCTTTGAAGATATCCGATCTCAACGCGAACTGTCCCTTAGCGTCCGTTCGAAATACCAAGTCTCTCATGCAAGACTCAACTTTCACAGTTCCTTCATTGATCAGCTGCCTTACACGTAACACAAGCCAGCGTACTCATATGTTTCCTCATCATTGCTGGTCCAGAGAAAGCCTATAACAAACTTTCCTTTCCACAACAAAAACTTGTCAACTTATTAGGTCCAAAGTTCGCCAGTCTCCTCGTGTGAGTATGGCTAGGTCACCTTGAATTTGCCCCCATTTTGATCAACTTTAATTCAAAATTTGCCCCAAGAGAGAGGTGTGTGTGATAGTTCCCCTCCACTTAATAAATCAGCTGATCGGACTTTAGAGTAGAGTTCTTCGGACAAAAAGCCTTTCCAACACTTTGCTTCCCATCGGCTAGGATTATGGCTCGATCCAACTTGTTGCCAATCTCTGAAGAGGATCCTAGTCTTTTCCCCTTTGAGGAAAAACCCAACTGATACTGGATATCACCCATGCTCAGTGAGTTTCAGTTCCAAAGGTGGCCGTCCCAAAATGAAGACCAACTGCTATAGAAGATCTCCCCTGAAATTGCCCTTTCCAACTTTTGACTTCCTGCTTGCATCTGGTGGGCGTTGTCGCAAATGAAACTAACCCAAGAAACAGGCTAGTCATCCATCCTTTGCAAACATTGAGTCATTTAGTTGTCGTTCACGTGCGAGTACTTGAACTGCAAATCCGCCGCACAGATTCTGGATATCGCCCATGCTCAGTGAGTTTCAGTTCCGAAGGTGGCCGTCCCAAAATGAAGACCAACTGCTCCATAGAAGATCTCCCCTGAAATGGCCCTTTCCAACTTTTGACTTCCTGCTTGCGTCTGGTGGGCGTTGTCGCAAATAAAACTAACCCAAGAAACAGGCTAGCCATCCATCCTTTGCAAACATTGAGTCGTTTCGTTGTCGTTCACGTGTGGGTACTTGAACTTCAAATCCGCCCCACAGATTCTGTAGTCCTCTTTGTTTGATGGTATCAGCCTTCAAAAGAAAAGGTTCCTTCTCAAGCCATCAGCTCCTTGTATCACAAGCAATCATGCAAACCAGGCAAAGCACGAGTACTAAGACTCACCACAAATACGTACAAGTAAGACACTCAGGCAGGTTTACTAACAAGTAACAAAGGCAAGGTCCCCCTTTGAGATGGTCCTGCCAACGGACCTTTGCCTGGCCGCGCCCATACAAATCGATCACAGAATCAGCCCACATAGGACACCCCTCCAACTATCCGTGCTTTCACCATTAAGCAGCACATTGCCTCAGTCACGCCCCACCACTTTTTGGTCGATAGCCCTTATAGCTAAACGATCGGCAGCTATCCCGCACCGGCAGCTAACCACCCGTGCTTTACACCCGAATTCGAGCAGCATCTCTGTATCAATGGTTAACCCGTACAGTTCGAATATGTCGCCCCGCACCCCACAAGGTACAGACCGTGCTTTCACCTCCCTAGGCAGCACTTTGCCTCATCCGTCCTACGTGCAGACAGCGCCAGGCCCGAACCGCGAGAACTGACCGTGCTTACACCTCAAGGGCAGCACTTTGACTCATCAAGTCCCCCGTTCTGCCGACCACCCCGACCGTGGACGCACTCGTGCTTACACTGTGGGCAGCACCTTGCACAACAGTTGTCTTGATGAACCCCAAACCGTGGCCATTCCCGTGAGATTCGCATAGCTGACCGGCCAGTCGGCTCTGATACCACATGTAGCGCAGGCATCCCAAAGGGAGCCGGGAACCACGACTTAGCTTCCCAGCCTTCAACTCTTGCCATCCAAACCCACTTGACATACAAGCAGCCAACTCGCCAACAACGATCAGACTTAACCAACTTGAAGTTCCGAAAACCAACATTGAGATCCAACCTGGCGCCATGCCAGATCGGGGGTCCCGACGTGGGTGACTTCCCTCCAAGCAAGCCGCCCGACATACATCAAACTTAACCAACTCGAAGCTTCGTTACAAACGAGTAACATCCATTCCAAGCAAGCGGTCTGACTTACATCAGACTTAACCAACTGAAAGCTTCGTCACGAGCGCTGGAAGCCAACCTGGCGCCACGCCAGACTGGACAGCCATAAACAGGTAACATCCACCAAAGCAAGCCATCCAACTCAGCCGACAGGTTAGAGCCCGTTCCCCAAGAGCTTAACCCATTCACGTTCATGCAAGGAACACTCAGAATCACAAGCCGCGACAGATATGGAAACAACCAGTTCTTGGACCAAATGGTCCCGACAGCATACCGCTGGCGCCACGGACCGAATGGTCCCGACGGCATACCGCTGGCGTCCTGGGATACGACACTCAGCTATGTGCCAAGTTAAAAATTTTGAAAGCGGCCTTACAACTGGCGCTTTTACCGAACACTGAAACCCAGAAGGTAATCAGAGTCAGTTTGAGGAAAATCCCACTTTATTGATAAATCTGAGAAAGTTACATTTCAAGTGTGTGACCGACCCTAGTCTCCGGGGCGCTAGCATGCCAAGGCGAGAGCCATGACAACATTCCAGCAAGGGAGGCTGAGACTTGGTTGGAGCTCGCCCTGAGTCGCAACCCGCACTCCCCTATAGTATTGGTGTGATTCGGCACCCCCCCCTCATACCAAGCACTCTACCCAAGCTGGTAAAGCACGTTTATCTCTCTCTATGATTTTCTCTTTCTAGAAAGTCATTTTCTCTCTCTAGATTTTATTGATCCCCAGGCTTCCTTTAATCATGCCTAGATCGTGTGAGGTGATTGCACATCGATCTGAGCTCTCTGGACTTCGCTAGAACCGATCAAAGATTTTCAGCCATAGGAACTTGGCGCCGGCTGGATTCTGGTCACAGTGGTGCCGGGAGTGGCGCCGGGAGCAGCAGGGGCGCTGCTGGCGCCGGGGACATAGCTAGCGCCGATGGCGCCGGAAGTAAAGCTTGTAAAGGTAGCTTTACAACACAAGGCGAGAGCCATGATAACATTCCAGCAAGGGAGGCTGAGACTTGGTTGGAGCTCGCCCTGAGTCGCAACCCGCACTCCCCTATAGTATTGGTGTGATTCGGCACCCCTCCTCATACCAAGCACTCTACCCAAGCTGGTAAAGCACGTTTTTCTCTCTCTAGGATTTTCTCTTTCTAGAAAGTCATTTTCTCTCTCTAAATTTTATTGATCCCCAGGCTTCCTTTAATCATGCCTAGATCGTGTGAGGTGATTGCACATCGATCTGAGCTCTCTGGACTCCGCTAGAACCGATCAAAGGTTTTCAGCCATAGGAACGTGGATTCTGGTTAAGTGGCGCCAGGAGCGGCGCCGGCGCCGTTGGCGCTGGGAGCAGCAGGGGCACTACTGGCGAAGGGGACATAGCTGGCGCCGATGGCGCCGGAAGTAAAGCTTGTAAAGGTAGCTTTACAACACTTGGGTAGAGTGCTCGGTATGAGGGTGGTGCCGAATCACACCAATACTATAGGGGAGTGTGGGTTGCGACTCAGGGCGAGCTCCAACCAAGTCTCAGCCTCCCTTGCTGGAATGTTGTCATGGCTCTCACTGTAGCGCAGGCATCCCAAATGGAGCCGGGAACCACAACTTAGCTTCCCAGCCTTCAACTCTTGCCATCCAAACCCACTTGACATACAAGCAGCCAACTCGCCAACAACGATCAGACTTAACCAACATGATGTTCCGAAACCAACATTGAGATCCAACCTGGCGCCATGCCAGATCGGGGGTCCCGATGTGGGTGACTTCCCTCCAAGCAAGCCGCCCGACATACATCAAACTTAACCAACTCAAAGCTTCGTTACAAACAAGTAACATCCATTCCAAGCAAGCCGTCTGACTTACATCAGACTTAACCAACTGAAAGCTTCGTCACTAGCGCTGGAAGCCAACCTGGTGCCACGCCAGACTGGACAGCCACAAACAGGTAACTCCCGGCGCCAACGCCGTCGTCGCCGCTCCCGGTTCCACTCTGACCAGAATCCAGCCGGCGCCAAGTTCCTATGGCTGAAAATCTTTGATCGGTTCTAGCGGAGTCCAAAGAGCTCAGATCGATGTGCAATCACCTCACACGATCTAGGCATGATTAAAGGAAGCCTAGAGATCAATCTGGGAAGCTAAGTCGTGGTTCCCGGCTCCCTTTGGGATGCCTGCGCTACAATTTGGATGGCAAGAGTTGAAGGCTGGGAAGCTAAGTCGTGGTTCCCGGCTCCCTTTGGAATGCCTGCGCTACAGAGAGAGAGAGAGAGAGAGAGAGAGAGAGAGAGAGAGAGAGAGAGAGAGAGAGAGAGAGAGAGAGAGAACTACAACGATTGATTTATATTGATTTTTGATGTTTGATCACAACATCTAGTTACATGAAGAGGAGAGAGACAACAAGCTCTCAAACGATACTAATAACCAAAAGACACAACATTTGGTAAAGCGAGGATAGACACAAAACCATGTTAATTTAAAACCACGTGTAGTGCCCTGGCATAATCTACTGGCACAAGTTGTTTTATTAACAAGATTGAACGTATTATTGATTTCTCTCTTCAATATCATCTCTAGACCCAACGGGGTTGGCTCAGTTGGTTGGCTTGGCATCCAAAGTTTCTTTGGTCCCAGGTTCGAGCCTCCCCTTGGAAACCAAGAAGCAATATCATCTCTAGAAAGAGGGGACTTAAAACTTCAGTATTTCACTAACCATATTGAAGCCACATTGGCACATTAAAGGAGATTGTCGTGGCATGTATTTGCCCTTGTTGCCACCATGGCTTGGTGAAAGGGATCTCATATATATGCCTCTATGAACATTTCCTCTTTCACAATATTTCCAACTCGTTTCCCACACCCACAAGGGATCTAGACAATATGCCTCTCCATGAACATTCCATAGTTCACAAGTTTACTCACCCACTTCCATGAAAATATCCTCACTTACTAGGAAAGAATGAGTTCAAATTTAGGATGAGCATGATGCCTGCAAAGCGGCCATCGATGTACTTTTTTTCTTTGTGGGCTGTAGCCTCGTGCTCTTTCTCCCATGCATCTAGCCTCGCCTGAGCTCTCCGCCTGTGCATGCACCCACACACACCGCATCAAGCACGGACGGACACACACACACATACACACACAAAGGTACGAACAAAAGTTTCTCTTCTTCTTCTCCTCTCCAGACTCCAGTTTTCCCTTTCCTGCACGGTCTACTACCTCTCATTCTTTTCTGGCCAGCTGCCCCTGCCTCTGGACGCTCGCTCGTACACAGGTTACATGCAATGTCAAGCACACACACTCTCTCTCTCTCTCGCTTTCTCTCACAATCTCACACACACAATCTTCCGAGATAGAGTTCTCAGTTGATTTTGTGGAGTAAGATCACCTCGTCTCCTAGATCTTTTTAATCTTCTTGCAGCTCTTTTTAATGTTCTTGCAGCTTGCTTATGTCAGTAGCTCAAAACTTTTATCTTCTGACCGGGATCTCTCTCTCTCTCTCTCTCTCTCTCTCTCTCTCTCTCTGTGCGCTGTGAGATGGCCGATTTGACAAGTTAAGCCGGATTCTGCAATACTGGTTAGTTTGTGAGTGTGCATTTATCAGTGCAAAAACTGTAACGTTTTAGTTTTCATTTATCCGCCTAGAAGTTCCAGCCATTCTCACTCGAGTTCCCACTGGATCAAGCTCACGCTCTTTCCAATGTCATTGCATGAACTATTGCTGAGTTGCAGTAGCATTACCCCAGCTTCTAACCGCTCATGGCCTAAAGAGGGACCCAGAATGAGTGCGATAGAAGAGAACAAGCATAACTGGAATGCGATGTCGCTCTATCATGCTCATGATCCAAATACGAGTTGCTCGTTCCTATCCGGTGGGGAAATCTTTAGGCCAGAGATGCCTAACAATGGAGGCAGTGGCTGGTCCGAGAAGCTCCCCCAGAGTGATATTCATGCCATTGCCGATATGAACGTTCAGTTCTGCACTTTTCCATTTGAAGTGGGCTGCGAAAATTCGGGAAAAGCAAAAGATAAACCTGAAGCTCTGGACGGAATTGCAGCTGTCGTCGGTCAGCACATTTTGTTCGGCACTCCAGAGAATTCTCCGTCGTCTACTCGTTCGTGGAATGTAGAAGCATCTACGCGGGATCTGTTTGTGTTAACACCACCTCAGAATCTTCGAACGGCAACATCCTTTCATGATAGCAATCTTGTTGGATCTTCTGAGGACTACTATGCTTCTGATCAGAGGCGTTCGTCTCCAAAAAAGTTTAACATTCCAGGAGAAAGGCGCAGCAACCTGATCCACGTAGAAAGTGGTTCAGCGAGCAATAGAGTGTTCAGAGGAGTTCGAAAGAGGCCTTGGGGAAGGTGGTCTGCAGAGATTCGGGATCGCATTGGAAGATGTCGGCATTGGCTTGGAACTTTTGATACTCCCGAAGATGCCGCCAAGGCTTACGACGCTGCAGCTCGCAAGCTGAGGGGTGCTAAGGCTCGTACAAATTTTTCTATACCCTCATGCACACCGCTACCTACCATGATATCATCACAAAGAGAGGAACATCGCACTAATCAGGAAGTACTAATTTCCTCAGTTGATAAGTCAGGAACAAACACCTGCAGTGGTGCTGGATCCTTTGACAGGGAAGACGTTGGAAATTCCTTCCTTTTATCTGATCACGCCACAAAGGTAAGAAAGGAAGAAGCATTTAATACTTTAGGAAGGTCTGCTGCTACGCTTCAGCTATCCGCCACACATAGTAGCTTTTGTCAGCCTGATGTTTCAGGGGAACTTCACACTCGTGATCAAAAGCTCGACCTTGATCTTAATCTCCAATTTTGGACATCAGCTGTAAGTACTTCAAACAACAGTACTCCCTTTCCAAGGGTTGCACCAAGTTCTGCGCTGCCTTTTCTCTCGCCATCTTTGTCATTTCCCCGATGATTAAGTTGCTACAGAGTGAAAAGGGAATACTAACAGCAACATTTTGTGACTGTATTTCTTTGTGAGGTAAAATCGCTGACTGACCGTTTGAGTGGGAATAGTCACGGAAGTGAACCTCATACTTTGATTATGGCTTCTGTTTAGTTCAGGTTACACACCTGCAGATATTATACAAACCTAGTTACCATAAAGAAATGTTAGTTCCACGAATATTATAGACATAATCTTGTATTTTGGAGTTACTATAAGATAAGGATTCTGTTGCGTCATATTCCAAAGAGTTGTAACGTTAATGAGAGATGACAGTACATTTATGGTTGATCGAGCTTAAATATCTGTAATCTGGATTCTTTACATAGTGTAGCGCTGTTTGAATGTCATCTCTCCTTTACTCAAGTACTTTCCTTTAAAGGTGGGAAGGAGGGAACAATTTTTTTCGTAAAAGCTTTATTTACAGGAGATCACGAAAGGAAGTGAATACTTGTCTTCAAGATGGTTGTGGTGTAGAAAGGTGCGCCTCAATGTCAACCTCGTTACTCAAAGCAAGCGAACTGAGTCTAGTACTCCACCTGCAACTTACAGTCACGTTTGTGGTTGATTGATTAGGGAGAGAAAGTTATCGGGAAAATTTTCTGCTATCATGCCGCAGGCCCATTACAGCATAATCGCATCACCCTGGTACAGCTGGACATCTTACGTCATTTGATTGTCGATCTGAGAATCCATATGCTACTCCTTTTCCCGTAGCTTAGAGAGAATCACTTCCTGAGAATCCATATGCTACTCCTTTTTCCGTAGCTCAGAGAGAATCACTTCCTGCAGATAAGTTATATCTGTAGCTTTGTCGATGACAAATCAGGTAGCTCATCAATTTTACGTTTTTTGTTCTAGAACGATTTAATTATATCATTTCGAATTCAAGCAGATCTAGCACTCGTTTCTTGTTCGGACTATTCGTATCAGCACATACTGGCATGGCTAGTTGGCGTTGGTAACAAAATCAAACCGATCTCACAGTTGCTTTCGCCTCCTCAAGAGTTCTCATCCCTTTTCTGATAGCACACTTACAATAGGTCATGTCTATCTAAAGCGTAAACTCACGAGTCTTTCAGCTCCATAAGAAGAGAACTTTTCATGCGCAGCTTATATCTCTAAGAGCTTTTTATGAGATCGCGAGTTCCATCATGTAACATGGTTGCGAGGTCAGGTCTATCATAGTAAATCAGAGTAAGGCCTCTGCCCTTGTGGATACTCTATTGAGATAGGCGTAATACGCTTGCAAATGGCAAGCTTTCTGACGGTTTTAATGTTGTCATCTAACATTTCGATGGCATTGCTGATGGTCTAAAATTCAGCCACAGTACTGTTTGAAGACTATTTCTCAATCATTCTTGTCTAAGTTGGTTGTTATTTACGAGAATTGCTCAATGGTCCCTGTGAAGCAGTGGAACGTCAAGTGGGATACCTATAGCAAGCCTGCTCCTATGTTAAGTTTCTTCATTCAGACGAAGCCACCACCGCGATACATGTGAATTATTATCATGCGTTTCTTCAGGAGATTGTATATATACGGTAATGAGGTTTCAAATGCTTACTAAAATCTAAGTCTTAAGATACTTTGAATGAATGTGGATTGTTCACGTATAACTGTCGCAATCTCTATGAATCTATCCAAATCCTCCACACAAAATCAGAAGGCATTCTCATCATAGTATGATCTGAGGCAAATAGAGGTCCATAATACTGTTTCGAAAACACATTACTTGTTTACTAGTAAACATCATAGCTTCGTTGAACTTTGGCACCAGTACCATGCATCTCACTGCCTTTTTTTAATAGCACTTAAAATTTCTTCAATGTATTTCTCGTAGTTCCAAGCAAATTCTTATGCAGACTCAAGATTACAATACATTTCGTACTGTAAAAAAAGGGACCTGAATGCAGGAATGGTACTATGCACAGCACATGAACCAACAACTGGAGATTACTAAGCATCCGCATATAATAAAATGAGTGCGGTAGTCTACTAGGCATATAGATAGATATTATAGAAATACTGTGCTCACGGCCAAAACAAATTGTTTAGTATTTATATCTACGAGGCAAAGCTTTGATATGATTAGGAAGAATATACACAAGATCACAACGCAAATTCTCCAGATGGGTTGTAAGTAATGCTTCAATTTTAAACGGTCTCCTAGCGTCGATACTAAACTCACCTGTGTGTGTGCTTGCACGAGAGACAGAGAGGAAAGGAATGGAAGTCCAACGTTCCTGTAGAGACCTTTTCCATGTGGCTCCAAGTCCCAAGTATAAAGAAAGAAAATTTATTCTGGTGATAGAGCAAATAGGATATCATTCTAAGAACTCAATCATTACATGCTAAGATGCTCAGAATTTTATATGCATTGATCCTTGAAAGTTGTGACCTTCCATGACCATGTTTGGGGGGGGGGGGGGGGGGGGAGCCTAGGATCTTAGAGCCTCCCTTCCGGGAGCCGTGCTTACTCAACTTTGGCCCCAACTTAATCACAACCACACATTAATTTTTCATTCACACAAAGTTGCCCAACGTTTTTGCCCTAGCCCATGTGATTGACACACGTTCTTTTGTCCCATAAGCATTTTGAGGTTCTAGCATATTCTTTCTCTCTCTCTCTCTCTCTCTCTCTCTCTCTCTCTCTCTCTCTCTCTCTCTCTCTCTCTCTCTCTCCCTCTCTCTCTCTCTCTCTTTATATATATATATATATAAAGAACACTAATTCTCTTGAAACATGTGTGCGCGTGTGGGTTCGGAGGCCCACCCAAAAATCTGGTCCCCGCCTACTCTGCTCATGCTTCTTATGTGGACATGTCTAAAACTTCAAGTGCTCGAACCTATTTGTAGCTCATGCTCGCCTACTCAGAACTGAAAAAATCAAAAACATTGAGGCCCACTAAAAATTTGGTGGCCATTTTGATGCCCCCTGTTTGTGCCACATGGAACGTTGGTAGCTCATTGGGGCAAAAAGCCCGGGCAATGTCTTTAAGGGCCAATGTTGTGTGAGGGCCTTTTCCAACCTCATGCTTTTCTTATGACAAGTTGCTCTAAGCTTTGTCCTCCCATGATTATTAATTTTTGTTTTTTTTTCAAGGTGCGAGGAAGGCCCAAGCTTGAGCACCTTCCCCTGTGGGAGGGGCTTTTCTACCCTCTAGCTTATCTTGTAGGACTTTTTCCCTCATGCAATACCCAAGACCATGGGGAAGGTCTAAGGCCTAAGGTATTCCCTTGCGTAATGCCAATGTGTGAGCTTTTGTTTTTTCTTTTGCCCTAATTTCTACAAGCCAAGACTAGTTCACTACGTATACCATCGTTTGCATGTGACTGCTAACTTTGATCCAAACTTGAGCCTTTCCTAATATTGTTTACTTTTATTGTTGCAAAAATCATGATTCTTAGTGAATGTTTGCTTTCACAGGAATGTCCTTTTGTCGACATGTTCCTAAATCAACAAAGAAATCAGTTATGTTCTTTAATGTGATTCTCAATTACAAATCAAAAAACAAGCACATTGCATAATAATGTGATTCTTGATTACAAATCAAAAGACAAGAACATGGCATTATGAGGCAAGGGGAAGAGTCTTGGCCCAAGGGTCTTCCACCCTATAACCTCAAGGGCACTTGCTAAAGTAGCGAGGCCGGCCTGAGGGCCTAAGGGCAACTTCCCCAATTTAATATCATTGATAGCGTTTTCTTTTTTCACAATTACTTTCTATCTAGAAATGTTTGGAAAAATAAATTTCATCAAAATCTCCATGTGCACAACTTATTTCCGATTCCCATATAACTTGGACCCTAATATGTGGACATGTGATATGTGGCTGCCAATTATTGGTTGCCACATAGCACATGTCCACATTAACATCATGGCGGCCCCCAAGGGTTATTGTGGGAGGGTAAGAGCTTGAGGGCATTGTCTATACTATGACAGAAAACCCAAGGACAACTAGCCTTCCCCCATGTACCATAGTGCAATTTTTTTGGGTCATCAATTACCTTTTTCTCAATAAAATTTTGAAAAAAATAGATTTTTTTGGTTGAATATTGATTCAAACATCCAATCGGATGTTCACATGAAAACGTATGTGCATAAGGTTTAGGTCTATGAAAGTAGTGGAGGAAGGTATGAGTCTTTGGCAAGATGCACATTTTGCAAGGTGGCTTCATTTCTCTACATGAAAGTACTCGAGGAAGGTATGAGTCTTTAGCAAGATGCACATTTTACAAGGTGGCTTCTAAATACAAAAAAAAAAAAAAATTGAACGCTCAACATTGCATGCAAAGAAAAGTTGTGAGAAAAGTCCATGTTAAAGGACATGTTTTGAAATTTGAGTGTAGACTTGAATGAGAAGGTGATTACATCATGATGCATGATCCTTGTATGGACAAGTAGATAGATATGCTTATAGTTTGTCTTTAACTTTCTCATAATCGATGACTTGTGTACATTAGTATCTATTTTTTGAAAGCAAGGCCTTTGTGGGGGTTCTGAACTTATTTTAACTACTAAGATATCATTATATTTGAGAGTTTCTATTATCTTGAATTGTTCCATAATTGATGAATTGTATAGTACATAGTAGCTATTTTTTGAAACCAAGGTCTTATGGAGTTGTAAACTTAATATTTTATGTTAAGATATCAGTGTTCGTTATAGATTGAACATTAAATTTTTGTGCTTTAGAACATTAGTGCAATAGCTAAATCAATTTTTTCTTTCTTTAGAACCTTAATACACTAAAGCCTTTTCAAGTGTATGATGATGAGGCATCTATGCAAAGCCCTAAATGAGGTCATTGAACTTGATTGAAAGTGAAATTCATTGACAAGTGTAAGGCATAACGCTTTTTATAGCCTACAATTTCGAGTTAACTCTTTTTTTGCCAATGTTTTCATATAGCTTCTTCACTGAATCTTCGGTGGGACACTATGTCTATGAAATATTTTATGGATGCTGATATTCTTTACAAATATTTCAAAAAATTACACCAAATTTGCATATGAAATTCGAATGAGTTCTAATGAACCAACTACATGGAACATGACAATGCATAAATTATTAAGGAATGGAAACCTTTAAAGGGTTTGATCCTCTTGTGGAACTAGCATTAAAATGCCAAGCTACAAATTATTTACCTTGTACTTGTGGGAGTATAATCAATTGGCCTTAAGTGAGTTACTTCAAGGAAGATTTATGCAAGATAGAACTTGAAGTCACAACTTATTGATCTCAATCATTAGTTTAAATACCAATGTAGCTGACTTATTACATAAGTTAATATTTCTAACCTTGGTACATGACTTTCTGACTCACTCAAATGTGAGAGGGCCTTTTCTGATGTCTAGCCACTCTTGTGATATTCTTAACTCCATGCAAAGTCCAAACCATGAGGAAGATTGGAGGCTTAGCATATTCCCTTGCGTAATGCAAAGTGTGTGTGGTTTTGTTCCCTTGTGTAATGCAAAGTGTGTGTGGTTTTGTTCTTTCTTTTGCCCTCCTTGCTTTAAGCCCACACTAGTTATGTGCCACCTTCCACATTTAAATACAAGAGACCCGGAATATGTATGTTCATTTGTTTTACAATACATTTTTCAAAGAATTTCCACTAGTGTTTCTCAATTCAAAAAGCTGATATATTATTTGTAAAAAATTTAATTGTTAAGCTTGATAAACATATGGATTATTGTACGTTTTGTAATCCACGCATGTGTGAGCATGTTCCCACGTGTGAGAAATAGGTGTAGGGTAGCTAGGTCCTAATCATAGGAGTTAGGTAGAAAGTTTGGTCAAGTTTTTTAAAATTTAGGAACTACCTCTAAAAATCAAGGAAGTTGGTGTTGATCTAACTACCATAGATGGTATACCTAATGGTTAGGTCAACTTGACTTGAGTATGCTAACTAATGACAATCTGGTACCTAAACACATGCTGAACCTACTCAACCAACCGAGGATAGGATCCTTTGTGATAATTAGAAAAAGTCATATATGTTGAGTTTAGGGGTGTGGCAAATTTTTTTGTTACCATCTTCGTGATGTGGCTCGAGCTAGTTAGGCTCACTACAAGTGTCGAGATTAGGTTTGATGAGTGACTAATTTCAAAGTGTTGGCATGAGGTCAAAGGACCAATCAAAAGAGATATTTTCATGTTTATGGTCCAATCAAATTAGAGGAGTCTTAAGTCACTCATCCAATCACATGCAGAGGAGGAGAAAAAGGGGTCCAATCATATTTGAGCACCCTCTACCACAAGTTCATGTTAGATGGATTGATACTTTCATTATGTACTTGAGTTTTTTGTAACCAAGTGAGATTTGACAATTCTAGCTATTATTGGTTTCTCTCTCTACCCGAGAGCAAGGTGTTTTCATACTTAGTTGGACCCAGCGGAATATTGCCATATTTGTATTATGAGCAATCATGATACCAATGAATGTCAATAGAACCTCAGGAACCAAGCAGTCTGACCAGCACCAAATCCCGCCCCATTGGACCAAATCCCAGTGCCAAAACAATGTTGGATCGTCATGGTATGGATCAAGAGGATGATCAAGGATCTTCACTTGCTAGATTTTTCAGAGAGCCCAATCATCTTTTGTGACAACCTATCAGCCCAAAAGTTGGCAAACAATCCTATATTTCATGCTAGGAGCAAGCATATTGAGGTGGCATATCACTTTGTGAGGGAGCAAGTCATGGCAAAGGAGGTGGAGCTTAAACATGTAGCTGATATCTTCACCAAAGAATTGGGAAAAGACTTGTTTACAATGCATAGGAATTCACTTGGAGTTTTCTCAAAGTCTATGCTAAAACTAGTTGAAGATCGTATGCACGAGTGTTCGGATGTGCAGCGTACATGCACATACCAAAAGAAAAAAGGTGCAAACTAGACAAAAAGTCGGTGCAAACAATGATGGTCGGATATTTGCGGAACAACTCTCACTATAATGAGCTGCTAGATGCAGAAACAGTCTAATAGATTGTTAATGCTAAATGTAGTCACAGCTCAAATGTTCTATTGCCCAACAAGATCTTATAAATTAATACTCACACAAAAAAAATGAGTACAATCCACCGAAGAGATTAGAAATGATTTGAGTGTGGCAATACTAATAATGAATTTGATAAGAAGTTTAGTTTTGAATGGATTGACAATGCAACAAAATGATGGCAAGTTCCTCAGACGTCAAAGACAAAGCCATTGTCTGATCAAAAGTTGAAGAGTCGTAGACATCCGTGTTCTGATCAGAGTGAGTAAACAAGCGTGATTAAACATAAATGAAGTGCATTCAAATCACAATAAGCATTCATCTACGTTATACACAGATAGAAAAGCGTATTGCTACTATATTATACTGAAGCACAACAAAATAACAGTTTCAACTAGAATGACGGCATAACTGGGAGGCTCAAAATAATTCGTCTCATGGACGGATCACCACGTAGAGTGTGCCTGGATGATCCATTTATAGATTTCATCCATGTAATGTATTAACTATAGTAAATGTTTGTCACCTAATTAGGTAAGTTGTTGTACTTGGAAGTATTTGGCTTTTGTGACAACTGACATAGTATATACGGTCAACGAATCAGGGAATGTTGACGCGGACAAGGACGTTGCAAATCTCTCACTTCGCATTTTACGTGAAGTGGCTATCTCTCACTTCGCATTTTTGGGAAGTGGCTGGGAACGTTCCTTGTTAAAAATAGACGACTGTTGAGTTTTTTTCTCTCTCTTCGGGATTTTGCAAAAAAGCCGACAGTGCCCTTTAAAAAACGCAGGTACCCGTAAAAAGCCGACACTGTCTTTAAAACAATTTAACTTCTTCAGAAAAGTTGAAAGGAAGATGCTGAAGGCAAAAATCCGACATTGTCACAAAAAGTCAGCACTGTTGAAGATAGTTGAAGTGTTGAACTATTCCAAAATGTCGCTTTTCAGGAAAAGCCGACACACTTCGCTTTTTGGAAAAAGCCGACACACGTCACTTTCTAGAAAAAGCCGACACTGTAAAAAACATAGTTCATTTCTGCAGACTGTAACAACACTTAATGTATTTCTGCAGACTGTTGTGACACTTAGTGTATTTTTGCATATTGTTGCAACACTTAGTGTATTTTTGCAGAGTTGTTCTAAATGCTAATTCGTCGAAGTTCTTGAAGATGGCCAAGTCTTCAATGATCTTCAAATTATTGAACTTAACATCTGAACTTGAAATATGATAATATTGGTTACCCTTTGCTAGAGATCAGTTGGAAGCCCATTGTAGACGTTCTTCAAATAATTTGATTGTCTAAGTTATGATTCATGCAGGTATCAGATGAGCAGACGTAAAACCAATTTTGGTTTCACCTTACCCTAGATCAACGATCAGTAAACGTGCAAGGAGAATCTTGAAATAGAAATAGTCATTCACCAAGGAGACAACTGTGGACTTAGTTTCCAACACCTCAAAGAAGGTGGTGATGAGCAGAGATGTAAATTCGACGAATCGACGTTTCCAAGAGTGAAAGAATCAAGAAGCCATGAAATCTTCTCAATACTGCCAATTGAAGAGGGAGTTCAAGGCCAGACATCGAATCAGAATGTCGAACCACAGACTCCAGAACATGATACAGAAGATCATCATGTCAAAAAAAAAAATTGATAGGATCGTTGATGTACCTTGCAGGATGAGCCAATTTTGCACAAACATGCCAACAACGACAAATGCAACCAAGAAGGTTAAAATGTCCCCCAAGATTTCCAATTGAGATAGAGCTCCAAGAACGCAATTGGAAAGTGCAATCATACAAACCAAACCTAGATCTCCTTCGATCTAGCCCCTGAACACTAGGAAGTATGAAAAATCACAATGATAGTAAGCGCTTACCAATCCGATAGCATAATGACCACACACTCTCAATGATCCCCATGGACACGAGAGTGACCGAGATCCAAAGTTTACGGGTCTTGGGAGATGTTTTAAAGGCTGACAAGAATTAGAAGACCTCTAACAGATTCATCGATAATCTTTAGTGGAGTGAAGGTACAGATGTTGAATTATGCAATTTCACTGAGGAACCAACGACCTATCTAGATGCAATCCAAAATCCTGAAGGCAAATTTTGGAAGCAACCCATGACCGAACAGATCGAATGAATGAAGCTGAATCAGCCCTTTTGGTGCTTGGAACTCCTCTAATGTTTATTGGACTGGCGGTCCCACGCCAATGGCAACTGCTTTTTGCTGGGCTATTTCGTCATAGGTCTCCTTATTGAGCGTCACCCTGATGGCATCCAGTTCTTGGCCAGCATGCTCCAACATCTGCCACCATAGCTTATTGAGGAAGGGCCGCGGGTCATAATAATGGAGCATGTCCTGGAGAAACTCATGCCTTTGCCAAAGTTTCATCATGTCGACATGAAGGGCACTGGTCATGGCTGCACGGTAATAGAGCCTAGCCACGTTGAGGTGATCCATCTCGATGACTAAGGGCTTATTGATATCCAGTAGAATAGGAGGTAAGGAGTGATCCCAATGAGATGCCAAGGGTGCCAAGAAGGCGATAAGGTCGTAGTTGTCCAGAAAGTAGCGCACATCCCTTTCTGGTCACCGATGGTATTGCCTATAAAACTGGCTGCAGTTGAATATAACATCTCTGGCCGGATCATCTATATGGACATAATCGATAAGAATAGGCCAATAAAACTTGTTGGTCATGAATTTTGGTGTGAAAGATTCACGTTGTTTGAGAGGGCAGTATTATGGATTGACCCACAAATATGCTGGCACACTAAGGTAGTGTAAGAATGTCGGCTTGTTTGCTAGGAACGCCCTTCTCCAAGCTAGTTGTGGATCTAATGTTTGAACTGTAGCTTTATGTGTGTGGCATAGCTTGAGATCGTAAGGTAAACCTGTCGTACACTTCTTCCTTAGGATACTTTGCCTTGAATTTGGTAGATTGAAGCATGTCCTTACTTGGATTTTTAGGTGTCAACCAATGCCATTCCAGAGGTATCACTGCGGGCAGTGGAGGATTGGGAGATGAGAGCAGTTGAAAGAGTTTTGGTGGAAGGCGAGGAAACCGGGTTTGGAGGTATGAATGGTGAGGATTAGATGGTGTCAAAATGGAAGAGGGTGGAGGGGGGAAAATGTGAGAATATGGAGGACATGAGGGGTTAGACCGTGGAGGAGATGAAGTGTTAGGACATTGGGTTGTCCTTCCCTAATCTGGATTCTGAGGCGCTTCCCCTGCTAGTGAATCAGGCCCCTGTTGTTACTTTGGTGTTGCAAGATTCTTCCCAGTCTCAGATGCTCAGCCAAACAGCCTAACCTCTGAGCCTGAGAAGAACGTAGACTAGCCTTTCCTACATTTTTGTTCTGCACATAGGGTCACGATGGCCAGTTTTGCAGTTGTTTATTGTAGTATATTCACCCTGCTTGTCAGAGGATGACTTCAAGGCTTCGAACACTTTGTTGTTTATGAATGAGCACTTGCCAATGGAACAATTAACTTCGTTACAAGGCAAGCCATGGTGAGCAAATTCATATTTGCAATGTAGCACAGTTGCTTGATTTTCAAAATCCTAAGGGCTGTGACCAAATTTAAGGAAAACCAGAAACTACTCTAAATATGATTGAAAAAAACATAGTCAAGAAACAAAAAACCAAACTAAGCAGCATTTTAGAAGTCCAAGAATCAAGAAACCAACCAGTCTTTTGATTCTTGGACATCCTAAGAACATCAAGAACTAGAATGTTGGAGGATATGCAATATTTATACCACATTTCTAGCCTATTTAGTTTACTTAAATGCTAAATTCCTACATTAATTCCCAATTGAAGAAATGAAAACTAATCCACTCTAGGAAAGCAAGAAATCTAATCCACAACCACTCACAAAGGAGAGAAGGGCAAGATCATGAATGCATCACTCAAGAAACAAGCATGGTCAAGGAGCTCAATGGATGCACCTAACTCATGGAGGCTCTTCTCATTTCAGCATGGAGTTGATACAATACACAAAAAGCTCTTCTTCACAAAGAGGGAGTCTCTTAAATAAGCAAGAGAGCTCCTTAGGTGGCATCCTAGTGGCATTTCCACATTACACAAATTGCAAGTGGAATAATGCTCTCCACTAGAGGTCACCATCAAAAGGTGGCTCACTCTACTTTCTTTAAGAGGGGTCTACTTGCATTTATTACTTTGCCTAGAAATACTAGTTCCTACATGGTCATTCCATCTTTCAAGATTCACCATGAGGCTTACACAGTTCTTGCTTGTCTTTCCTAACTAGCATTTCTCGGCTCTCAGTCATCGTTCGTCTCATCTTCTCAGAGACCTCCTCGGTCTAAGGTGAGAGGTGCTCTTGGGTAGCTCCGGCCGAGTATCTTGGGGATTCTTCAGAATCACCCACCATCATCCCACCCCTAATGTGTTGCAGGACCCACTGCAAATCATATTGAATGATGTCATTCTGCTTTGCATTGGCATTTTTTATTGTCACTTGGAAAAGCGTAGACCCTGATTCGCGTGCATAAAACCAAGTGTTTATTGTTGCCGGTCTTTATCAAAATTGTTTCCACAACTTGCCACAATGTAATCAAAATGTCTTATTGCTGCAAATGGTTGACATTCTCAAAATTGGAGAGCTTCCAACAGTTCACAACTTGCATACTCAAGTGCTTTCCTCGTGTCTCTTTCTTTTGTTGCATCTACCATAAATGGTTTCACTTTTAATTTCTGGGCAGATTCTGACTTCTGGGAGGTCTATATCCTCCATTTGCTTCTGGGTGTTTCCATGGATCTTCTCTCAGTTGAAGTTCTAGTCTCAAGAAAAACCTTCGTTATGCGGGTTGTACAAACTTTGATTATCAGTCTCAAGGGGATGGACTCATCATCAAAAAATTGGTGGTAGGAACAAATTTGGGTGGACAGTTTGGTAATGGTAAGGAAACATGATGAAGGCTTGGTGGGACGATGAAGGAACTTATAGTTCTACAGTTGCAGCCTTGGACCCTTGCAATGTGTGAGCTTTGACCACCACTTGTTGGGTGAGAAACTCGCTTTATTTTGCAGGTTCACGGTTGTCTTCATATTTCTTTTTCTGCAGCTCTTTCTTTTGATCCATTACTATTGGATCTCTTTGGGTTTCATAAGAGGAGATTCAACTATCATTGCTCCAGAGAGTTTCTTTTGATCAAGATCGATCTAACTCACCTATTGTTTAAGTTTTGTCCTTTCCTCCTCAGCTTCTTGGATCTTTCTCCTTATTTCTTCTAGCTGTTTTGGCTACTTCTTATATCTTCTTTTGGTTGATCAATTATTGTAGGTGGTAGTTGGTCGTCTCCGCAAGACACTTGCAATGATCTTTTAGCCGCTTCGGTAAGACTATCAAAAATTGGAAATTTCTTAGAAGAACAGTGAACTGATGATAAACAAATAGATGGAAGGTAGGGCGGAGGTGGTGACATTGGTAGATGGTGTGAACGATAGGCATGAGAATGGGCACAAAAGTATGGCAAGAGGCCGGTTGAAGAAGAAGACTGATTTCCCAATGCTTGTGTTTCCCTTTCTGAAAGATCTTCATCGTGAATGGGGTACTTTTTTTTATTGAGTCCCTTTGGATTGCCCATCTGCCTTCTTAGCCTTGTCGTTTTCATATTTGACTTGTGACCTTGGCTGTCGATCTTGCTGATGTTGTTGCTGGCAGTGTAACTACTTTAGTGATCCAAGCAGATCCACTCTCTCCCCTTCCCAAAATCTGTTGATGGGGATGTTGTTGTTGGGAACTGTTCATGCTCAAGATTGGATCGGTGTGTGGAACACGTAGTTGAAAACATGTTGAACATGTGACTGAACTAAAGATTGAACAAATTTTAACTAAATTTGTTTCGATCTTGTTGTAGTTGACTTGAAGATGAATATGGCAATGAGATGCAGGAATCAACTCGGACGTGATATGTACTTCACAGATTTGGAATATGCTCAAAAATCCGAAACTTTGTATAAGGTGATTTGAAGATTGATAAGGTTATTCTTGAGATATGCTACATGATGTCTCCTATTCAATGGCTATCCTTGATGAACTAAAAACAAATCTACAAAAAGATATGCAAGTAGAATAAATTACCAAATAAAAAAAAATACAAAAAATAAACAAGGAAGATACCAATGTAACAGAGAGTAAAAGCCATAGAGCACTTGTCAAACAAAAAGTCATCCATCAACATGTATAATTCACTTGGACAATTTCATGTTTCTATTGATCTTTTAGAGTAATGAAAGAACTCTCGTAAGCCCTTGCTAAAAAAAAAGTCAAAAATAGTGACACTGAATCTACCATCGTTCATAGTAGATGTTGTAAGATATAGCTTGAGATGTAGTTATGGTTGAGGTACTGTGCTGAGGACCGCTCTGAGCAAGAGATTCAGAATCGGATCTCTATCTGAATTTCCGACTATAGATCTATTGTGTATTGGCACATTGGAAATCTTATCAACATGTGGAAAAACAAATAGATTTGAGGTTGTAGAAGGAAAGAAAATTTGTCAATTCTTCATGGAGGTTGCTCTTGGTTGGACATTGTAGCAAATGACGGAATATCAATTTCACTTTCCTCCTACAAGGACTCATTTCATATTAGTGTCTTTTTTGCATTATGGAGCTGGTGAATTGCGTGGTAATGTAGAAGTTTGCAAGAAATTTCTCGAGTGAGCAGCAAGTTGAGCAATGGGGTGCTATGATGCTCATGTTGTATTGTTGTGAGGATCCTATCAGTATTCATAACTAACGTGGTGGGCAGGTAGGATCTTACTTGGTTGTTTCGGCCAGTCTTTGAAACTGTGTTTTCTGACATAGTCAGGGCACTCGGCATGGTATTTGGTCTCGACTGGACAATCAACCATGAAATGGCCAGTTTCACCACAGATGAAACATGCAATGCTGCTAAAATTCATGAAGATCAATAGGTAATGTTGTAGCTATTATGCACATGTTATTCTATACGATTGTATGATCTCAAATGAATTTTTGTTTGATATTATTCGTGTGTCTGATTCACTTGTTCTTTCAATTTCGCACTTTGGTTTGATTTCGTTGAATGCTATATTAATTTGTTAATGTAGATCAGCAGTGTCTGTCAGTTAGAAATCAGTTTTGATTTGATTCATTAGTATAAGCTCTAAATGTGATGATGTAATTACTGTACAGCTTATTTGGTTTATTGTATATGGTTTTGATTGAAATGTGACCCGTTAGGATATATTGATCGGGCACTGATCTCGTAGCCGGCTACTTGGGTTAGGTGAGTAGCCACACATATGAAGAATTAGCTTGTACAAAGTTATTTACAGTACTTGCTATACTTGGGGGCATGTCCCAAGTTTGTCGGTCGAATTTGGCCATATTGGGCCCGACCTTAGTTTGACAGGTGGTAGGCCAATTTTAGGACACCATTCTTTTCATGCAGTTTGTGAATACTCTATATGTACAGTGTTTCTTTG
This sequence comes from Diphasiastrum complanatum, assembly GCA_029204225.1. NCBI lineage: Eukaryota > Viridiplantae > Streptophyta > Lycopodiopsida > Lycopodiales > Lycopodiaceae > Diphasiastrum > Diphasiastrum complanatum. Next base: position 58,960,152 of record CM055101.1, read on the forward strand.
TAATCTATAAGATTTTGATGTGCCATCTTTGAGAGCTTGTGAGGAGTGTCTATGCTGATTGATTATGTGATCTGAAACTCATTGGTGAGTTTCTCCATCTGTAGTTGGTGTTGCTTATTAAGCAACTCCAACTGGGATTTCCAAAGCTAATCTTGGATATCCTTGATCGGCTTCGACTCATAAACAGAAGCACGTGGTGCTCTCCTTTCTCTAGATTCGTCAACATCGGATCCCTCGTCTTCTTCTTTGATGGCATCAAACATAGCTAACTTTAGGCTCATATATTCATCATTGGATTTAAGCTCGCGTCTAATCCATCTTGGAAGGCCGACTAAGAACCAGATGATGAGCATCTGTTTGGAGGGTTGTTCTTGTACTTGACTTTTGAGGCGTTTGAAACGCTCGATATAGTCTCGTACATGTTCATCTTTTGCCATTTTGATGCTACTTAATTTGACAAAAGGACTCTCGATCAAGCGAAAGGGCTTAAAACGCTTGATTAAGGACTCTTTCAAAATTGACCAGTTTGTCTTATCTTCACGATCAAGATTGAAAAACCAGTCATGTGCTTTAGCTATCATGGTCATGGAAAACTGTTGGATCATAGCGTTGGGAGATGTTTCGCCATACACATCACATGTATTCTCAAATATTTGCAAAAATCTCTGAGGGTCCGAACTACCATCAAACTTGGGTAGATCTAGCTTGGGTGTACGTCTCTTAAGATGAGCTCCGTGAGTAGCAAAAATGCCATTAAGGTGGGTTCGGGCCTGTGAGGGTTCAGCACCATAAAAATGGGGTCGTGCTCGTCGGCTCTATCAGGTTCTTGTCCTCGAATGAGTTTGTGGATGGCTCGTGTATTTGGGCCCGCATTCGGTAGAACCTATGACGTCTGATTTGTTCAGCTGTAGGAGACTTGATCTCGTATGGATAATCTTCTGGGATTTCAGAATTTGTATGTTGTTCCATTTTATAAGATCTTTTTTTTGTGATTTTTTGGGTTAGTTCTTTTGTTATTTATTTTTTATAAGTAGTGTGTTTTTTCTTTTTTCTTTTTGTTGTTTTTTTTTGTATGGAGTCAAAAATAAAGTATCGAAAAAACAGACTTGAACAAAAAAAAACAAATGACTCGAAAAAATAGAGGGCTCAAAAAAGTGTATCAAAAAATTGTGTAGGTGACTCAAAAAAATGTATCGAAAAATCGTGTAGGTGACTCGAAAAAATGTATCAAAAATTTGTGTAGGTGACTCAAAAAAGTGTATCAAAAAATTATGTAGGTTACTCGAAAAAGTGTATCGAAAAATTGTGTAGGTGACTCAAAAAAAATGTATCGAAAAATTGTGTAGGTAACTCGAAAAAGTGTATCGAAAAAACGGATGTATCGAAAATGGTGGCTCAAAATTATTTTGGTGACTTGAAAAAATATGGAAAGTATCGAAAAATATAACAAAGACTCGAAAAAAAATATGACTCGAAAAAATAAAGGAGTATTGAAAAAGTTGACAAAGGCTCAAAAAATTAAATCAGGGCTTCGGTCGTGACGGGAGTCAAGGCTTCGGTCGAGATTTGAGTCAGGGCTTCGGTCGAGACGGGAGTCAGGGCTTCGGTTGAGATGGAAGTCAAGGCTTCGGTCGAGATTTGAGTCAGGGCTTCGGTTGAGATGGGAGTCAAGGCTTCGGTCGAGTATGGAGGTGCAGGAGCGTGAGGGATGAAGGAAATGCTTTACTAATTTGTGCTATGCCAAATTGGCATTGATGTTTTTCATTCATTTTGTAACTTAGAAGGACCCCCTTGATGCATCTGTATCAATTACTACTTTACGTTTTGTTCTTCCCGGTCTATGTAAGTAATAGTTAGCTATGAATGGGGTGGTAATTCGTGCAAGGCTTTTGTCAGATGCAAGAGCAAGTTATGGTTGCATGGAGGGCGTTCAATCATCCAACACTGATGCGAGTGTTGAAACTCCTGCTTGTTTTCTACTTGGTGGGGTGTGGGTGCGTGGAGGTCGTTGTGAAGCTTGGGCATGTAAGTTTAGTGCATGTGTGTGCATGCAGCTGATTGATGTCGAGATTTCAAAGTGGAGGAGTCGGTCGAAATCTGATGGAAGGCGTCGGTCGAGACGTGATGGAGGCTTCCGATTGATATGGTGACAAGACTGTGAGTTGGGCGAGATTTGAAAACCCGATTAAGTCAAAATTTTAAAATTTGAGTCGGTCGAGATTACGAAATTTGATTTGGTCGAGGTTTTGAAATTTGATTCGGTCGAGTTTGTAAAATTCAATTCGCTCGAGTTCTTTTGTTTTAAGGGTTTTCAAGTCGGTCAAAAATGGGCGTTTGGCGACTCAGTCGAGTTTGGACGGTTTTTGCGAGTCTGCCGAGATTTCAAAGTGTAGCGACTCGCCGGTTGAGATTTGAGTGTCTTCCTCGATCGAGATCTGAGATAAGTATTCGATAGAGATGGTGATTAGCCATTTGGTCAAAATGGTGAGCAGGTGATAAAAAAATGTCGGTCAAGTTGTCAATCAGACCCGTCGGTTGAGATTTCAAAATGGCTCTAGTTGAGATTTCAAAAAAGGCTCCGGTTGAGATTTGAAAAATTGGTTCCGGTTGAGATTTGAAAAATTGGCTCCGGTTGAGATTTGAAAAATTGCTCCAGTTGAGATTTGAAAAATTGGCTCCGATTGAAATTTGAAAAATTGCTCCAGTTGAGATTTGAAAAATGGCTCCGGTTGAGATTTCTTATGGAGGCCTCGGTCGAGGTGGCTTGTATGGAGGTGAAGGGAATGAGTTCAGTTGTGGTAGCAGTTTATATTACCCTTCAACTGCAGAACGGAAACATATGTGGATTTGTAGTGTGCTACATCTGCTTGAGCATTGATGTCTGGGATGTTTTCTTGCATACCATATGCACAAACAATCTGATAACGGAGAACCAGTGGCTTCTCGTTTAGACTATGTTATGACGTTTGTAAAGTGGAGCTCAGATTTAGTGCTTGTGGAGTTTTGTGAGTTTCTGGGTTGTCGTAAATTTTTCAAGAAAATGTGAGCATCTGATTTCTTGATAACTGTCGATGGAAAACGGTTCAGAGAAGAGCAGACTATGCATTAGAGGAATGCTCAAGATTAATAAGACACTGGTGTAAAATGATTTTGCAAGCAAACAGCAAAAACAGAGACAGTGCCTATTGGTGAACCAACAATGGCAACGGGTGCCAAATGTTGCAAGATTCTTTCCAATCTCATATGCTCTACCAAACAGCCTAACCTCTGAGCCCGAGAAGAACGTAAACTGGCCTTTCCTACACTTCTATTCTACACATAGGATCACAATGACCAGTTTTGCAGTTGTTCATTGTAGTATATTCACCCTGCCTGTCAAAAGATGACTTCAAGACTTCGAACACTTTGTTGTTATGAATGAGCACTTGCCAATGGAACACGAGGCAAGCCATGGTGAACAAATTCAAATTTGCAATGCAGCACAGTTGCTCGATTTGCAAGATCCTAAGGGCTGTAACCAAATTTAAGGAAGCTAATCTACTTGCAAAACCCAGAAACTACTCTAAATATAATTGAAAAAAACATAGTCAAGAAACAAGAAACCAAACTAAATAGCATTTTAGAAGTCCAAGAATCAAGAAACCAACCAGTCTTTTGATTCTTGGACATCCCAAGAACATCAAAAACTAGAATGTTGGAGGATATGCAAGATTTATATCACTTGAATGCTGAATTCCTACATTAATCCACAAACAAATAATGAAAACTAATCCACTCTAGGAAAGCAGGAAATCTAATCCACTCTACTATCCACAACCACACACAAAGGAGGAAAGGGAAAGATCATGAATGCATCACTCTAGAAACAAGCATGATCAAGGAGCTCAATGGATGCACCTAACTCGTGTAGGCTCTTCTCATTTCAGCATGGAGTTGATACAATACACAAAAAGCTCCTCTTCACAAAGAGGAAGTCTCTTAAATAAGGAAGAGAGCTCCTTAGGAGGCATCCTAGTGGCATTTCCACATTACACAAATTACAAGTGGAATAATGCTCTCCACTAGAGGTCACCATCAAAAGGTGGCTCACTCTACTTTCTTTAAGAGGGGTCTACTTGCATTTATTACTTTGCCTAGAAGTTTCTACATGGTCATTCCAACTTTCGAGATTCACCATAAGGCTTACACAGTTCTTGCTTGTCTTTCCTAATTAGCATTTCTCGGCTCTCAGTCATCATTCATCTCATCTTCTCATAGACCTCCTCATCTAAGGTGAGAGGTGCTCTTGGGTAGCTTTGGCCGAGTATCTTGGGGATTCTTCATAATCAGCCAACATTTGGGTTTTGACTATCTGTACTGCCTGCTATTGAGCTGCCGAAGAATTGATCTGACCTTGCTCTGCCGTCTCCCTGATCATCCCATGAGTGTGGACAAATATGGAATTTTTGATGTTGTGGGAATGATCCGGAGGTGGTATTTCTCGTAGTTTATTTAGCTGCTCTTCTAGGCATTGGATCTAGTTGTTGAAGGCAGCCATCTGTTATGTGGTATTTTGTTGTAGTTGTTGTGCCTTTGCCTGGACTACCTTTAACATTTGCTCCAGCTATTGGTATGCATAAACGAGAACTATTGTGCCCTCCGAGATAGGTAGTGGAGTATAGCGTTGAAAGTCAACTTGAGCGTCTTATCTCATCGTAGCAGCGCACAATTCTTGGTTGGAACTAGTTTCTGCATCCAAGTATTGCTGGAGCTGGCTCAACTGTGTGTCATTCTGGTTGATCTCTACTTGAAGCTCGTCCATGACCACGTGCATTTGATCCATCTAGTCGAAGGTGAGTTCTTCATCCTGATGTGGGTGTGTTGCTTGTTCGTTGGTGTGTTTGGTTGCTTCGGTCACCTCCTGTAGTTGCTTTGTCAGTGAGGGTTTTTCTGGATGGTAGTCATTAGGGGATATTAGAACTCAAAATTGCCCCTTTGTCAAGATGTTGTTTTTGACTTTGCATGCTTTCAACGCTTATGTGTTCCAATGAATGGTGTCCATCTGTGAGTAATTGTAACAGTGGTTGACGGACGGAAATTGTATTTAACTTTTCCAGCCAAATTTTTGTGATTTTCAAATATCCCGCTGGGAAGAACAAACAATTGTGATTCGCCCACAGTTATTGCCCGAATACTCTTACGTTGCCTATCATTGTTCACTTCAGGTTGATTTGACGTCAATAGTCATAAACTGTGGTTAACTTATCCTTGTAGTTTAGGAACTTCTTGTCATTCATAGGTATACCTCTCATTTTCTACATTCTATCTCTTATTTTGGATTGTCTCGCAATCTCTACATTCTCTCCGTTCTCAGCCTACGTACTTGTATTTTCGACTAATGGCTACACATAATCGGAGACTACGAGGAACCATTGATGCAATCAATATTTGCAATGAAAAAAATACAAAAGATCAATGGATACCAAGAATATATCAAAAATATCAATGGATCTTGATGCATCCCTCTGCAAAAGGGTCATTCCGAAAAAGAAAAAAGATCGGATAACATATATAGAAGCTCTTGGACAGGCAGGATAATGGATTAAAAAGTATCATCTGTCGGTCAATCTATCACAAAAGTTTTAATTCAACATGCTTATCTTCAGAATGAGCTCAACATTCATGATCTGAATCCAAATGATAGAAGGAAATGCAATTGTAAGTTTTCAGATTTAATTTCTTTAGAGTTAGCATTTTCTCTAAATTAAATTTTTCTTGAGATGTTTGTGTTGGTTTTGCATATTTGTATCCATCAAATTTCGTTGAATGGCAAATAGTTCAATCGATTGAAGGAATAATCGATGTCATACATTCGGATATCAGTATTTTACAATATAAAGTTCGTTCTCCAAAATCACTTTTAGAGTCAGGAGTTTTTTTGATGATCACACCTACTCCTGATAAAAATGGTTTAGTTGGTAGATTAGAGCCATATCCTCTACCAGATTTTTTGAGTGAGGAATGGATTTCTCCTGATGCAGCAATTTCAGAAAGTTTTCGATCTAGGCTATATATTGATATTCAGAGTATATTAAAATGTAACACTGGATCAAAGAATAATAGATTAAGTTGGTATCTACCTTTTACTATTTTTGTTGATTTTTTTTCCAAATGCAATGTTCGGAGAACAAAAACAATATTTATCTGTAAGGACTTGAGTGCTGAAATAATCGTCGAGTTGTTGGATAATAATTGGGATACAGAACAAAATCAGCAAGTTGAGTGCAGAGTATGTTATTCATCCATGAAATTTAGATATCACATTGAAAAACAAATGCTCACTTTGTTGCTCTATTATAGAAGATGGATTAAATACAAAAATGTTTGGAAGCCACTTGATCAAGATTTTGGTATAAACCCTCAAGAGCAACTTCAGATAAACAGTGAAAAGGAATGACAACATTCTTCCAATGGTTGAAGTCGAGGAAGATTGGTGTCTCAATCACATTTGATCAGAACTAGACATGTTGCAATTCCATCTACCTCAATACTATCAATTTCAATTGAATGATATAAAGGTACGTTATGCCATATGAAAGTATTCCTTTTTTTCTATTTCTAAGTGAATCAGTTTCATAAAATATATTAACTAAAATAATTTCTCTTGTGCAGGTAAGAGTAAGGCAGGACTAGTGTGAAGATTAGTAAAATATTATCTTCCTATCTCAAGTTTTGGGCCATGTCCATGGTTATTTTCATTGTAATCTATGTTGTACATAAAAGGTATGTGAATTGAGCACATAACCTTCTAGAATAGGTTGAGTTTGAGTTAGGTAGATTCAAATTTGATGACATGCAAAAGTTTAGATAGCATGCAATGTCTTTCTGTATGCATGCAAGCCACATGCAATCAGTGCATGCAACATGCAAAGTGGTTTCTGTGAGCTACACATGTCTAGATGGTTTTATGAGTTGACATGCAATACATGCAATATCCATGCATGTAGTTACACATGTGGATCCCTGGTAGGTGAGTTAACTCAATTAATTGTACTTTCCATGCAACTCTACTATAGGAATTCGAGTCTCTTTCATGTAGGGAAATCTTGGCATATTTTGCCATACTGTGAATAATGAGATTTTGGTGTTTTGGACTCATTCTCTCTCTACTCGAGTTTTCTATCATTGATTTTCTCTCTCTACTCGAGAGCAACCTGTTTTTTCCATACTGAGCACTAGAATTATTTTTGACATTCAATTCTCATAGTAAGAAGTTAGATTTTTTAGTCAGTTGTATGCCATTGTGCTCTTGCCATAGATTTTTCAAGTATATTGTTCTCTAATCAATCTTGTGCAATCACAACACCTCAGTAAGATCATGTAGGGTGTGTGGTGAAGTTCACAAATGTAAAAACTTCACATGGTATCAGAGCTTGATGCTTTGAAGAGGTGAGGGTGTATACATCAGAACAACATTGCCTTTGCTTGCAGGAACTTGGATTTGGGAGAGGAATTCAAACTCGCTGAGAAACAAGCTATCCGTGGATTATAAGTGGATCAAAACGAGCCTGATCTGCTCCAGCAGAGCCTTGCATGGACAGAGAGCTCACACGTGTGAATTCAGCCCTCATTGATTGAGTGCTACTTCTCAACCATTGATCCAAATTTGATGTTCTATAACTTGTTGGATAGGTATTAAAGAGTAGAATGTGTTGCTCGAGTTTCTAGATCAATTTGATTTGTTTTTAGAAGAGTTTTAGGCAATCAGAGAGTTGAGAGAGTACTCAACTCGTGGGATATGCCAAAGTGAGCACACATCAGTTCTTTTCACCACTTTCATCAATTTTCACTGTCAATCAAGTAGAATTTGATGGAAGTGAGTATTCTGAGGTCTTAGACTTTTTATTTCACACAAATTACTGTGTTTGAGTTGAAAGTAAACTCCTAGAAAGTTTTTCAGTTCTTTGAAACTCGTGGGAGAGATAGAATTCTTGCTTGTATGTGCTTCATTTCTGTGATTGAAGCAACGTCCAAATTCAAGATAGATTGATTTTCTATGTTGAGAGTTTGTTCTCACAATCTGTTGCTAGATTTCATAGGTTGGATCAACATCATTTGTGTTAGATTCACATTTCTTGGAGCACAGTGAGAGATTAACACCTTCCAATTATGCAATGTGGAAGATTAGAATGGAATAATTATTGATTCTATAGGTTGTAATGGACATTGTGAGTGGAGCTGAATAAGAACCTGCAGCACCTAATGAAGCTGCAGCATTTCACAAAAGAACCAGAATTGCCCTTCATTTCATAAAAATGAGATCTTCCATGAAGATCAGAAGTTTAACTTGGATGATGCACATATCAAGGAGTCTCATGCAAGATCTACAATCATCAATCTTGATGCTGCTCAAGAAGTGGTGAGGTCGAGGCTTGAGGAGGAGAAACTTCAAGCAACCACAACAAGAAGATCTACATGAGCAAGATCTGAGCCAAGGAGGCTCACATATGATGAAGAAGGAAGGCAAGTGGAAGGTGAAACTTCCTATCATGCTCTCTTCATATCAGATGAAGAGCCTAAAGATGTCCAAGAAGCTCTACCATCCAAGATGTGGGTTGAAGCAATGACCCAAGAGTTTGAAGCCTTGATGTCAAACAACACATGGGAGCTTGTGGAGCTACCAAACAACATGCATGTGATTGCATGTAAGTGGGTTTTCAAAATCAAATATAATCATGATGGATCTATCAATAAGTATAAAGCAAGACCTTGTGCCAAAGGCTACTCACAAATCAAAGGTCTTGACTATGAAGACACCTTTTCACTAGTTGCAAAGATGGTAACAATCAGAGTACTCATATCTCTTGCATGTTTTCACAAGATGTTTCTAATGCATTTCTCAATGGTTATCTTGAGGAGGAGATTTACATGGAGCAATCTCCTGGTTTTGTGAAAGAAGGTAATGAATCAAAAGTTTGTCTTTTGTTCAAAAGTTTCTATGGACTGAAATAAGCAACAAGGTCTTGGTATGCAAGGCTCAACTCCTCTCATATCACTCGGATTTTGTCTAAGTGAATATGACCCTTCTCTGTATAATAAGTTTGTAGATAGTTTTGTGATTATTCTTCTCATCTATGTAGATGATATCATTCTTTGTGAAAATAATGAGAAGCTAGTTGAAGAAACTAAGCATGCACTTGGTAGAGAGTTTAAGATGCACGACTTAGGAGTTCTTCACTATATTCTAGGCCTTGAAATAGATTCTTGGAAAGGTCAGGCATTTATAAGCCAATGTAGATATGCACTTTCCATGCTCAAGAAATTCCAAATGGAAAACTGTAAAGGCATAGATACACTTATGGAGCACATTGTAAAAGTTCCTATGAAAGATGATGAAAAATCCTTTGTGGACATCACTCTTTATAGGAGACTTATTTCTAGAAGGTTATGTGCTCAATTCACATACCTTTTATGTACAACATAGATTACAATGGAAATAACCATGGACATGGCCCAAAACTCGAGATAGGAAGATAATATTTTACTAATTTTCACACTCCTCCTTAAAATTTATGTTCCTATCCAACATAGACTTTGAAATTAGGCCAAGATTAGACCTCATCTTGATAAAGACATTCTTGAGTAATGGCTTGGTGAGAAGATCTGCAACACAATTTGAAGATTCAACATGCTCCAGTGAGATCTCTCTCCCAATGACTTTTTCTCTTACAAAATGATGAGCTACCTCGATGTGTTTGCTCCTTGCATGGAAAACTAGATTATTTGCGAGAGCCTGAGTAGAAATGTTATCATTCTTGATAATTGGAAGATCTTCATCTACATAACACTTTAGCTCCAAAGGTAGCCTTTTGATCCATAAAACCTCATTTGTTGTGGTTGTAAGAGATTTGTACTCAGCTTCACAGGATGATAAGGAAATAGTTGTTTGCTTCTTTGATAGCCAAGAAACCAAGTTTTCTCCAAGAAAAATAGTGTAAGCACTTGTGGATTTTCTATCCAACCTGTCTCCTACAAAATCTGAATCTGAAGAAGCAATCAAAGTCAGATCTTCTCCTTTGTAGAATAATCCATAATCTAAGGTAGAAGATATATACCTCAAGATTCTTTTAGCCAACTTCCAATGATATAACTTTGGATCCTGCATGTGTTGACTTAGCTTATGAACACTAAAGCTTAGATCAGGCCTGGTCACTGTTAACCATATAAGTGAGCAGGTCGAGTTTCAGTTAGGTAGATTCAAATTTGATGACATGCAAAAGTTTAGATAGCATGCAATGTCTTTCTATATGCATGCAAGCCACATGCAATCAGTGCATGCAATATGCAAAGTGGTTTCTGTGATCTACACATTTCTAGGCAGTTTAATGAGTTGACATGCAATACATGCAATATCCATGCATGCAGTTACACATGTGGATCCCTGGTAGGTGAGTTAACTCAGTTAAGTGGACTTGCCATGCAACTCCACTATAGGAATTCGAGTCTCTTTCATGTAAAAAATCTTGGCATGTTTTGCCATATTGTGAATAATGAGATTTTGGTGTTTTGGACTCATTCTCTCTCTACTTGAGTTTTCTATCATTGATTTTCTCTCTCTACTCGAGAGCAGCCTGTTTTTCCCATACTGAGCACTTAGAATTATTTTTGACATTCAATTCTCATAGTAAGAAGTTAGATTTTTCAGTCGAATGTATGCCATTGTGCTCTTGCCATAGATTTTTCAAGTATAATATTCTCTGATCAATTTTGTGCAATCACAACACCTCAGTAAGATCATGTAGGGTGTGTGGTGAAGTTCACACGTGCTAAAAACTTCACAAAGAGCATATAAAATGCAAAGATATTGGAACATCCATCGAAATTGAAGATTCGTAGATTATTAACTATGGAATTTTATACTATGTGACAAGCGCTTTCCAATGATATTTAGATGTCATACTTTTGAGCTATTACTAAAAAGTTACAACGATTCAAAGATATTGGTTGAAAATAGTGACAAAATGCAAAAGAGATCTTGGCACGAATTCATATGCGGCCCTTTTTGAACTCAAACTTCCTCTAATGCTTGGGCATGATGGTCACCCTCTTAGCATGGATAGCTGCAACAACAGTATCTGAAAAAAATTTCCATTGTCGTTACAGTCCATCTCACATCTACAGATAGACTTCTTGTAACATGTTTGATGAATCTATGTATGTGAGCTTTCGGAATCAGAAGATTATTGGTCTTCTGTAGCTTCCAAATATCCTTGAGCCAGGGTGGGTCTCTTCTTCTGCCCCTTGGCCTAGGAGGAGGTGGTGCTGGACGAGGCGATGGTGGTGCATTTCCCTTACCTCCTCCTGTGATTGGGATTCCACCATCTGTTTAGTTTGTGCCATTAGTATTCAATATCGAATCAACGTGCGATGAAGGATAACTCAGGTTCAGAGGTCAGGTCAACGTCGAGCCGATACTTGAAATAAACCTAACCGATAGCTGGTAGCGGATGGAAGGAAGTTTGCTTCGAGCACGCTGAATCGATATGGCATGGATATAGAGAACGACAAGAAATTTAAGCAAAAAAAATTCAGCGTCGTCTGTCTGTTTATATAGAGAAAATCCGAAATGATTGCAAACTTGGTGGTTTGAATGTCCGAGGTTCGGATTACGTTGATGATTACTTCTAGATATTCAGAGGCTTGTCAATCAGATCAAATTAAATATCAATCTTTTTTCAAAATGATTAGCTGATAATAACCACCACAATTAATTTAAACGAAAGTATGGTCACATCTACAATTAATTCTACAAAAGTATGGTCACATCTACAATTTATTACTGAAATTGACAAGGTTAAGCTATAAATATCTGACCTTTTTTAATATCCAATCATAATAATTTTGAAAAATTCCAAAGGCCATTATTTCACCCAATAGCAAATCGACGTGCATATAGTGAATGTGAAAACTAGAGAGGCTATTCTCGCGCGCTGAACCGATTTTTTGAAGATAATATGAATGATCAAAGCTTGACTCGATAGATTCTCCTTAGTTGTGGATAGTATGAAGAGTCTATCGAATCAAGCTTTGATCATGCAAAATACCCTCCAAATTTTCGAAATTTTTTTCTACAATAGCGATTTGACGCACGCAGTCCAAGTGAAAAATCATTGTCTTCTCCACAGGCGCGCTGATTCGATATCTGAGATGCCTTGAAAATATATTGGAACGCATTATGAACGCCTTATGAAAATATTCTAAAGAAACATTATCTCAAGAGAAAAAATCTCGTCTTTACGGTCCTTAAATAGGACGAGAGTCTATAATGATTCTTCTCGTACACGTTTTAAAATGTTGTCCATTTAGTATTTGTTAATTAATTGTTTAATGATGATTCAGTGAGACTAGTGATAGACTATTTAATGTATTCCAACACAGGTACAGATTTTAGGATCAGGGCTAATGATGATTTGTAGAATCTAGTGATAGACTATTTAATGTATTCCGGTGCAGGTACATATTCTAGATCAGGGCTAATAATGATTCGTAGAATCTAGTGATAGACTAATTAATGTATTCTGGCGTACGTACAAATTTGTCTCGCTCTGATTGGTGGATAGATATAGACTGTGTTTCTCAATTCATTATTTGACAAATGTATGGTTGTGATCAGCAAAAATTGACTATAAATATGGGCACCACTCTCCATATTTTGATTCCGTGATCTTTCATTCTGAACTCACTAGTCATCTTGTTTTCTTTCTTTCTTGTGATATCGAATCGACACACGCCTTCCCATACAGTGCACGGTCGGATTCATTCAGACGCGCTGAATTGATATCAACCTCTTCTGACGTGTGCTTGCAAAAAATTTTATTCTCGTCCTAACGATATCGGATCAACGTGCGCACTGTGGTTCATTCCTCTACCAATATCATTCTGTCACGTTGAACCAATATCAAGTTCAATATGGCTAGTTCTTCCATGTCCTCAAATAACAAACTTCTGGATTTTTTGAATGCCACTAACATTTCATCTGAGAAATTAGGGTATTTTGCGACTATTTTTTTTGTTCCCTTCGATATCAATAAGCTAGCTTATGAAAATCGTTATAATTTAATTTCTTATCTTGATAATTTTTCTCAGATTATTAGTACTCATGTTTTGGATATACATAGTTTTTGTTTCGTTCATTTTCAGGACCTTGTGCATTCCCAACTATCCTCTCAGCATAAACACAATAGAAAGTACTCTAACTTGCATGACCATTTCAAAAGAAATATACTACTGTGATATCCACAAAAGAATATGTCATCTTATAATCAAAGGAATGGCTTTTGTCTTTTACATATCTGTTAAAATTCCAGATGATGAGTCTGTTGAATCTTCAATTGTTCCATTGATCGAAGCATCTGCACCTGTTCCAATTGATGTAGATGATGCAGATACTGATATAGGAGTTGAAGCTGAAGCATCTATGGCTTCAAATTATCAAAAAACTCTCCCTCGTTTTATAATCCTCTCTGATTCTCTTCCATCTGCATCTCCTATTAATCAATTAACTCTACTCGATGTTCCCTTAAATTTTATAAATAATGAAAGTTATATTTCATTTAATGATATAGAAGATGTTTTGAATTTGAGAGAGGATGAAATCCTCTCAATTTTTTCTAAAACTTTATCAGAATTTTCCGACATTGTTGATTACACATATGATGACCTTGAAAGTGAGATAGATTATGATAAAGATGGCAATTGGAAATCTGGCAATGAGGCCTTGGAGGCCATGATTGAAAAATCTAAAGTATATGAAAAAACTTTGCCTATAGAGGAGGAATTTTTGGAATTCCAAAAAAAATATCCCCCAAGGCCTAGATATATCCCTCCAGAAATGTAGAGGCCATTGGAGGACATGACATTAGCAGAGCAAATGTCGTTGAATACAATGATTATGATCTGGTACATAGATATTATATTGGTATTGATATTGTTCAGTTTTCTTATTTCAAACATTGTGTTAAAGTATGAGTTTGCAGTGTTATTTATCATTCTAAATTTATTTTCTTTACTCGTTTACAGGATGCTTTTGAAATTGATGCCTTTGATATGAGACATGGAGGCGTCCGAGGTGTATCAGCTGGGAGAAAGGATGTGTAGCTAACTCATTATTTGAAAAACTTTCAAAATAATGAGATTTGTATGTATCATTCATCTTTTATTCCATATGCAACCACTGTCATTATGGCCATCAAATCATTATCAGTTTGTTTAGGAGGCCATAAGTACACAAGAGGAACATATAAAATATTTTTTGTGAAAAGAGATTTGGCTATTAAGATATTGGGTTATACTCCTAATGAAACTACAAAAAGATCATCTGCAATGGCCCTTTATTCGGGTTACATTGATATGAGCAAAAGGAAAAATTTAGAATTTTTGGATCCATATGAAAGGAAATTATTCCTTCATGACAATACCATTCGTTTGAATCTTGAAGAGGATGATGAAGATAATTAAACAAATTTCTGTAATAGATTTTTGATATATTACAAGGATATCTCTTTTGTTATGAATTTGAATGCCTTTCGAAATATCGTAATACTTGACGAGTTTTTAGCTTGATATCTAAATTGTGCTCTTCTATAAAACCATTGAAAAATTTGAACTAAATATTTCTTTTTTGAATTGTGTCCTCCATGATTTGTTGCTCTATGAAATGCTCCCGTTGCTTGCCATTGAGATTTTTCCATGCCTTGTGATGACCAGATACTTAAGCTCCCATATTCCTTTGCAAAATAAGTTGCATGATGAAGAAGGATGTGCTGCAAACAATAGTTTTGATTAGTTACATCAGAAGAAAAAAATATAAGCCTGAATGAGAAAAGTACCAAATAATGATATAGATTAGCACCATGTAATGAGTAATATCTTTTGATGATAGGTTTTCTTTCCTGATAACACCTATGAGTTTGTCTAAGTTGGTCTACCCTTGTCCCTTTTCCACTCAATTACTTCCTTTCAGTGTTTGTGTGGCTTGAACAATTTCTCTCCAAATTTCGTATTTGACACATGATTCTTTGCATGTGTGATTGGATAAGAATCTTCTTGCTTAAGCACCTCCAATTGATGAACGTTTCCTTTTCTTTAGGATCACTTTTTTCAATCATGACATTCCCTTTATGCAGTCCTGCATTTGACAGAAGTATTTCCAACCTCCTAATTGCTGCTTTAGCCACAGACTCCGTTTTATGATTCCATGCTAGTAGAATATGCAGGTAAATAAGTTTTTCAATAATACGAACCTCAACATGCAATGTGCATATGTGAACATTTTTTAATGGAATTGGCAAAACACTTTTCATATTTGGATCTTCAGCTTCTCGTGTTGGGCCAGTGTTTGTTGATCGTCCCAAATTTATATTGCAGCAATCCTTCATACAATAAAGACATGGATGTTTTGATGTTGCCCCATGAGAGACATTATACATACATTTTAATGTTTTCAAATCCCCTGCAAGGTGCCATTGAATTTGAAAACTTCCATGATTTTCAACTATAAATTTCTCACCCTCCAAATGTCTCTTTATAATCTTGCCATAATTTGTTCTTCAAAATATCTATGAAAGTATTTTATGGTCCTCTTTCAAGACCTCTAGAGAAGCAAGTAATGCATGACATGTCAATAAAAAATGGCAAGGTATGAATTGTTAATAACGATATTCTAAATGAAAATTGAAATGTATACCTAGAATGCCGCC
Source organism: Diphasiastrum complanatum (assembly GCA_029204225.1). Lineage (NCBI taxonomy): Eukaryota > Viridiplantae > Streptophyta > Lycopodiopsida > Lycopodiales > Lycopodiaceae > Diphasiastrum > Diphasiastrum complanatum. Next base: position 58,975,889 of record CM055101.1, read on the forward strand.
AACCACCATTTGTGATTTTCCGATTGAACACTAAACGTTTGATCATTTGTATCTGAAATTTTTTGTTCATCAAAGTGACACTCACTCGTTGCAACTTTTAACCCTTCATGATTCAATTTTATTACAATAATGAGCTTTCCATTTACTTGATGTTCGTCTAGTTTATAGAATCGAATAATGTATTTTAGAACATTTTCAATATCAAAAAAAATATTATTGCAATCGTTGTAATTAAGCTCACCATATTCTGATTTGTATAATTCAGCTATATGAAGTGGTTGACCAACTACTTTGAACATTCTGTCATTATAATGATTTCTTGCTAATCTTACCCGATATGGACGCGAAAGATAAATTTTCTTCACCATCACTTGGAAAAAAGCTTCTTTAACTATTCTAAAAAAAAGTAGAATAAGCATTTCTGCTAATTCCAGATACATCACATGCACCTTGTATCACATTTGCATCCAAGTATGATTGAACCTTAATCAAAACAGTCTCTACAATTTCATTTTTCATTTTTTCAAACCGAACATTTTTTATCATTTCCTTTGCTGACTTTTGTGGTAAAACATGACTTAAAGATGATCCAATGCATGAACGATCTATCAAATAGTTCTTCGCCACCAAACATGATCTGCAACAAACATACGAAACTCAAATTATGCTTAATAATTAAATAATCCATGTTATCAAGTGCAAATCAAACTTAAATGACATGTACAAATCTAATAAACAATTTATATGACAACATACTTGAATGTTCGAATTCTTCTTTTCTGAACGCCGCTATGTGTAGATAAGTCATCAATATTCTTCATCGGTACTCTCTTTGTTTTCCTCTTCATCAGTCTTATTCATAACTTTTATATCAACATCAAATTTTAGACTCTCGGATCTCAACTTTTCCATAGATTCTAACATTTCTTGGTTTGATCCTCGAAGAGTAGTAACTGTAGCATTCAACTCTGACATAGCATTCTTGAGTGCATTATTTTTAGCACTAGTGTGTTGCACATAATGAAGCAATTGCTGATTCGCATGTTGCAATTGTTGATTAGCAAACTATAATTGTTGATTAAGACAAGATATGCTATGCATTCCAATATCACGCAACCTAATAATCCGCTATTTCCTTCACATACATATGTGAGATGATGAGTTACGGATTTAAAATCTAGACACAAATTGGTAGCTGGATCATTAGAATAAATTGATCCATCCACCCACAAATCTATATTCATTTGATTATTCATTCTCAATTCTCTAACTATTGCAGTAGCATTCTCTACATCTTTCACATTTTTCTTAATAATTCGAGTGCATTCCATTGGAAGAGCAACATGCAAATGGGACCACTCCCGCTTCAGTTTTTGCATTGACCACACCAAGATTTTCAGTCTTAAATCTCTAGTCCCGAATTTTGGAACGAGCATGAAGAGAAGTTATTACATCTCATGCTTAACTAACTATTGTCTGAAGTTAACCATACTAGTTAAACGTTGGGAAAGGCCAAAAACTCGGAAAATGACGAGTAGTTACCAGTTTGCATTCTCACTCTACGTAACCTCTCTCTAAAGTGAAATTTCATAAAGGGCCCATTTTGAGCCCATATTTTTCCTAATGGCCCCAAAATGACTGATAGTCTGAAATAGCCTGGGCAAGGTATATGCGTTCATTGTGATTTGCCCAGATTGCCTTTTGTGTTGAAGGGCGAAGCTGCGCCCAAGGACCCAAATAAGGAAGGGATTGAGATAGATCTGAGGAGTAGTGATGAATGTCAGTGAATGGAGGACGTAGGGTTCATGTTGTGGAGGGAGTTGTGAAGAGTTGGGTTGATCTTGGATAGGTATAGTTGGTGAGAGTTGAGTGGCGATAGAAGGTGTGGAAGAAATGGTGGTAACGGTAGTTTACAGGAGCTGAGCCGCAAAAGAATGAAAATCAAAATTGAAATACGGAGGAGGGGTTAGTAGTAATGATGGGGGGTGGTGAGTTGTGGATAGGGGATGGTAGAGTAACAGGAATGCTGATTAGAGAGATGGTAGTAGCAGTGGTGATGGATGGTGAAGTGGATGTCAGCACCATAGTGGTTGCTACCTTAGTGGCATCAGGTGAGGTTGCCTTATCCGCATAGGTTACTGCTGGAATCTGCTGTTGTATGGTTGGGCCTGACGTTGTGGAAAATGCTACTAGAGAGGCCGTACTAGTGAGAATTGCCGCTAGTTGAGCGAAGTACTTGGCCACCAATGTGTGGTCAAAGGTTACTGAGTCATCTCCCCCAAAGCCATCGTCTCCTAAATCTTCAATCTCTGCTTTTTGCGCATCCGTTTGTTGTGGATCTCCTATGTCTGCTATGTCAGCTTCTTGAGTTTTGGATGTTTTGCTGCCTTTTCTACGGCACTTGAGTCTCGTAGGTAATTCTCCTTCAGGCACTAAGCACTTGAAGGTTTGTGCACATTGGGTGGCTTGGTGCGGCATGTTTGGATATTTGGCCTGGATGTCAATGATTCTATCTGCATGTTGGGCCCCCAGCTGGTGGTTGAGGACCATTGCCAAGATGTGCCTCACCTTGGTAACTGCTTTCTTCACCTTACAGGTTGTGTGGAGTTTCTTCATCAGCTTTTCCACCCAGTTGTAATGCTAAATATCCTACTGCTCCATCGTGAAAGATAAAGCGAATAGATCGCTGGAAAAAATTTTGTCCATTCTAAGGTTATGGACTTTGATCAGCATATGCACTAATTTTGTCGCTTCATGTAGCTCTTTGTCCTTGATACAGCGGATAGTATAGTCGTCGTTTGTGAAAATTGTTGTCATACCATCATCTTCAAAGAAGGGCTTCAAGCAGTTGTGGTTGTAGGATGTGCTGGATCCATGGATGGTTTCACCTTCGTTCGCGAATCCAAGTGCTTGTATTACTGAAATATCGAGTGAGATGATAAGGACTCGTTCTCAGCATCAAAAGTGGAATGTGCCGCTTGTGTCACATTTTCATTGCTATCCAGTACATGTAGGAATGTGGATATTCAGCTTGGCTAGGAATGCTCGAGTGGATTCATCTTCGCTGCCAGCTTCGGGATGGTTACTAAGTGGATTTCTACCATGAATCTGCGTAGTTTGGGTCGGTTCAGAATATACTTTGGCTACCAACTTGATGCCATGATGGGATGTGGCAATCAAAGTGGCCGAGAGTATGGGCTTGTGTAAACACACTGGAGAGAATAGAAGGCAAGTGCAAACTGAAAGTTCTGGTTGAATTTTTGAAAAATTTTGGCAGAGTCTCTCCAGCACACCCATAGAATGAACTCACACAAGAGTAGGGCCCCTTATTTATAGATTTTTTTGGGCTAAAAGTTTTTGAAACTCGCCAAAATGGTAGAGAACTCGCCAGCACAGAGGGCAATCCAACTGTACGGTCTGCAAGTTTTGCTAACATCGCAAAGGGGCTATGCGAATTTGTTTTTCTTAACCAATTTTTTCAAAAATTTCATAGTAAGATCAACTGAATGTGGGCAAGTTTTAGATGTTGTCTCCGAATTTTGATCATCATTGCAAGTGTCTATGCGAATTTCTTTAACATTATGGCAGCTTCCAAATCATTTAGATACCACTTGACTTTGATTTTGACAAAAATTTTAATCAATGAAAACTCGCTGACCCCAAATTTAGCATTTTCAGACAGTGGGCGAGTTCTTGGTAGCTTGTGCAAATTTGTTTTGAGCTCTCTACATACTATGCAAGTTCTCCCCTTGAGGTTTCTTTGTTAATTTTTTGAAGTTCTCTAGACAAACTCGCACAGGGGTCAAATGTGATCTGATTGGACTAAACATGACTGTTGCAGTACCTGTGAGTTTTGTCTGTGACAAAATTACTAATTTTTTGTCCAGATGGTCAATTTTGATGGATTTTTACTGTAACCAGAATATTGACCTTATCTGAGTTGTCACAAAACTCACCCTAGTGACAGATGTGTTCTAGAAGACTGATAGAGGATTGGCGAGTTCTGTGTGAGATTTTCTGACTCTGTTTATCGTGTTTTCTAGCAATTGATCTAGTTTCTATAGTGGATGGAGATATGATCTATTGATAGATCTTGAGACTAATTCTCTCTTGGTACTTATCACTATACTTTCAAGCGATCCTACTGGATCTTAGAAAAGAAAAAAGTGAAAAAAAAAAAAAAAGTAAAATTTAAAACACACGATACATGAATGAATGACAAAAGACGGGTAGATGCATGCAAATACATAAAACAACGAATGTGATCAGTACATTTCAAGATAGAAGGAGTGCTCATTATATTGTCTAAGTCGACTCCCATTCACTACAATATCTAAGGGGATTCATTCTAGTATTTTAAGATGGGCATATCTAGAAGAAAAGATCTGATCAATAATGTATGGCCCTTGCCCTATGAATTTCAACTTCCCCTTATGTGCTTTGGCCTGGTATAGGAGGACCTTATCCCCTCTTTAAACTCCTTGAGCTTAATTTCATGCCAATGTTTTTGTCGACTCTTCTGAACCTGTTGTGGATTAACACTGATGGTACGGGTTTTAAAGAGCTTTTCACGATGGAATAGGCAATTGGCTAAGATCTGTTTGGAATCTAATTGCAGCTCATAGGTCAGTCGTAAGGATGGGAGATAAAACTCAACTGGCATAATTGCTTCTTGGCCATAGGTCAACTGAAAAGAGGTAGATCTAGTAGATTTTTTGGGAGTTGTGCGATACGTCCAAAGTGCGGCATGTAACTTCAGTTCCCAATGAGCCTGGACTCTATTGTTTTAGTGAGGATTTCGCATAAGATCTTATTAGTGGACTCAGCTTGGCCGTTACATAGTGGCTAAGAAGGTGGATAGTAAGTGTTCAATCAGTACATTTAAAAATTGTATTCCCCTATTATTAACGATTTTTAATGGACAACCAAAATGTACTATAACCTATTCGTAAAGGCATTTAGCAGTGGATTTTTTGCATCCGCAGATTTAACAGCACGAGCTTCGGCCCACTTGGTGCAATAGTCGATGGCTACTATAACAAGCTCTCATTATGTTGATCAGTAAAATAAGTGAGATCAGATCCAAGGTTAGAAAATATCCTTGGCCAAGGTCAACGCTTCAGAATAATTCTTGATGTTGATCAAGAATAGATTGTCTGAATAAGGTTTGGGGGCCTTACGCCGATGGAGTGAGAGCGAGGTGTCTCTGGAGGCCATGATAGCACTAGTAAGAGGGTTCTAGATAGTTCTGAAAATTTTGAAAATTAAGAAAAATTTTGGCATGAACTCTCTTGCAGAAATCTAGAATGAACTCGTGGAGAGGAAGGCTGAGGCCTATATATAGACTTTTTTTGGCAAGAAATTGCAAATTCACCCAATAATCGTCCTCAATGCCTACGATTTCTCAACGAGGTTCACAAATTTTGAGACAATGTTCTGAGGGTCCTGCGAGTGATTTTTTTGTACAAAAATGAGTGGAATTGTCTGACGGTACAAAAATGGGCATGATCAGAATTTGCGGATGTGACAGAGAAATTGTGCAAATAATTTTGAGGCTTGGCAAATTATCTACGAATTCTATCAGTGAGGATTTGATGAGAAAAATTTGATTTTTTCTATTTCTGGAAGGTTTGATTTTGTATTGGAATTCGTGAAGGTGATAAATGAATCGTACACAGTGAAAATAGGTCTAGGCAAATTCTATCTGATATGATTGTGCATCAAAACTTTAGAAAAAGAATGAATCTTGTGGTTGTAGAAAAAAAGATTGATTGTTTTTCTGATTTGATGATATCTTGATGTTCTAAACAAGAAAACATACCAAAATATTGTCAAAATGGCAAGCAGATAGTAAACAGAAATAAATAACCAAATATTATGAGATAAAATAACTTAGTGCATATCAAGATAAAAACACGGCTCATTGTAATTTTTGAGTCTGCTTCCATTGATCACAATGTCTAAAGTATTGCCTTGCAGGGTTTGGAGTTGTACATATCCAGAGGCAAATATCTTTTGAATTATATGAGGTCCTTGTCCAAAAAAAATTTAGTCTGCCCTTAAAAGTTTTGGCTTGGTATAAGAGGACCTTGTCTCTGATCTGGAACTCTTTGAGTTTTAATGATCGATCATGCCATGCCTTTTGTCAACGTTTGTGACTTGTTGAGCATGGATGCTGATCCGTCGTGTTTCACAAAGTTGTTCTAGATGGAATAATCTATTAGCTATAATCTATCGATTATCTAGCTCTAGATTATAGGCTACTCGTAGGGATGAAATATGGAATTCCATAGGCGTGATGGCTTCCTAGCCATATACTAGCTAGAAAGGGATTAAACATGTGGCTCTCTTCGGGGTAGTGCGATATGCCCATAGAGCGGCATGAAGTTTAGTTCCCAATTGGATCGGCTGGACTCGACAGTTTTGGTGAGACCACTAGATAAGATTTTATTTGTGGATTCCACCTGGCCATTGCATTGTGAATAATACAGAAAACTTTTGCGATGTACCACAAAGAATTTCAAAAGTAGATTTGCTATGACAAAATAAGAAAATGTGTGCCCCTATCGCTTATAAATTCTAGAGGACATCCGAAATGAACGATAACTTGTTCATAGAGAAATTTTGCTATAGAATGAGCGTCAACATTGCGAATAGCTCTAGCTTAAGCCCATTTGGTACAGTAGTCCATAGCTACTACGATATATATGGCTTGAGTGTGTCTAGCAGCGGGACTAATCGGTCCAACATAATCAATTCTCCATTTCTAGAAGGGTGTAAAGACATAAAGTCAGTTTTTTAAAGCATTTTGTTCGTTGACAAGCATCACAAGCCTTTACATCCATATTGCGTTTTCACTCATACAATTAGGTTACGCAGTAATTACTTGCTGGCAATGATTAAAGTAAGTAGTTAGCTTCAAAACAAGTGGCAACATATTCTGTTAACATTCCATAGGTCAACCCCCTTCGATAATCTTTGTCGTTGTCAAACCTGACTGTTAGCCATTTGCATGTATTTGCAGACTATGCCTTAAAACAAGTAAAAATGCAAAAATTGGATAACTGAATGGATGCAAATTAATAATCGAAGGTGTGGGTATCTTTGAAGTGAGTTGTCCACCAAAATCCTACTAAGAGGACTTTTTGGATGGTCATTTCGGAAGAGAAATGACCAGCTCCAACACCTTCATGGGCTAGGGATATAACCAAGGTTATTTCACGTATGATAATTCCATCTAAACCTTGCTTGTAGAGTTGTCCTGCAATTAACATATAAGGTTTTGTGATATATCTTGTTCTTTAATTAAGACTCGGTTGTATCCTGAAAAACCATCTAAAAAACTATAACGTTCATGACCTGCTACTTGGTCTAAAATGAGATATGTGTATGGCAGAGTGGATGGCAGTCTTTTGTGGTTGCCGCATTCAACTTTCTAAAATCTTGACATACTCTAATTTTACCTGTCTTTTTCTTTCGTACTATTACTATGGGTGAAATCCATAGTCTACTCAAAACATGATTTAGGATTCCTGCTCTAAGGCATCTATCTAATTCATCCTTTACAAACAATGAATACTTCGGGTTTAATCTATATTGTCTTTGTCTAATTGGTATAGCTCCCCAAATTAGATCTATTCTATGTTTTTCCCATTTTCCATTTAATTGGTATACCAGTTAAATTAGGCATTGACCAAGCAGGCACATTTTGATACTTCTCCCGTTCTTGGTTGGATTGGTGTTTATACAGGTTCAAAGTTCTATCTTTGCTAATTTCTATTTCTTCGTAATCATCCTTGTCTATTAGGTAGATTCAAAGCACATGAGCTAACCTATCTCACTCTCTTTCTCCAAATCCATGAATGTGGTGTGTGGTTAGTGCTAGAAGGGTGGGTTAGAGTAGTGTTAGCTTTAGGAAGCAACTAGAGTTAACAACTACATCTAAGTTAGACATCTATATTTGTGCTCACCGACCATTGCTACACCCTAGAGTGGTGTCATTGCCAATAATAGTTGCTACTAACTAGTTTAGTTGTTCTTTAGTTGTTTTTAGTCATTTCTAGAGTGTTAGAGATAATTTTGGGGTAGTATAGAGTGGATTTTTCTTTGTTTCTTGGTTGTTGATCTATTCTACACTAGGGAAGGAGGTTTTTGGAGGTAGAGGAGACCTTAGACAGCCTCTAATGGCTTGACACATAAGCACCTAAACCAAAAACCCACAAAAAACCATAAAATTCTATATTTTTGAAGGGAAAAGTGAGGGAAAAAAACACCATCAAATATTAATTTCTCACAAACCACTGAAAACTAACCCTCCCACGACAGACAACAGCCAGAGGACATACTCCCAACGCTACACAGAAGCCTACGAGAGTTACTTCCCAACAAATTTGCAAAAAAAATAAATAATACCAAAAAAACCCCCAAAAATATTTAAAAAACTAAAAAAATTACAAAATTGCTCAATAATATTTGCCACTCATGCTAAATCTAAATCTCTTTGAGACAAGCTTACATACAAAGTTTGCAAGATTTTCCAAGTAGTCTAATAGGCACTACGAGAGTTTCAAAAATCCAGAAATTGCCAATTCCAACTAGAATCCTCGCAAACTCCAAAAGTTTGAGTTTTTGTTGCAACTAATCTTTGCCACTCCTGTTGAAACTTTCTCATACTGAGTGTAGCTTACAGAAGAGTCTGCAAGAGTTAATCTTGCTTCAATAAACTATAAGAGTTCCCAAGAGTGAAAATACAGAAATTCAAAAATCTCCAAAATTTGTGAACTCTCACACAAGTAACCTTCACAACCTGGTCCACTGAGTTCAAAAGGTCATTTTCCATTTAAGGCCATGTCTACGAGAGTCAATATGAAGGATTGATAAATCTAGGAGCCAGAAAGTGATCAAAAATCCCCTCAAACATCAATAACTTTCATATCTGCGAGAATTAACCTTCGTCGATTTAGACCAAGCAAGATTCATTCCAAATCCAGCTACAGCTAATGGGGAAAGAGTTGGTTTCCAATAGATCTCAATATGTATGGTTTCTTTGCTGTAAAAGAGCACAAAGGACCTTCACAAGCCTAACCTTCACTAGAGTAACTTTTGCAAATATGATCAGTAGGTAGATCTGTCTCAGATCCATCTAGAATGAAAGTTTAAGGCCAATATGAACAAGTATCAGTGAATTATCAAGGAAAAACTATAAAAAAGAGCTAAATTTACACCATTAGCCCAATGAAACCGATCAGATCCTGTTAGATCTAGATTGCATTCCTCACCTACATCAAGATCCAGTAACCCTAGACTTCACCGACAAATGAATCTGAGATCAGGTCGATCAGTACCCAGATGAGTAGGCAATCAAGCACCAAACTTACCTAGAGTTGTGCTGAGGGTATGACAATGTAGATAAATAAATTAGCCAAAAATAGTTGCGAGGGTCGTGGCATCCTGCGTGTATAAGCCCATGGCCCAATGAGCACTTGTAAATAAATAATTTTGACAATAAACTTGACTTTGGGCCATGTAATTGAAATAATATTAGAAGGTCAAAGTTAAGCTTAAGTTAAGTTACTATGTTTTTTGGGATTAGTCAAAAGTCAAATGTTTCGTTTGTGTTTCTTGTGGATGGTGTGGATTACGATCGCATCATTTGCATGTAGCCAATAGGAAGCAAGGGGCAAGGGTCACCCTAAAGATAAAAAGACACCATTTGTAACCCATTTCCATGCTTAATTGAGAGGAGGAGACTCTGCTATTTTGTGAGCTCAAGCATCTTCATTTGCTAATCAATTTTGCTTATGTTCTTGTTGTGATTTGCTTGTTATTTTAGTTTCCATTGTTTTTGCTTTGTGCTAGTTAAAGTTTTTCCACAAGCATGACATTGAGCATTTGAGCTAACCTCCATCTCAGTTAAAAAAGGTGGGAAAATCAGGCAAAATCCTCGTAGACACTCAAATTTTCAGTTCAAGTGGCCAATAACCTTCGCAAAGAATTTTAAATTTCCATCTCAGTGAGACAAGGACACATAAGATATTGCAAAGGTTAGTTTGATTCTAGTGAGCAAAAAATTGGATTTGAGTGCCTAAAAATCACTAAAATTAGAAGATCCATCAAATCCTTGCAGAAGTAACCTTCGTAGACCATCCCAATGTCTTCAAAATGTTTTTTTTTCATTAGTGATGAAGCCTGTGAATGTTAGTTACCAGAGATGACTGATCGGTAATCAAAAAAGTGCTTCTGAACCTTCGTAGACAACCATACTTTCTTGATCTATAAGAAAGAACCTTCCACCCTTGGAACAGAGCCAGATTTATCCCTACCTTGAGCGTGTCGAGCATTTACAATCCAAATGCAACACAATGTTGACTCCTAATCATGTAGTAATCATGTGGTCTTTAGCTAGATTACCATGAAGCATCAGGAGAGAACTCAAACGACAAGAACAGACAGCCACGTTGCAAGAAGCAATGGAAGATGCAATCAAGGAATAAGATGAGAGATTTGATGATAATTCGAGCCACAACTATACACCGGCCCATCATCCAACCCTCGATCACATATACCTCCAATGCTTTCAACATGTCGAATGATCTACTAATGGAACAAATCACTAAACTTTACAAATATCAGATGTAACAACACTTTTTTCTATCGAGGCCAAGTATAAAGCTCTCACAACAACTACAAAGGAGTTTCTTTGGATCAAAAGGCTACTAATGGAGCTGAAGGTCATGAGTTTAGATGTTGTTCTAATCATTTATAATGACAACATTTCCGCCCAACACCTTGCAACAAATCCATTCTTTTATGCAAGGTCAAAGCATATTGAGATCTATCATCATTTTGTGAGAGAAAAGGTGCAATCTAAGGAGGTAACTTTGGAGCATGTGGCAAGTAGAATGTATTACTGATATTTGTGTATCTCATGTTGGATTTTACTCATGCTCAAATTGATTCTCACTTGCAGATAAACTTATTTGTAGATTGAATTGTCTTTTGTGACTGTTAGTTTGAGTCGATTGTGACGCTTTAATTCCCACACTAAATACACTTCCGCAAAGCTAATTTTAGATCAATCCACTTTGAGCATGGCTACAAAACCGACCATATAGATCCAGCAACTTCAAAGCCATGATCAAGTAGGGCAGACTTCGATATGTCGAAGTCGGTCTGAATCCGATAGTCGTGGTTTCATGCACCGAGGAGTACTTGCCCTTGTCATGACGCATTTCTCCCGACAATATATGCTTATGGGATAATCTTTTGGCTACCCGGACACGTGGCGCCATGGCAGCCAATTTACAAAATTTAAAAAAAAAAAAAAACGTGTGGTTGAGGATGCCCTGGAGCCAAATGGCCCCGTGCTCCTTGGATGTGAGACCCTCGCATCTAACGAGCATGGGGCCATTGGGCCTCCGGACATGGCCCCAGGGCATCCTCAACCACACGTTTTTTTGTTTATAAATTGTAGACCAAAACTAGTCATTAAGGAAGATCTCAAATTTACTCATATAATTGGATGGCAAATTCATCACATATTTATACATAATTGCCTCGAATCTAAGCATTTAGGGTTACCTTGATCCATCCATGACCTAACCCTAGTTTCTAGCCTAATAGGTCATAAGATCCACCTTAATTTGGGGTCAAGATCTTGAGATCCAAAAAACAATGTAAAGATTACTATTTTTCATTGGGCACAAATGTCTGAATGTACTATGTCTAGCAATCCTCTAGCAATATGCTAATGGCTTGATCTAAATGGTTTTCTTGTCTGTTTACCAACTAGACAATCTTGACAGACAGGTAACTTGACTTTATCGCGAGGATAGTTGAGATCAAGAATAATAGATTGTCTAGACATTTGTTGTACAACAGCATGATTTAAGTGACCAAGTCTATAATGCCAAAATAGAATTTTATTTGCATGAATAGAAGTACTGAGCGCCTGACTAGAGGCAGAAAAGCAATGACTTAATTTATACAAGTATCAATGCCTCTTTCCGAGTGCTAGGATCTTGTCTGTCCTATCAACTACTTTGTATTGATCACATTCAAAATTCTACTCTATGTCCTAGATCTGTGATTCTGCTTACAAAAGGAGGATTCGTAGATAAATTTGGTACATACAGGATTTTAGAGAGTAGCTTAGATTGATCATTTGCAAAGCTTAATCTTACAGTGCCTTCACCTTTAATAGCTTGTGTGCTATTGTCACCAAGGTGAACATATTTCTGGGTACTGTAAGGTGTATAGGACTTGAAACAGTCAATAAGGCTAGTCATGTGCTGAGTGGCTTCGGAATCCAAGAACCAAGAACTGTCGCCGGATGCTACTTGATGGCTGGTCATGAAGGCATCATGATTCGTTTCTTGAATATGTTGTGGAGCTTCTACAGCTGCATTTGCCACTTGATTCACCCCTTGCTGTTGTTCTTCACTTGCAGTATCCAGCAGTCTTGAATTTCATGGTTGTTTCGCTTGTAGTATCTGCAGAATAACTTCTTCTTTGTCTGCGGATTCGATTATTCTTTGTGTTGTGCTGGTTTCTAGTTTGACTTTGATTGCTTCGGGCCTTTCTTCTTCTTCTGCTTAGTCGTGCTCTTGTTGGTGTATAAGGCGTGAGAATCAGCTGAGGAACTTGAGGCTTCCTTCCTCCGCGTGTCTTCCTGCAACAACATAGTAATGGCTCTTGAAAGAGTCAGTTCTGGATGTGTCGTGATAATCATCACCCAGCTGTCGTATGAGCTTGACAAGCTTGTAAGCAATTGCATTATTGCATTTTGATTGTCTATGATAGATCCAAATACGGCCATTTGCCTTAGCAGGTTCTTGAATTAATTGATGTGATTCTGTAGGGAATCACCATTCGCCATCTTGAGGGAGTAAAATTTCTTCATGAGATGTAGCTTGGCAGCTATATCTCGCACTTCGTATAGTGTTCTCAAGATGTCCCAGACTTCTTTCGATGTCTGAGCCTCAGATACATGGCCGATCTGAGTATCCATAATGTTCAAGATGATCAGTGCAAAAGCCTTTCCATCCTTCAGCTTCCATCTGGCGATTGCTACGTCGTCTGCTTCGGGTTTTTCCTCTGCACCTGTAACAACGTCATACAATTCTTTAGCCATTAGTACAGTTTTCATCTTAAATTTCCACAGATGGTAATTGACTCCATCAAGCTTGTCCATGATGGGACTGGCTTTTCCTTGGGAATTCATGTGGATGATTAGTCTGAGTGATAGGAAAACTATCAGTGACTTAAGTATGAAAGAACAAGAAGACAATTACTATATCGGCCAGTAGAGTCTTGTACTATGGAAGATTATCAGGCTATGAAAATGGCTCTGATACCATGCTGAAAGACGGAGGGTGTGTGAGTATGAGAGACGAAAATAGCTCAAAAGAAAGACGAACACGAAAAGGAAGAGAACTCGAAACTCGAACGAGAAACGAACTCGAACGGAATGTGTTCGTGCGCAGCAGAATGAGCTATATTACTTCTTCCCTAATGACTACATCTATCAGAAAACGAACAGAACGTTAGTGATAGAAATCATGGCCATTCTGATTATGTAGCCAAACATTAGCAAAACACCAGAAGAATAATTTGTCATGAACAGCTAGACAGATTATCTGTCGTGAAAGATTCGCGAAGAGCTAGACTGAGCTCAATTGATATCAGTCGCGAATGATTCGCAAAAGGCAAGACAAAATATTAGTCATCAACAGCTAGACTAATAATTACTCGCTAAGAACAGATTATCAGATTGAGCAACAAGAGAGTCAGACAGAATGAAAATAAGCATAGCAATATGACACTAATCTGAACGCAGAATAAGAGAGTTGTTATCAAATTAAGTACAGCAAAATGTACATGTCAACAATGTGGTAAAGCACAAGACAATAGCGGACGAAACCACGTGCTCTACAAAGCTTAAGCAATCTGTAAATCAGGAATGAACCTGTTACTAACAATAAAGAATCAATGCGCGAGGGCATCTACTTCGTCTATCTCACAAACTTCTGATACTTGCTCTATATTACACACACACTTGTTCTCTCTTAAAATCCTCGTCGTGAGAAATACACAAATGGTATCCAACATATATACATCTTTTTACAGGTGTGCAGATGAAGAAAGTACAAAGTGGATGTGCCGTCTGTAGGAGATTGTGGGTGGCTGCTGTCGTTGTCATGCCATTAGAATAGTTGCATGAGATGAGCGTGAGAAGGTCGTGATGTCAGCTTTTGCTGAAATGAACGTTGGTGAAGCGCCTGTCACAAAACGCGTGTGAAAACACAGTGTCGCGTTTCTTTCGTCTTTTCTTTGTCTGTGAGAATTTACTTGTATTTATGCAAACAATCGTGTTTTATTCGTCTGTCTTATTTTACATGTAAATATGCAGACTGTGTGACAACGTGAGTAAAATGCAGCATGAATGGAGGCAGATCAAAATGGGATTTAGGAGAGTAGAGGAGATAAATCCAACACTATCTACAACTGAATTTCCTATAGTTATTGCAATCGTCTTTATGCCATAAATGCATGTACAAAGTTGGCGGACCTCAATGTAAAGTCGTTGGAGTTGGATTTCTAATCGACAGTATCAAAAAATTACATAGGATTGAATTTTATACAAAGGGTCAAGAAATATACACTGGGTCGAATATTATGCTGAGGGTTGAATTTTTCGAGGTCAAAAAAATTACACTCGATCCGATCCAGGGTCGAACACGCCCGAGTAATTTAGTGAAGGGTTGAAAAAATCCGACCCGATCCGACCCAACCCAAGGTCAAAAAATCTTTGTTTTGAACGGCTTTTCAGGATGCTCGTTAACAAAAGGATTTAAGACTGAGCATTGAAATCCAACATAAATGACATCTTTGCACGAATATCAATTGATGAGCTACACATTACTACATATGATTCTTAGAATGATATGCTCTCCTCTTTTCACCTCATTTGATTAGTCAAATTTGAAAACATATGTTTCAATTGGCCTATTGCAATTGAGTTGCCACACAGTGGGGCTTGGTACAAAGAACATGCTTGAGCTAGCTTTATATGGTGAATTAAGACTAGAAGCAAGTTGATTTGCACGGCTCCTTTGTATTATCACCCATTTGTGTGCCTTGGCAAGTGAGACAAAGAACATTAGACCACCCCCTTTCATATTGCGATTAATAAGTGTTGCTGTGGACTGCTAGAATGGCAATTTGAAATTCTTGCCACAACATATAGCTCCCTTGGCAACTTAGCTTAACACCAAAATGAAAATGTAGTTGCCATAAAATATCACTAGTTCATGTGTCCAGTCTAAATGAAGAACATATCCTTCCAAAAAAAGGACCAATGGGATTGACACGGTGACCAAAGGACTTGTTAGGCACCCTTGCTTGAGACAGACCTAAAAGAGAAAAGTATTCTCCTTTTAAGTAGAGACCAATGGATTCTGGTTTCCAAAGGTGGCTTGAAACGAGACCAAAGACAGTTTTGGATGCCAAGTTAACCAACTGAGCTAGAGCCAACCCTGCTATATTAACTAGAGACAAATGGTAGCTTGCTATCCCCAACTGAGGCTCCCACATCTAAAACTCTCCTCGGCACACCACACCTCAGCACACTACAACCACACTTGGCACACCACAAAACACCGATACCACACTTGGCACACCACACCGATACCACGCTTGGCACACACCCACACCACACTGATACCCACTTGAAAGCAAGAAGTTGTCTATATTGTTAAGGGGCTTGTACTTCCAACCGGGCACATCCTTCCTTGTTGGCTGCACTGGGATGCGGGATCAGGTTGTGGATGCATGTGGCATCCGCCCGCCTCCCCCCCCCCCCGCCCCCCTCTCTCTCTCTCTCTCTTTCTCAAAACTGACATTCTCTGGAGTTTTTGCGCCATGGCCCTAAAATTCACACCATTATCTCCAATATGTTGTCATCAAATTCTCTCTCTTGAAAAACATGTTTTCATTCTAGGCATGTCTCTCACAATTGGAAACATTCACGAAATAAGTGTGAGGGAATGCAATTAACAACGGCCAAATTCATAATTAGCAATACTTCACTTATGGTCAAGGTAAGTCAATGGTCTATATAAGTCAAAACCTTAATCATTTACTTATGGTCAAGATAAGTCAATGGTCAAGATAAGTCAAAACCATAATTAGCAATACTTATTGTGAAGATAAGACAATGGTCAAGATTAGTGCTCGGGAAACCTCCCTCAAGTTTCCCTTTAATATCTTACATCTTTCAATGGATGTCGGCTTCTGAAATGTAATGCCTTCTAAAATCTTTAACTCAAAAATGTTGCATTATCGTACAACTATCAAAGATTGCCATTTATTACAGTAGTTAGCCATGTTAAAAAATAGTGCATTAATTGAAACTATTTTTTATCTCCTAAATTATATTCATCATAATAATTCTTTTTCATAAATATAAAAGATCTTTGGCATCCAACTATTTTTCTTGGGCATCAACCTAGCTTGGTCCAACAATTATTTTCATGGTACAATGTGTTACAAGGTTAAAAATTAGCCACGTATCAATAGGTTTACAAATGTAACTTATAAAAATTGTGCATAAGGTCGAGCACTTGCAAGGTAGAACTTTTCCCATTTCCAAATTTTACGTGGTTCTCTGAAGTATTATAATAATCTACATGCATCCTATATATTCAAAAGACAACAGTTTAGAATCTTACATATATTTTAGTGAACATAAAATTTTATACAAAGTAAAATTTTTATCGATTTTTAAGAAGTCAACATATTGCATTATATCTTTCAAGTCAGTTTTTGAGAAAATTTGCCGGTTCCATTTCTATACTATGCCCCCATAGCATCGGTCAAGATAAGTCAAAACCCTAATTCGGTCAAGTAAGTGGAAACCCTAATTTCGGACTGATAAATCAAGACGCACCAATCTCGTTTTAACCATCGTAGCCTGCATTCTCCCTCTCGATCGAGCGAGCTGCTCTGTTTAGGCCTGCTCGATCGCGATCTGATGCTGCCGAAGGGTTTTTGGCTGCTGCATCACTGCTCGGGAAAGGATTTCAGGCTGCGAGTATGACGACGACGACGACACAGCTGATTTTCGCTTTGTAATTCCATCTCTTTGCCTCTCTTTTTGGGATTCTTATCAGCATGGACTACAATCAGTCTGATAGTAGCGGTGCGCCCCATACTCACTTCTCTCTCTTTCGCCTAGTTTTCCCTCGGATTGCGTTGTTTTTGCTGAATCTCAGTTTAAGTTCGTGTGTCAAAATCTGGACCCTCAGTTTGTTTGTTGCTTTTGCGTCCATCGCACTGTACTTTTATGCACTTTTAGGGTTTTGCAGCGTAGCTAGAAACTCCTAGTGAAGCAAAAACCAAACTAAAAGAAAAGAATAAGTCTCTCTTCACAATACCCAAAAAGCGTTTCAGCATTTGTCAACTTGAGTAAGTGTATATTATCTTGTAGGTTATGACATAAACACATTATAAAGTTGTTGTCCTTTTGAGCTTCAATCATCAAGTATTGAATCATCTGTGTCTAGATGTAAGCGCACATATTCAATGAAGTGCAATGAAAGTAATGCTTTACATTTGAATCATCATTTAGGCCGTAAAATCCTTTGCAACTTATGTTTTTTTTACCCAAGAGGCCTCTTTACTTTGTCCCGACTCCTCGCTACAGTGCTTTTTTTAATCAGAAAAGCTCATAAGAATAGTACCTATGGGGGAAGGTAGTTGCACTTAGTAGACTTTTTCTGATCAGTTAGCTGTTTTCACTTTTTATATTGCTCTTTTTCAGTCAGCTATATTGGGCTGCGGAACCTGTCATTTTACTCTAAGCTCTAGCCAAACAGAATTTTTTGTTGAAATTTTCAGTTACCCTCTTTAGCTCTTAATTTTACTATGCTTTTAATTAGTTGTACTTTTCGACCATTCTAAAGTTAAAGCGTCAGGATGCTGTCTCTATATTGAATTGAACTATGGAGGGAGGTACAAATAGATTTGGTGAAAGGGGCCATGTTAGTCAAGTCAACAGCTTTCATTAATAGCAGAGACCGTTACAAATTTGGCATAGCAAGCAATGGAGAAGATTGCAAGAAGCATTGCTGTTTTAGCTATGCCTTTACTGGTATTTTTCCATTTGGGATCCTTCGTTGCCGGGTGTCTTCTTTGTAGACCCTCGAGCTCCATGAGGGTCCAACATTTTACTATTTTTTGTAAAGAGAGATAATGGAAGCATCATTTGTCTTCCCAAATTTATCTTATGACGAAGTCAACATCTATATTTTTGTTGCAGTTGTATATAACAAAATCAAAAGGTATTGCACATTAGAAAAAACAAGGTCATTAATATATCAGGGGAAAGCTTTGCTTTAGCACTGCATTCCAATTGTTGAAAACTTACAAATAAAGACTGCATTTTAGAAGAACGATTCAAAAAGAAAAGAAACCCATTTCAATGCTTAAGCTTACCTAGGAGTGATAGCTTACCGCAACCTGGCAAAGGTCAAAAGAGTTGAGGATTTCCTTTGATGCTAAGGAAGCGGATGGCAGACGCGGACATGCGTCCGCGTCAGGACGCGTCCAATTTTTTTTTTTTTTAAATTAAAAAAAAAAAAATTCGTTCGGACCCCGGACGCATGCGTGCGGGGGCGTCTGGACCCCGGACGCATCTGTTTAGACGCGTCCGACCCCGCGTCCAGGGGTCGGACGCGTCCGGGTCCGGATGCCGGACGCGGGCAAAACGGCCCGGACCCTCATGTCTGCTTTGATGTATAGGACGTCCAACTCACTATATCAAAGTAAATTTTGTTCTGTTTTGCATGCGTTCATTTGTGTCTTGATTGGAGTGGAATTCCGGACCTCAACATAGCATTTACTCCCACATGTCTAGTTTGGTTGTCTCTAATCCACTCCAAGGTATCACTTTAGGTATGGCCATTTGAATAACCTAGTGTTCCTAGCACTTATGAAAGCCCAGCATTATTCAGCTTCCCTAACATGAAAGTAGACGATGATGAAGGAAAACTAGCAAAAGCCAAGCTAAAAACCAATTCATTAATCATAACTTCTTTAATATGAATTCAAATGGCTTGCAAATTAGATCAGATAAGAGCTAAGAGAAAACTCAAAAATCTTATAGAAAGGTTTCAAGAGAAATAATTTAAATCAGATCTGAAATTTGAAGCAAAGTTGAAACAAAATTGTGGTCAGCTTTTTTCACAGCTTTTGAAAACCTTTCAATAAGTTTTGTATCCCCTACCCAAATAGCCGAAAAATTGGTGCAAATGAAAGCTAAATTCAAAAGGGCTCTAAAAAGCTATAGAATCAAATCGGAAATAGAATATGAATTCATAGGACAAAAATTGTTCTAAACAAATCTGAAGATTTAATAGTTAGCAAGAATAAAGCTACAAAAGCAATAAACTCTTCAAATCTAATGAAATTCGCATAGATTCATGATGTAAAATCGATCTTATGCTTTGATACCACAAATGTCATGTGCCAAACCCAATAGCACTAATCTATTAAATGAAAGCCACATTAAAAGAGAAGGACAACATTCATGTTGATATAGGCATAAAATACAAAATCACAAATAGGGTTCCATGAAATTACCATTAGAATTAAGGGATGGAAGGAAATTAATACAGAAGGGAGATGTATTTCATGTGAATTAGGCACATGAGACCTAGCAAGCTCAACTCAAGTCTCACAGTCACAAAGAGGAGGCTAGGTTCTCTCATTTGCAAAGGAGCTAAAAGACCCTTCAAAATGATGTCTCTTGTGTACTTATATACAAAGCACCTAACTTAACTAAACATAACTATCTTGAAGGATAGTTAGCCCTCGTTAAGTCCTATTAAGTGTGCTTTGGGCCCTTATTGGCCTATTATCCGTATTTTGGAGGGCTTAAGGAAGGCTAAAAATTTCTTTTTGGCCCAACAAAGCTTACTTTGGATATTATAATATATTTTTAAGCACAGATGTACTACAAGTACATGACAAGTGGGTCTCCAACTTTGATGTATCTCTTGGAGTTGGTTTCGAAGGAATGCATCTACTTCCTCTTTTTGTTAAAATTCTAAAGGTGGTGTCGACTTGTCACTTTTTATGTGCCTTATTCTAGCACCATCCCTATAAAGATATTCAAACTTTGAGTCTATTCATCCACTTCTTTGACGATATATTATTCATTTTCACTAGACCAAGACATGGAACTTGAAACCTTACAAGATAATTAATCCCATGCCGCGAAAATACATTTTATTGATTAATGATGGATGTTAGGGAAGCCGATTAATGCTAGGCTTTCATAAGTGGTAGGAACACTAGGTTATTCAAATGGCCATAACTAAGTGATACCTTGGAGTTGGTTAGAGACAACCAAACTAGACATGTGGGAGTAAATGCTAAGCTGGCTCTAATGGGTGGTTATAATTGAGGTTAGTTATTGGGCTATAACTAGCACAAGAGCCTTGAGTCAATTAATGGATTGGACATATGAGAGCAGTTGCTCAATAACTACAAGCGTCATGTGGCCTTGGGTTGTGGCTATATTGAGTACCATTACCTCAAAAAGGGGACTTTTAAGACTAAAAAGGCCACATTTCTTAGTCCTTAGAGTGCTCCCAATCTAACTTTGTAACATAAGGCTTAGGACCATTCAAGGGCACACTAAAAAGCATATGTACATAGCCTCCAACCTATATCCAGCTTAAATATTGTAGCAGACATTTAGGGTTGAGGATGTTTTAGGGTTTCTCGTGCTCCTTGCCCATACGAGCGCCATCTTCCATTTCGGCTATAAAAACTGGTCACATTCTAGTAGATCCACAGGGTTTCCAAAGCTGCTGATTGTGTCTCAACATTGAGCTTACTACCTCAGCCTATGGATATGAAGACATGAGTCTTTCTAACTCGGATATGTGGGTTTATTCGGTTCTTTGTTCTTTTGGTTTCTTGGGTTTTTTTCCAAACTCTCTGTAATATTTTCTACGTTTCTACCTCCGTGTACATGTCGGTTTACTCGGTTTTGTGGATTTGGCATCCATGGTGTGCGAATGCCTAATGTTTGGAATTGTATCTTCATGAGCATGGTAAATTTGTGCATGTAGTATGCGAACCCGTTATTAGCAGCCGTAACTTCTTGCTCCCACAAAGGATTTAATCAACAACGATTGGACACAAGGAATCCCGGTTTTGTTATGTGGAATAAATTTTGTGTCAACTTGAATAATTGTATATTTTTCTGTAGTTTATGACATAAACACATTATAAAGCTGTTGTCCTTTTGAACTTCAATCATCAAGTATTGAATCATCTATGTCTAGATGTGAGCGCACATATTCAATAAATTGCAATGAAAATAATGCTTTACGTTTGAATCATCATTCAGGCCCTAAAATCTTGTGCAACTTATGTTTTTTGTACGCAAGAAGCCTCTCTGCTTTGTCATGGCTCCTCACTACACTACTCTTTTTAATCAGAAAAGCTCATAAGAATAGTACCTATGGGGGAAGGTAGGTGCACTTCGTAGAGTTTTTCTCATCAGTTAGTTGTTTTCACTTTTTATATTGCTCTTCTTCAATCAGCTATATTGGGCTGTATGTAGAACATGTCAATTTACTTCAGCCAAATATAATTTTCTGTTGAAATTTTCAGTTACCCTCTTTAGTTCTTAACTTTCCTATGCTTTTAACAAGTTATACTTTTCTACTATTCTAAAGTTAAACTGTCTGACAGTATGCTATCTCTATATTGAATTGAACTATGGAGGGAGCTACAAAGAGATTTGGTGAAAGGGGCCAGGTTAGTCAGGTCAACAGCTTTGATTAATAGCAGAGACCGTTACAAATCTGACATAGCAAGCAATGGAGAAGACTGCAAGAAGCATGGCTGTTTTAGCTTTGCCCTTACTCGTGTTTTTCCATTTGGGATCCTTCGTTGCCGGGTGTCTTCTTTGTAGACCCTCGAGCTCCATTAGGGTCCAACATTTTACTTGTTTTTTGTCAAGAGAGATAATGGAAGCATCATTTGTCTTCCCAAACATCTTATGACGAAGTCAACATTTATATTTTTGTTGCAGTTGTATATAACAAAATCAAAAGGTATCGCACATATGAAGAAACAAGGTGATTAATATATCACGAGAAAGCTTTGCTTTAGCACAGCATTCAAATTGTCGAAAACTTCAAAACAAAGACTGCATTTTAGAATAACCAATTTTTTTAAGAAGAAACCCATCTCAATGCTCAAGCTTACCTAGGAGTGACACGACAAATTTAACAAATTGTCGCAATAGCTTACCGCAACCCGGCAAAGCTAAAAAGAGTTGAGGATTTCCTTTGATGTATAGGACTTCCAACTAACTATATCAAAGTAAATTTTGTTGCTTTTTGCATTCCCTCATTTGTGTCTTGATTGGAGTTAAATTTTTGACCTCAAGTATATGAAAGGAAGCTGTCATCAGCATTAAATTCTCTGAAAACCAATTATGATAGTTGATAGTCCTCACTTTGAATCTACCTTGAATAAAAATAAACATCAAGAAAATAGTGGTAGTTATGGTGTTCTATCCAAACTAACCTACCCACTTTTTGGTCTCACTATCAATTGCTCCCATATGTCCAATCCTTTAATTGACTCAAGGCTCATGTGCTAGTTATAGCCTAGTAACTAATCCCAATTATAAGCACATTAGAGCCAACTTAGCATTTACTCCCACATGTCTAGTTTGGTTCTCGTTGATTGATCATAACTTCTATAATATTTAACCAAATGGCTTGCAAATTGGATCAGATAGAAGCTAAGAGAAAGCTCAAAAATCGTATAGAAAGGAATCAAAAGAAATATTTTAATTCAGTTTTGAAATTTGAAGCAAAGTTGAAACAAAATTGTAGTCGCCTCTTTTGATAGCTTTTGAAAAAATTTCAATAACTTTTGCATCCCTTACTCAAATAGCCAAAAATTAGTGCAAATGAAAGTTGAATTCAACATAGCTCAAAAAATCTATAGAATCTAATCAAAAATAGAAAATGAAATCATATGACAAAAATTGGCCTGAATAGACCTGAAAATTTAAAGGTTAGAAGTTGGCAAAAATAAAGCTACAAAAGTGATAAAGTCTTCAAATCTAATGAAATTCGCATAGATTCATGATGTAAAAACGATCTTATGCTTTGATACCACAAATGTCATGTGCCAAACCCAATAGCACTAATCTATTAAATGAAAGCCACATTAAAAGAGAAGGACAACATTCATGTTGATATAGGCATAAAATACAAAATCACAAATAGGGTTCCATGAAATTACCATTAGAATTAAGGGATGGAAGGAAATTAATACAGAAGGGAGATGTATTTCATGTGAATTAGGCACATGAGACCTAGCAAGCTCAACTCAAGTCTCACAGTCACAAAGAGGAGGCTAGGTTCTCTCATTTGCAAAGGAGCTAAAAGACCCTTCAAAATGATGTCTCTTGTGTACTTATATACAAAGCTCCTAACTTAACTAAACATAACTATCTTGAAGGATAGTTAGCCCTCGTTAAGTCCTATTAAGTGTGCTTTGGGCCCTTATTGGCCTATTATCCGTATTTTGGAGGGCTTAAGGAAGGCTAAAAATTTCTTTTTGGCCCAACAAAGCTTACTTTGGATATTATAATATATTTTTAAGCACAGATGTACTACAAGTACATGACAAGTGGGTCTCCAACTTTGATGTATCTCTTGGAGTTGGTTTCGAAGGAATGCATCTACTTCCTCTTTTTGTTAAAATTCTAAAGGTGGTGTCGACTTGTCACTTTTTATGTGCCTTATTCTAGCACCATCCCTATAAAGATATTCAAACTTTGAGTCTATTCATCCACTTCTTTGACGATATATTATTCATTTTCACTAGACCAAGACATGGAACTTGAAACCTTACAAGATAATTAATCCCATGCCGCGAAAATACATTTTATTGATTAATGATGGATGTTAGGGAAGCCGATTAATGCTAGGCTTTCATAAGTGGTAGGAACACTAGGTTATTCAAATGGCCATAACTAAGTGATACCTTGGAGTTGGTTAGAGACAACCAAACTAGACATGTGGGAGTAAATGCTAAGCTGGCTCTAATGGGTGGTTATAATTGAGGTTAGTTATTGGGCTATAACTAGCACAAGAGCCTTGAGTCAATTAATGGATTGGACATATGAGAGCAGTTGTTCAATAACTACAAGCGTCATGTGGCCTTGGGTTGTGGCTATATTGAGTACCATTACCTCAAAAAGGGGACTTTTAAGACTAAAAAGGCCACATTTCTTAGTCCTTAGAGTGCTCCCAATCTAACTTTGTAACATAAGGCTTAGGACCATTCAAGGGCACACTAAAAAGCATATGTACATAGCCTCCAACCTATATCCAGCTTAAATATTGTAGCAGACATTTAGGGTTGAGGATGTTTTAGGGTTTCTCGTGCTCCTTGCCCATACGAGCGCCATCTTCCATTTCGGCTATAAAAACTGGTCACATTCTAGTAGATCCACAGGGTTTCCAAAGCTGCTGATTGTGTCTCAACATTGAGCTTACTACCTCAGCCTATGGATATGAAGACATGAGTCTTTCTAACTCGGATATGTGGGTTTATTCGGTTCTTTGTTCTTTTGGTTTCTTGGGTTTTTTTCCAAACTCTCTGTAATATTTTCTACGTTTCTACCTCCGTGTACATGTCGGTTTACTCGGTTTTGTGGATTTGGCATCCATGGTGTGCGAATGCCTAATTTTTTGGAATTGTATCTTCATGAGCATGGTAAATTTGTGCATGTAGTATGCGAACCCGTTATTAGCAGCCGTAACTTCTTGCTCCCACAAAGGATTTAATCAACAACGATTGGACACAAGGAATCCCGGTTTTGTTATGTGGAATAAATTTTGTGTCAACTTGAATAATTGTATATTTTTCTGTAGTTTATGACATAAACACATTATAAAGCTGTTGTCCTTTTGAACTTCAATCATCAAGTATTGAATCATCTATGTCTAGATGTGAGCGCACATATTCAATAAATTGCAATGAAAATAATGCTTTACGTTTGAATCATCATTCAGGCCCTAAAATCTTGTGCAACTTATGTTTTTTGTACGCAAGAAGCCTCTCTGCTTTGTCATGGCTCCTCACTACACTACTCTTTTTAATCAGAAAAGCTCATAAGAATAGTACCTATGGGGGAAGGTAGGTGCACTTCGTAGAGTTTTTCTCATCAGTTAGTTGTTTTCACTTTTTATATTGCTCTTCTTCAATCAGCTATATTGGGCTGTATGTAGAACATGTCAATTTACTTCAGCCAAATATAATTTTCTGTTGAAATTTTCAGTTACCCTCTTTAGTTCTTAACTTTCCTATGCTTTTAACAAGTTATACTTTTCTACTATTCTAAAGTTAAACTGTCTGACAGTATGCTATCTCTATATTGAATTGAACTATGGAGGGAGCTACAAAGAGATTTGGTGAAAGGGGCCAGGTTAGTCAGGTCAACAGCTTTGATTAATAGCAGAGACCGTTACAAATCTGACATAGCAAGCAATGGAGAAGACTGCAAGAAGCATGGCTGTTTTAGCTTTGCCCTTACTCGTGTTTTTCCATTTGGGATCCTTCGTTGCCGGGTGTCTTCTTTGTAGACCCTCGAGCTCCATTAGGGTCCAACATTTTACTTGTTTTTTGTCAAGAGAGATAATGGAAGCATCATTTGTCTTCCCAAACATCTTATGACGAAGTCAACATTTATATTTTTGTTGCAGTTGTATATAACAAAATCAAAAGGTATCGCACATATGAAGAAACAAGGTGATTAATATATCACGAGAAAGCTTTGCTTTAGCACTGCATTCAAATTGTCGAAAACTTCAAAACAAAGACTGCATTTTAGAATAACCAATTTTTTTAAGAAGAAACCCATCTCAATGCTCAAGCTTACCTAGGAGTGACACGACAAATTTAACAAATTGTCGCAATAGCTTACCGCAACCCGGCAAAGCTAAAAAGAGTTGAGGATTTCCTTTGATGTATAGGACTTCCAACTAACTATATCAAAGTAAATTTTGTTGCTTTTTGCATTCCCTCATTTGTGTCTTGATTGGAGTTAAATTTTTGACCTCAAGTATATGAAAGGAAGCTGTCATCAGCATTAAATTCTCTGAAAACCAATTATGATAGTTGATAGTCCTCACTTTGAATCTACCTTGAATAAAAATAAACATCAAGAAAATAGTGGTAGTTATGGTGTTCTATCCAAACTAACCTACCCACTTTTTGGTCTCACTATCAATTGCTCCCATATGTCCAATCCTTTAATTGACTCAAGGCTCATGTGCTAGTTATAGCCTAGTAACTAATCCCAATTATAAGCACATTAGAGCCAACTTAGCATTTACTCCCACATGTCTAGTTTGGTTCTCGTTGATTGATCATAACTTCTATAATATTTAACCAAATGGCTTGCAAATTGGATCAGATAGAAGCTAAGAGAAAGCTCAAAAATCGTATAGAAAGGAATCAAAAGAAATATTTTAATTCAGTTTTGAAATTTGAAGCAAAGTTGAAACAAAATTGTAGTCGCCTCTTTTGATAGCTTTTGAAAAAATTTCAATAACTTTTGCATCCCTTACTCAAATAGCCAAAAATTAGTGCAAATGAAAGTTGAATTCAACATAGCTCAAAAAATCTATAGAATCTAATCAAAAATAGAAAATGAAATCATATGACAAAAATTGGCCTGAATAGACCTGAAAATTTAAAGGTTAGAAGTTGGCAAAAATAAAGCTACAAAAGTGATAAAGTCTTCAAATCTAATGAAATTCGCATAGATTCATGATGTAAAAACGATCTTATGCTTTGATACCACAAATGTCATGTGCCAAACCCAATAGCACTAATCTATTAAATGAAAGCCACATTAAAAGAGAAGGACAACATTCATGTTGATATAGGCATAAAATACAAAATCACAAATAGGGTTCCATGAAATTACCATTAGAATTAAGGGATGGAAGGAAATTAATACAGAAGGGAGATGTATTTCATGTGAATTAGGCACATGAGACCTAGCAAGCTCAACTCAAGTCTCACAGTCACAAAGAGGAGGCTAGGTTCTCTCATTTGCAAAGGAGCTAAAAGACCCTTCAAAATGATGTCTCTTGTGTACTTATATACAAAGCTCCTAACTTAACTAAACATAACTATCTTGAAGGATAGTTAGCCCTCGTTAAGTCCTATTAAGTGTGCTTTGGGCCCTTATTGGCCTATTATCCGTATTTTGGAGGGCTTAAGGAAGGCTAAAAATTTCTTTTTGGCCCAACAAAGCTTACTTTGGATATTATAATATATTTTTAAGCACAGATGTACTACAAGTACATGACAAGTGGGTCTCCAACTTTGATGTATCTCTTGGAGTTGGTTTCGAAGGAATGCATCTACTTCCTCTTTTTGTTAAAATTCTAAAGGTGGTGTCGACTTGTCACTTTTTATGTGCCTTATTCTAGCACCATCCCTATAAAGATATTCAAACTTTGAGTCTATTCATCCACTTCTTTGACGATATATTATTCATTTTCACTAGACCAAGACATGGAACTTGAAACCTTACAAGATAATTAATCCCATGCCGCGAAAATACATTTTATTGATTAATGATGGATGTTAGGGAAGCCGATTAATGCTAGGCTTTCATAAGTGGTAGGAACACTAGGTTATTCAAATGGCCATAACTAAGTGATACCTTGGAGTTGGTTAGAGACAACCAAACTAGACATGTGGGAGTAAATGCTAAGCTGGCTCTAATGGGTGGTTATAATTGAGGTTAGTTATTGGGCTATAACTAGCACAAGAGCCTTGAGTCAATTAATGGATTGGACATATGAGAGCAGTTGTTCAATAACTACAAGCGTCATGTGGCCTTGGGTTGTGGCTATATTGAGTACCATTACCTCAAAAAGGGGACTTTTAAGACTAAAAAGGCCACATTTCTTAGTCCTTAGAGTGCTCCCAATCTAACTTTGTAACATAAGGCTTAGGACCATTCAAGGGCACACTAAAAAGCATATGTACATAGCCTCCAACCTATATCCAGCTTAAATATTGTAGCAGACATTTAGGGTTGAGGATGTTTTAGGGTTTCTCGTGCTCCTTGCCCATACGAGCGCCATCTTCCATTTCGGCTATAAAAACTGGTCACATTCTAGTAGATCCACAGGGTTTCCAAAGCTGCTGATTGTGTCTCAACATTGAGCTTACTACCTCAGCCTATGGATATGAAGACATGAGTCTTTCTAACTCGGATATGTGGGTTTATTCGGTTCTTTGTTCTTTTGGTTTCTTGGGTTTTTTTCCAAACTCTCTGTAATATTTTCTACGTTTCTACCTCCGTGTACATGTCGGTTTACTCGGTTTTGTGGATTTGGCATCCATGGTGTGCGAATGCCTAATGTTTGGAATTGTATCTTCATGAGCATGGTAAATTTGTGCATGTAGTATGCGAACCCGTTATTAGCAGCCGTAACTTCTTGCTCCCACAAAGGATTTAATCAACAACGATTGGACACAAGGAATCCCGGTTTTGTTATGTGGAATAAATTTTGTGTCAACTTGAATAATTGTATATTTTTCTGTAGTTTATGACATAAACACATTATAAAGCTGTTGTCCTTTTGAACTTCAATCATCAAGTATTGAATCATCTATGTCTAGATGTGAGCGCACATATTCAATAAATTGCAATGAAAATAATGCTTTACGTTTGAATCATCATTCAGGCCCTAAAATCTTGTGCAACTTATGTTTTTTGTACGCAAGAAGCCTCTCTGCTTTGTCATGGCTCCTCACTACACTACTCTTTTTAATCAGAAAAGCTCATAAGAATAGTACCTATGGGGGAAGGTAGGTGCACTTCGTAGAGTTTTTCTCATCAGTTAGTTGTTTTCACTTTTTATATTGCTCTTCTTCAATCAGCTATATTGGGCTGTATGTAGAACATGTCAATTTACTTCAGCCAAATATAATTTTCTGTTGAAATTTTCAGTTACCCTCTTTAGTTCTTAACTTTCCTATGCTTTTAACAAGTTATACTTTTCTACTATTCTAAAGTTAAACTGTCTGACAGTATGCTATCTCTATATTGAATTGAACTATGGAGGGAGCTACAAAGAGATTTGGTGAAAGGGGCCAGGTTAGTCAGGTCAACAGCTTTGATTAATAGCAGAGACCGTTACAAATCTGACATAGCAAGCAATGGAGAAGACTGCAAGAAGCATGGCTGTTTTAGCTTTGCCCTTACTCGTGTTTTTCCATTTGGGATCCTTCGTTGCCGGGTGTCTTCTTTGTAGACCCTCGAGCTCCATTAGGGTCCAACATTTTACTTGTTTTTTGTCAAGAGAGATAATGGAAGCATCATTTGTCTTCCCAAACATCTTATGACGAAGTCAACATTTATATTTTTGTTGCAGTTGTATATAACAAAATCAAAAGGTATCGCACATATGAAGAAACAAGGTGATTAATATATCACGAGAAAGCTTTGCTTTAGCACTGCATTCAAATTGTCGAAAACTTCAAAACAAAGACTGCATTTTAGAATAACCAATTTTTTTAAGAAGAAACCCATCTCAATGCTCAAGCTTACCTAGGAGTGACACGACAAATTTAACAAATTGTCGCAATAGCTTACCGCAACCCGGCAAAGCTAAAAAGAGTTGAGGATTTCCTTTGATGTATAGGACTTCCAACTAACTATATCAAAGTAAATTTTGTTGCTTTTTGCATTCCCTCATTTGTGTCTTGATTGGAGTTAAATTTTTGACCTCAAGTATATGAAAGGAAGCTGTCATCAGCATTAAATTCTCTGAAAACCAATTATGATAGTTGAGAGTCCTCACTTTGAATCTACCTTGAATAAAAATAAACATCAAGAAAATAGTGGTAGTTATGGTGTTCTATCCAAACTAACCTACCCACTTTTTGGTCTCACTATCAATTGCTCCCATATGTCCAATCCTTTAATTGACTCAAGGCTCATGTGCTAGTTATAGCCTAGTAACTAATCCCAATTATAACCACATTAGAGCCAACTTAGCATTTACTCCCACATGTCTAGTTTGGTTCTCGTTGATTGATCATAACTTCTATAATATTTAACCAAATGGCTTGCAAATTGGATCAGATAGAAGCTAAGAGAAAGCTCAAAAATCGTATAGAAAGGAATCAAAAGAAATATTTTAATTCAGTTTTGAAATTTGAAGCAAAGTTGAAACAAAATTGTAGTCGCCTCTTTTGATAGCTTTTGAAAAAATTTCAATAACTTTTGCATCCCTTACTCAAATAGCCAAAAATTAGTGCAAATGAAAGTTGAATTCAACATAGCTCAAAAAATCTATAGAATCTAATCAAAAATAGAAAATGAAATCATATGACAAAAATTGGCCTGAATAGACCTGAAAATTTAAAGGTTAGAAGTTGGCAAAAATAAAGCTACAAAAGTGATAAAGTCTTCAAATCTAATGAAATTCGCATAGATTCATGATGTAAAATTGATCTTATGCTATGATACGACAAATGTCATGCGCCAGACCCAATAGCACTAATATATTAAATGAAAGCCACAGTAAAGAGGATATCATTCATGTTGATATAGCCATAAAATACAAAATCACAAATAGAGTTTTCGTGAAATTACCATTAGAATTAAGGGATGGAAAGAAATCAATACAAAAGCGAGATGGGTTTCATGTGAATTGGGCACATGAGACCTAGCAACCTCAATTCTCAAGGCTCACATTCTCTCATGCAAAGGAGCTAAAAGAGAATACAAATCTACTCAAAATATGACACGGGGTTTGGAAGGAAACCCATGAGACCAAAAGAACAAAGAACTGACTAAACATATTCGAATAGCTAGAAACTCCTAGTGAAGCAAAAAATAAACTAAAAGAAAAGAATAAATTTCTCCTCACAATACCCAAAAAGCGTTCCAGCATTGTTAACTTGAGTAATTGTATATTTTCTTGTAGTTTATGACATAAATGCATTATAAAGTTGTCCTTTTGAGCTTCAATCATCAAGTATTGAATCATCAGTGTCTAGATGTAAGCATTCAATGAAGTGCAATGAAAGTAATGCTTCACATTTGAATCATCATTCAGGCCCTAAAATCCTTTGCAACTTATGTTTTTTTGTACCCAAGAAGCCTCTTTGCTTTGTCCTGACTCCTCGCTACGGTGCTTTTTTTAATCAGAAAAGCTCATAAGAATAGTACCTATGGCGGAAGGTAGTTGCACTTAGTAGAGTTATTTTGATGAGTTAGCTGTTTTCACTTTTTATATTGCTCTTTTTTAATCAGCTATATTGGGCTACGGAACCTGTCATTTACTGTAGCCAAACAGAATTTTTTGTTGAAATTTTCAGTTACCCTCTTTAGCTCTTAGTTTTACTATTCTTTTAATTAGTTATACTTTTTGACTATTCTAAAGTTAAACCGTCAGTATGCTGTCTCTACATTGAAATGAACTATGGAGGGAGCGTCAAGGAGATTTGGTGAAAGGGTCCAGGTTAGTCAGGTCAATAGCTTTCATTAATAGCAGAGACCGTTACAAATCTGGCATAGCAAGCAATGGAGAAGATTGCAAGAAGCATGGCTGTTTTAGCTCTGCCCTTACTCGTGTTATTCCATTTGGGATCCTTCGTTGCCGGGTGTCTTCTTTGTAGACCCTCGAGCTCCATGAGGGTCCAACATTTTACTTGTTTTTTGTCAAGAGAGATAATGGAAGTATCATTTGTCTTCCCAAATTCATCTTATGACGAAGTCAACATTTATGTTTTTGTTGCAGTTGTATATAACAAAATCAAAAGGTATTGCACATAAGAAGAAACAAGGTCATTAATATATCATGGGAAAGCTTTGCTTTAGCACTACATTCAAATTGTTGAAAACTTAAAAACAAAGACTGCATTTTAGGAGAATCAATTTTTTTAAAAAGAAACCCATTTCAATGCTCTCATCGGCATTAAAGTCTTTGAACACCAATTATGATTGTTAAGATAGTACTCACTTTGAATCTATCCTAGAGATTATGAATTGGAAGTCACTAGACCATTTTGGATGCCAATGTACTTTATTGTCTTAATCATGAATAAAAATAAACATCAAAAAAGTGGTAGTTATGGCTTTATCCAAACTAACTTGCCCACTTTTGGCCTCACTACCAATTACTCCCATTGCCTCACTTTTTGGCCATTGTACTCAATATAGCCACAACCCAAGGCCACATGCCGATTGTACTTATTGAGCAACTGCTCCCATATGTCCAATCCTTTAATTGACTCAAGGCTCCTGTGCTAATTATAGCCCAATAACTAACTCCAATTATAACCACCCATTAGAGCCAACTTAGCATTTACTCCCACATGTCTAGTTTGTTCGTCTCTAATCCACTCCAAGGTATCACTTTAGTTATGGCCATTTGAATAACCTAGTGTTCTTAGCACTTTATGAAAACCTAGCATTAAATTGGCTTCCTTTACATCAAAGTAGACGTTGATGAAGGAAAACTAGCAAAACCCAAGCTAAAAAACAAGTGATTGATCATAACTTCTTTAATATTAATCCAAATGGCTTGCAAATTGGATCAGATAAAAGCTAAGAGAAAACTCAAAAATCTTATAAAAAGGTTTCAAAAGAAATAATTTACATCAGATTTGAAATTTGAAGCAAAGTTGAAACAAAATTGTAGTCACCTCTTTTGACAGCTTTTAATAAAATTTCAATAACTTTTGCATCCCCCACCCAAATAGCCAAAAAATTGGTGCAAATGACAGCTAAATTCAAAAGATTTCTAGAAAGCTATAGAATCAAATCAAAAATAGAAAATGAAATCATATGACATAAATTGGTCTGAACAGACCTGAAAATTTAAAAGTTGGAAGTTAGCTAAAATAAAGCTATAAAAGCAGTAAACTCTTCAAATCTAATGAAATTCGCATAGGTTCATGATGTAAAATTGATCTTATGCTTTGATACCACAAATTTCATGTGCCAAATCCAATATCACTAGTCTATTGAAATGAAAGCCACAATCAAGAGAAGGATAACATTCATGTTGATATAGGAGTAAAATACAAAATCACAAATAGAGATCCATGAAATTACCATTAGAATTAAGGGATGTAAGGAAATGAATACAAAAGAGAGATGGATTTCATGTGAATTAGGCACATGAGACCTAGCAAGCTCAATTTTCAAGGCTCACAGTCACAAAGAGGAAGTTAGGTTCTCTCATTTGCAAAGGAGCTAAAAGACCCTTCAAAATGATGTCCGTTGTGTACTTATATACAAAGTTCCTAACTTAACTAAACATAACTATCTTGAAGGATAGTTAGCCCTTGTTAAGTCCTATTAAGTGTGCTTTGGGCCCTTGTTGGCCTATTATCCTTATTTAAGTATTTTGGAGGGAAATTGCGAATAGCTCATTAAATCAGTTATAGTTTCTTCGATGGTACCTTGCTACTCGGATACCCGTAGTAATTCTAGAGCTAATACGTGCACCAAATCCCAACTGTTAAGGAAGGGACGTATTTATTAGATAAAAAGGCCGATGCGGGCTTGCCCGATATTGTGGTGAATCATGATAACTCGTCAAATTTTTGCCCTATCGACTTTCGATGGTAGGATGGTGGCCTACCATGGTGGTGACGGGTGACGAAGAATTAGAGTTCGATTCCGGAGAGAGCAGCTACCACATCCAAGACAGGCAGCAGGCGTGCAAATTACCCAATCCCGACACGGGGAGATTGTGACAATAAATAACAATAACGGGCTTTTACAAGTTTGGTAATTGGAATGAGTACAATCTAAACCCCTTAACGAGGATCCATTGGAGGGCAAGTCTGGTGCCAGCAGCTGTGATAATTCCAGCGTATATCTGAGTTGCAGTTAAAAAGCTCGTAGTTGGATTTTGGGATGGGGCGAACGGTTCGCCCCCTTTGGTCCCTCCATTTTTTTGGTAGGGGACATGCTCCTGGCCTTAATTGGCTGGGACGCGGAGTCGACGATGTTACTTTGAAAAAATTAGAGTGCTTAAAGCAGGCCTATGCTTTGAATACATTAGCATGGAATAACGTGATAGGACTTTGGTCCTATTGTGTTGGTCTTCGGGACCGGACTAATGATTAATAGGGACAGTTGGGGGCATTCGTATTTCATTGTCAGAGGTGAAATTCTTGGATTTGTGAAAGACGAACTATTGCGAAAGCATTTGCCAAGGAGGTTTTCATTAATCAAGAACGAAGTTGGAGGCTCAAAGATGATCAGATACCGTCCTAGTCTCAACCATAAACGATGTCGATTAGGGATCAACGGGTGTTAATTTGATGACCCCGCCGGCACGTTATGAGAAATCAAAGTTTTTGGGTTCCAGGGGGAGTATGGTCGCAAGGCTGAAACATAAAGGGATTGAGGGAAGGGCACCACCAGGAGTGGAGTCTGCGACTTAATTTGACTCAACACGGGAAAACTTACCAAGCCCAGACATAGTAAGGATTGACAGATTGAGAGCTCTTTCTTGATTCTATGGGTGGTGGTGCATGGCCGTTCTTAGTTGGTGGAGTGATTTGTCTGGTTAATTCCGTTACGAGACCTCAGCCTGCTAACTGGTTACGCGAAGAATCTTTTTGGTGGCCAACTTCTTAGAGGGACTATTCGCGTCCAGCGGATGGAAGTTTGAGGCAATAACAGGTCAGTGATGCCCTTAGATGTTCTAGGCCACACGCGCGCTACACTGATGAGTTCAACGAGTTTATCACCTGGGCCGATAGGCTTGGGTAATCTTTTGAAACTTCATCGTGATGGGGATAGTTCATTGCAATTATTGATCTTCAACGAGGAATTCCTAGTAAGCGCGATTCATTAGCTCACGTTGACTACGTCCTTGCCCTTTGTACACATCACCTGTCGCTCCTACCGATTGAACGGTCCGGTGAAGTTTTTGGATTGCGGCGACGACGACGACGACGACGGTTCGCCGCTGGTGACGTTGTGAGAAGTTCATTAAACCTTATCATTTAGAGAAAGGAGAAGTCGTAACAAGGTTTTCGTAGGTGAACTTGCGGAAGGATCATTGACACACCGATCGAGCAGACCCGACGAAGTGTGGATGTGAATGAGGAGCCGCATCCAGAGGTGCGGCTGTCAGAGCGCTCCCAACCCCGTTGGATTCGGACGCATGAGCATCATACATGGGAGAAGTCCAACGACTGAGTCTGTATCTCGGTCGCCTCCCACCACCCTGTTACGAGCTCGTAACCAGGGCTGAACCCTAGGGAACACAAATAGGTCAGATACCGCAGTCAGGGTCGTGTCCAGCGTACATGACCAACAGGGCAAGACAGTGTGAGTAGTGTGCCCCAGCACGGTCCATAGCCATGGCGGGCCTAACACAGCCTAGGGACCCTGTCAGCAGGATAGGGCTCCTAGTTGGGTCCCGACGTGCAGTCGGCCACATCAGTGCCACGTGGCCGACACTTGGCAGTAGCATGCTACCAGTCCTCACACTGGGCTAGGAGGGGCTTACTCTATATCAGGGAGTAGGCAAGGTTGGGTGGATCAGTTAGTGTTTGCCCTACTGTGGTGTTAGGATCTATTACACTGGTATCAGAGCCATCTCCATCCTAGGGAGTTCAGTAGCAGCAGTAGAGAAAGCTATCAGAAGATAGGAAAGATCTTGGAGATTTTCAGAAAGGCTTAGAGGAGAGAAATCGTTGTAGAGACAGCTATCTAACCTAGAAATTTCAGTGTAATTCCAAGCCATCTGAGGAAAATATCAGAACTCTACTGTAGCATAGATCCATCGCTGTAGTTTAGATGATCTAGTTCTGATTTACAAGAAAAAATCACTAAGATCTAAGGGGAATCTGGAGAGGGAGAAATATACAGATCCAACGCTATGGGTTCTTGAAGAATCTGACCTTTTGCAAGAGACGTGAGCCTCAAATCGTAGGGATTTTGAGCAGGGAGGCTACTTGCCTGGCAGCGAGGGAGGAGCACACTTCGAATCAGAATTTTCCAAGGAAGTTAGGCCCCAAATCCCGATTTTTTGGAGCCACAGTTCTGGAAGACATACAGCGAGGGTTCTCAAAGACCCAAATCAGATTTTTTCCACCATTTTCAACTCTTCAAATCTGATTTTGAAGACAGATTGACCACTACCCTGGCAGCGAGAAAGGTCTTTGGCAGAAACCACAAGTTTGCAGCTGTTTTCAGGTTCTAAAACGGAAATTTTGGAGCAAAAACTATACATCTCAGACAGCGAGGGAAGGGGTCAAGACAATCAGAAGTTTGTTTCTTTTTCTTGGTACCCTGATCTTTTTCCGGACAGTAGATCTAAAAGCAGTGGACGAAGAGCTGAAAGGGCTTTTCTTGATTCTCTCTGTGGAAGTACAGTCCTCTGAAACAGCTAAGTCACCTTTCCTTTCCCTTGTACAGTTATAAATTAGTCTTTTAAGACTTTTTTTCCTTCAGAAGTTAAGGTACCTCTCTTTCAGTTCCGAAGATGACCACTCCTCAGGGACCTGATCAACCCCCGGAGAGAGGCTTCGACGAACTTGAAATAGAAGCCTTGGCTTACAAAAAAGGGAAGGAACCAATGGAATTGGAAGAACAGGAACAGTTCGCCGAAGAACTCGACGAACTGGTTACCAAGGAGCAGTTTCTCCAGTTGGTAACAGAAGTGGATGAACTGAAGTTGGCATTAGCCAATTTCAAGTCCAGCGTGGACGATTCGTTCGCTGAACTCAAAAGCTTGATTTTGAGTTCCGCGAAAGGAAGCCTTAAGCTTTTGAAGAAGCTTTCCTAAGAGAATTTCTACTAGAAAATGAACTTGATAGAGCCTGGGAAGCCTGGGAAAGAACAGTAATGGACAAGTCCCTCATCCAATATATCTCGCAGTATCGAGAAGCAATTTTAAAGATTAAAAGTATGGATGATTTTCAGAAAATCAGGGGATTTGTCCGTGGCCTCAAAGATGAATATAAAGTAGAGGTCCAGAGAAACTCGCCTACTACCCTTGAAATTTTAAAGGTGAAGCTCCTCAGAAACGCCCTTCACTCATACAGCCCTTAAAACCAGATGAGTTTGAGAAAGCCAAACAAGAACGTTTGTGCTTTGTGTGTATGGGCAAGGGACAGACAGTCAGACAGTGTCCCAAGGGGCCTTTCACTAAAAAAGATAAGAAAGATAAAAAACAAGTTCATCTTGTTCAGATTGTATGTTTCCCCAGTGACTCGACAGCTTCCGAGATCAAAGTGTATCATGAAGATCATGAACATTGTTGCCAGCTGACCTTTGCAATGCTAGCGAGACCCTTCAGCTTTGGGCCGCATGACTTAGTACGTATGCATGGGAAAGTTGGTAACCGGTCAGTAAGAGTTATGGTTGATGATGGGGCAACCCATAATTTCATCAACTACACCCTGGTTAAAAAGCTTAAACTACCAGAAGTACCTAGTCAGCATAGGTACATAGTTTCATTAGCTAAGGGTGAAGATAAAAGAATATGGGAGACTATGGTAAGTAATTTGAATCTTGGTATTCAGGGGTACCAAAATGAAATAAACTTTCAGATTATGCACCTGGATCGCACAGATATTGTTCTCGGGAGAGATTGGCTCTACAGTTTAGGACCTTCCCTCCACAAACTATCAGGAGAACACCCTCAGCTTTCAGCATAAAGGCCGAGAGATCCAGTTGCATGGGGAGCATGATGTTCCCAACAGTCCTATGGTCTGCAGTTCAGAGCTCTGTTAGCTAATCGGAGACGAAGACCATCAGGTATTCTTATGTGACTTTCAGTTTATTCTTGAAGTTTCTATTTCCAGTTCTATTCAGCAGAAAATTAGTAAACTAGAAACTTTATTGTCTAAATTTAAAGATGTTTTTCCTGAAGATTTGCCACATGGTTTACCACCTAGCAGAGAGGTAGATCATGTAATAAACCTAGTACCAGGTACAACACCTGTTTTTAAACCTCCGTATCGGGTCAGCCGAACAGAGGATGAAGAAATAACTAGGCAGTTAACATATTATCTTGGGAAAGGCCAAATTCAGACCAGTAGTTCACCATGGGCCTCACCAGTCCTATTGGTGAAAAAGAAAGAGGGGTCTATGCGTCTTTGCGTAGATTACAGAGCCCTCAATAAAGTCACAATTAAGAATAAATACCCTATGCCTCGGGCAGACGACAGGGCTAAGTTTTTCAGCAAAATAGACCTCAGATCGGGATATCATCAAGTCCGTATAAATCGGAAGATGTCTCGAAAACAACTTTTAGGACTCGTCACGGTCATTATGAGTTTAAGGTGATGCCATTTGGGCTCACAAATGCTCCAGCTACCTTTATGACCTTGATGAACAATGTCCTCAGACCATACTTGGGTAAGTTTGTAGTCGTATTTTTAGATGACATCCTCGTTTACAGCAAAACGAGGAAGGAGCATCTAAAACACCTCAGAAAGGTGTTTCGACTGCTCAGGAAGCATAAGCTCTATGCTAAACAATCCAAGTGTGAATTCTTCGTTGAAGAAGTAGCATATTTGGGTCACATTATCTCTTCAGATGGGATTAAGATGAACCCAAATAAAGTTAAAGCCATACTCAGTTGGCTGAGACCTCAAAATATTTTGGAACTTCAGATCTTTCTTGGTTTGGCGGGATAGTACAGACGATTTGTCAAGGAATATGCTCAGATAGCAGTTCCTATGACAAATCTTCTTAAGGGGAAGGGAAAGGAGTTCATTTGGGAGTCCGCACAGCAGGAGAGCTTTGATGCTCTCAAAACAGCCTTAGCTACAGCACCAGTTTTAAAAGTCGTCGACCCCAATCAGCCATTTGTGGTCGAAACAGATGCTAGCGACTTTGCAGTAGGTGCTGTGCTGTGCTAACTCAGGGTGGACGACCAGTTGCGTTCGAGAGTAAAAAACTCGAGCCAGCTCAGACTAGGTACAGTGCCTATGAAAAGGAACTCTTTTCTATAGTTCATGCCCTTGAGACTTGGAGGCATTATTTGTATGGTGCCAACTTTGAAGTCCTGACAGACCATGAGAGTCTCAGATACCTTCGCAATCAACCTGAGCTTAGAGGTCGGAAAGCTCGTTGGGCAGAGTTGATGCAAGAGTTTGACATGTCTATCAGATATAGACGTGGAAAACTCAAGAAAGTAGGAGATGCCCTTAGCAGAATGCCTATGATAAACGAGCTGAGTTTTACTCAGATTCGTAATGAGTTACTCGAGTCCTTGAGAGGGAAATGCCAGCATGATGCATTCTTCTCTACTATCTGGAACTCAGTCCAGAGCAGACAGTTACAGACTCCAGAACCAGTTCCCGGGGCTGGTGACAGTTCATCCAAGAATACGGCAGCTTCCGTTGAGGATGATGATGATGAGTTCGAGTATACGTCGTCAGATGACGTTGAGGATTCTGAGCCTGTATTACCCAAGCAAACCCCAGTGGTTGAGGGTCAGTTGACTCAAGGATTCAAATGGAAACAGTATTCCATTCAAGATGAGTACTTGCTCTATAGAGATAGAGTATGTGTCCTCAATTCAAAGGATTATAGGCAGCAGGTCCTATATGAATGTCATGACAATCCTAGTCCGGGACACCCAGGCATACAAAAGACCTATGAGCTTTTTCGTAGGCAATTTTTCTGGCCCAGTATGAAAAAGGACGTCCACCAGTATGTAACCAATTGCCAAAAATGTCAAGTAAACAAAGCAGAGCGTTTAAAGGCAGGAGGGTTGTTGCATCCCTTAGAAATACCAGTTGGTAAATGGGAGAGTATCTCCATGGATTGTATAGTAGGCCTGCCTAAAACCCAAAAGGGTAATGACGCTATATGGGTCACAGTTGATCGTCTGACCAAAATGGCTCATCTCATTCCGACCAAAACAACCGTTAGAGCTTTAGAGTTAGCAAGGTTGTTTGTAGACGGGCTATTTAAATTGTACGGTCTACCTTCCGGCATAGTCAGCGACCGGGACAGTAAGTTTACTGGAAATTTTTGGAGGGCAGTATTCCATCATCTCCATACTAAACTTAATATGAGTACCTTAGACCATCCACAAACAGACGGTCAAACAGAGAGGGTAAATCAAGTGCTGGAGGATATGCTGATGTACGGTTTTCAGCCACGCTCACCCACAGCTGTAGGGTTTAAACAAGAAAAAGTTGAAGCAGCTAGAAACTTTTTAGAGGACCTAAACCAGATGATAGAACATGCTAAGCGTAGCATCAGGCAGTCCCAGGATCGAGCCAGGCATTATGCAGATCCACACAGACGGGATGTGTAGTTCTCCACTAGTGAGAAAGTCTACTTGAGAGTCCCAGTCGACTCTAAAACCCTCAAATCAGGAGTGTGTGGTAAGTTGTCTCCAAGGTATTGTGGTCCCTTTACCATCAGTAGGAGACTAGGCGAGGTCACCTATGAACTAGAACTCCCACACATCAGTAAGGTTTTTCCAGTCTTTCATGTAAGTCAGTTACAAAAAGCCTTAACCAGATCAGACAATCTCCCATTGGATCCTCCACTTCTAGTTCTCCCATTGGATCCTCAACAACCTCCACATGAACCAGAGCAGATTCTTGATAGTAGAGGGACGCAGACTCGTCATACTCTATACCGAGAATATCTGGTTAAGTGGAATGATCAGCCTGTTGAGAATGCCACTTGGGAAAGAGGCAGTGTCCTTCGCAAGATTTTTCCAGACTTTTTTCAGATTTTTTCAGACGGTTCTTAAGGGGGAGGGAGTGTTACGAGCTCGTAACCAGGGTCGAACCCTAGGGAACACAGATAGGTCAAATACCACAGTCAGAGTCGTGTCCAGCGTACATGACCAACAGGGCAAGACAGTGTGAGTAGTGTGCCCCAGCACGGTCCATAGCCATGGCGGGCCTAACATAGCCTAGGGACCCTGTCAACAGGATAGGGCTCCCAGTTGGGTCCCGACATGCAGTCGGCCACGTCAGTGCCACGTGGCCGACACTTGGCAGTAGCATGCCACCAGTCCTCACACTAGGCTAGGAGGGGCTTACTCTATATCAGGGAGTAGGCAAGGTTGGTCGGCCGAAATACAGGGTGCGCGTGGGAGCAGCTCCCTAGAAGCTGCGGCCAGGTGGTCCGTCCCTCTCGGGGCGAAGTCTCCCGTCGGTCGGAGCCGCGCGCTCTCGGCCCCAACGCAGCAACTCGGCGCACGGTTCGTGTCTCGGGACCCTCGCGGTCCCGGAACCCAGCCTTGTACCCCAAGGTTGGACCTCAGATCAGGCAAGGCTACCCACTAAGCTTAAGCATATCACTAAGAGGAGGAGAAGAAACTAACCAAGATTTCCCTAGTAACGGCGAGCGAACCAGAAAGTGTCTTGATGTAGTATGCGAACCCGTTATTAGCAGCCGTTACTTCTTGCTCCCTCAAAGGATTAATCAGCTGCGATTGGACACAAGGAATCCCGGTCACGATTATGTGGAATAAATTTTTATAGGCCGTGAAGTGTCAACTTGAATAATGTATATTTTCTTGTAGTTTATGACATAAAACGCATTATAAAGTTGTTGTCCCTTTGAACTTTAATCATCAAGTATTGAATTATTTATGTCTAGATGTGAGTGCACACATTCAACGAATTGCAATGAAAATAATGCTTTACGTTTGAATCATCATTCAGGCCCTAAAATCCTTTGCAACTTATGTTTTTTGTACGCAAGAAGCCTCTCTGCTTTGTCTTGACTCCACACTGCTCTTTTTAATCAGAATAGCTCATAAGAATACCTATGGGGGAAGGTAGGTGCACTTCGTAGAGTTTTTTCATCAGTTAGCTGTTTTCACTTTTTATATTGCTCTTCTTCATCAGTATTGGGCTCCGAAACCTGTCAATATACTCCAGCCAAACATAATTTTTTGTTGAAATTTTCAATTATTCTCTTTAGTTCTTAATTCTAAATATAAACTGTTTGACAATATGTTGTCTCTATATTGAAATGAGCTATGGAGGGAGCTACAAAGAGATTTGGTGAAAGGGGCCAGGTTAGTCAGGTCGACAACTTTCATTAATAGCAGAGACCGTTACAAATCTGGCATAGCAAGCAATAGAGAAGACTGCAAGAAGCATGGTTGTTTTAGCTCTGCCCTTACTCGTGTTTTTTCATTTAGGATCCTTCGTTGTCGGGTGTCTTCTTTGTAGAACCTCGAGCTCCACGAGGGTCCAACATTTTACTTGTTTTTTTTCAAGAGAGATAATGGAAGCATCATTTGTCTTCCCAAATTCATCTTATGATGAAGTTAACATTTATATTTTTGTTGCAGTTGTATATAACAAAATCAAAAGGTATCGCACATCAGAAGAAACAAGGTCATTAATATATCACGAGAAAGCTTTGCTTTAGCACTGCATTCAAATTGTTGAAAACCTAAAAACAAAGACCGCAGTTTAGAAAAACCAATTTTACAAAAAAGAAAGTCATTTCAATGCTCAAGCTTACCTAGGAATGACACGACAGATTCAACAAATTGTCGCAATAGCTTACCGCAACCTGGCAAAGCTAAAAAGCTTGATGTATAGGACGTCCAACCCAATATATCAAAGTATATTTTGTTCCTTTTTGCATTCTCTCATTTGTGTCTCGATTGGAGTTGAATTTGTAACCTCAAGGATATGAATGGAAGCTTTCATCGGCATTAAAGTCTTTGAACACCAATTATGATAGTTGATATAGTCCTCACTTTTGTGAAAAATTGCTTATGTTGGCAAATCTAGCTATGTCAATTAATGTAAATTATGTACATAAGTGGGTGCCACCCATGTGAGGCCATGGAGCCATGTGGGAAACCTATCCTAGTGTAGGTTAGATCATGTCTAAAAAGTTGGTCAAGTCAATTTGGTAGTGATTCCTACTTTATAGGACCTAAATTTTAGATTTATGGAGAAAATTGACCAACTAGCCACCTACTTGGCATGACTCTATGAGTGAGGCTAGAATGGCAAATTAGGACAAGAAAGCCAAATCAACTTCCTTATTACATGCTGGAAATTCACCTAACTTTACAAAGGAAGAGGCTTTTCTATGTAGTGTATTTTCCATCGTAAACATTTAGATTATTTTTGAGAGCTTATTGGCAATCTCGAGTCTACTACACATTTGTATTGAGTTTTGATGATCCAAATGCAATCAAAATGATATTACTTCCATTCTCTGTTTGCAGGCCATACCATAGGCTGTACCACACACGTGTGGACTCGGATTTCCATATTTGATTAATGCTTAATGATTGTTCTTGCTTGTTAAGTGTAAAATTGCTATTCTAGATCAATTTTTGTGTCTAGTTTTTGTAATAATTGTTTAGCAAGCATCCAATCACTCTTGTGGATCTTGTGTAGATCCATTTAGGGTCCTAAAGTACTGTACTTTAACAACTTTGAATCTACCTTGATTAAAAATAAACATCAAGAAAATAGTGGTAGTTATGGCGCTCTATCCAAACTAAACTACCACTTTTTGGCCTCACCACCAATACTCCCATTGCCTCACTTTTTGGCCAAGGCTCTTGTGCTAGTTATAGCCCAGTGACTAACCTCAATTATAACCACCCATTAGAGCCAGCTTAACAGTTACTCCCACATGTCTAGTTTGATTGTCTCTAATCCACTCCAAGGAATCACTATAGTTATGGCCATTTGAATTATTCGGCTTCCCTAACATTAAAGTAGATGCTGATGAAGAAAAACTAGCAAAACCCAAACTAAAAACCAATTGATTGATCATAACTTCTCTAATATTTCATGCGCCTTCTTCTAGCACCATCCCTATGAGCTCAAGATA
Source organism: Diphasiastrum complanatum (assembly GCA_029204225.1). Taxonomy (NCBI): domain Eukaryota; kingdom Viridiplantae; phylum Streptophyta; class Lycopodiopsida; order Lycopodiales; family Lycopodiaceae; genus Diphasiastrum; species Diphasiastrum complanatum. The sequence goes on from CM055101.1 coordinate 59,019,807, forward strand.
TTCGAACTAATTCATCCACTTCTTTCACGATATATTGTTCATTTTCACTAGACCAAGACATGTAACTCGAAACCTTACAAGATAATTAATCCCCATGCTGCCAAAAGATATTTGATTGATTAATGATGTAGCAAAGTGAGTTTGATCTTTACTAATTGATGACTATCGGTAAAATGAGTTGGGTATAATGTCTAGCTAATGCTGGTAAGGGGAGTTGAGGTCCAATGTAAAATTCTAAGGAGAGTTGAGATCTGATGTTAAAATCCTTAAGGCCCGTCTAGCTGCCAAGTTTTTGACTACTCAACAGCCTCTTTGCTTTGTCCTGACTCCTCACTACACGGCTCTTTTTAATCAGAACAGCTCATAAGAATAGTACCTATGGGGGATGATAGTTGCACCTAGTAGGGTTTTTCTCAGCAATTAGCTGTTTTCACTTTCTATATTGCTCTTCTTCAATCAACTATATTGGGTTGCAGAACCTATCAATTTACTCCAGCCAAACAGAATATTTTGTTGAAATTTTCAATTACTTAATGTAGTTCTTAATTTTACTATGCTTTTAACTAGTTATACTTTTCTACTATTCTAAAGAACTTTCATTAATCATAGAGACCGTTACAAATCTGGCATAGCAAGCAATGGAGAAGATTGCAAGATGCATGGCTGGTTTAGCTTTGCCTTTGTGTTTTTCTATTTGGGATCCTTCGTTGCCGGGTGTCTTCTTTGTAGACCCTCGAGCTCCATGAGGGTCCAACATTTTACTTGTTTTTTTTCAGGAGAGATAATGGAAACATCATTTGTCTTCCCAAATTCATCTTATGACGAAGTCAACATTTATATTTTTGTTGCAGTTGTATATAACAAAATCAAAAGGTATTGCACATAAGAAGAAACAAGGTCATTAATATATCACGAGAAAGCTTTGCTTTAGCACTACATTCCACCACAAATTTAACAAATTGTCACAATAGCTTGCCACAACCCGACAAAGCTAAAAAGAGTTGAGGATTTCCTTTGATGTATAGGACGTCCAACTCACTATATCAAAGTAAATTTTGTTCCTTTTTGCATTCCCTCATTTTGTTAGTCTTGATTGGAGTTGAATTCCTGATCTCAAGGATATGAAAGGAAGCTCTCATCGGCATTAAACTCTTTGAACACCAATTATGACAGTTGAGATAGTCCTCACTTTGAATCTACCCTGAATAAAAGTAAATATCAAAAAAGTAGTGGTAGTTATGGCGTTCTATCCAAGCTAACCTACCAATTGATTGATCATCACTTCTTTAATATTAATCCAAATGGCTTGCAAATTGGATCGGATAAAAGCTAAGAGAGCTTAAAAATCTTACAGAAATGATTCATAAGGAATAATTTAAATCAGATCTGACATCTAAAGCAAAGTTGAAACAAAATTGTAATCATCTCTTTTGACAGCTTTTGAAAAAAATTCAATAACTTTTGCATTCCTTCTTATGCAAATAGCCAAAAAATTGGTGCAAATGAAAGTTGAATTCAACAGAGATCTAAAAAGCTATAGGGTCAAATCATAAATAGAAAATGAAATCATATGACAAAAATTGTCTGAATAAACATCAAAATTTAATGTTTGGAAGTTAGAAAAAATAAAATTACAAAGGCAATAAACTCTTTAAATCTAATGAAATTTGCATAGATTCATGATGTAAAATTGATCTTATCCTTTGATACTAGAAATGTCATGTGCCAAATCTAATAGCACTAATATATTGAATGAAAGCCACAATCAATAGAAGGACAACATTCATGTTGATATAGCCATAAAATACAAGATCACAAATAGATTTCCATGAAAGTATCATTAAATTAAGGGTTGGAAAGAAATCAATAGAAAAGAGAGTTGGATTTCATGTGAAATGGGCACATGAGACATGAGACCTAGCAAGCTCAATTGTTAAGGTTCACATTTACAAAGAGGAAGCTAAGTTCTCTCATTGGCAAAGGAGCTAAAAGACCTTTCAAAATAATGTCTTTTGTTTACTTATATACAATGCTCCTAACTTAACTAAACATAAGTCCTATTAACTGTACTTTGGGCCCTTGTTGGCCTATTATCCATGAGTATTTCGGAGGGCCTGAAGAGAAAAATGGCCTTATTTTTAAGGCTAATAGTTTTTTTTCGGCCCAACAAAGCTTTCTTCGGATATTATAATATATTTTTAAGCACGGATGTACTACCAATACATGACTTGTGGGTCTGTAACATTGATGTATCTCTCGGAGTTGATTTTTAAGGAATGCAACTATTTTTTTCTGTTTGTTAAAATTCTAAAGCTCATGTCAACTTGTCCCTTTTTATGTGCCTTCTTCTAGCTCCATTCCTATGAGCTCAAGATATTCGTACTCTCGAGGCTATTCGTCCACTTCTTTGATGATATATTGTTCATTTTCACTAGACCAAGACATGGAACTTGAAACCTTACAAGATAATTAATTTCATGCTGCCAAAAGACATTTTATTAATTAATGATAAAGCAAAGTGAGTTTGATCTTGCTAATTTATGACTGCGGTAAAATGAGTTGGATATAATGGCTAGCTAATGGTGGTAAGGGTGTAAAAACCATTAGGGAAAACTCCTAAGACGAGGAAAACCCCAATATATAGGGAGTAGATTCTTGTGTATGAATCCATGCAATTCCCATGTTGTCCAACTATACATAGGTCACAACTCTTCATGCAGTCCTCCTGCCTATATCAGTTACACGAACATGCACTACTCTATATGTCTCAATGAGAGTGTCTGGGTCATCTCAAGATCATTAGTTACAAATTGGCCTTGACATGGAATTGAATCGAGGCGTAACAAATAATCTCGAATACCGAAGGCCGGTCTACCATATTAGGACTATTCCATGTCCTTAGTTGAATATGGTTGTAACATTCTTCCTCCGTTAAATAGGTTCTGTCATCAGAACGAAAAAAAGAAAACATAAAATTATTCCTTTAGCTTTCAATTTTTAACCATGAATTATTATTAACTCAAAACCCAAATATACACTAAGCTACAAGTCTTCCAAATGGGTGGAGCCTTAGAATGGCAAGTTTAGAAACTAATCCCATAAGTTAGTAGAAGCTTATGGAAGTGTTGGCTGATTCTGACGAATTCCCAAGATATTCGACCATAGCTACCCAAGAGCACCTCTCACCTTAGACCGAGGAGGTCTATGAGAAGATGAAACGAACGAAAACTGAGAGCCGAGTATGAGAGCCGAGGAATACTAGTTAGTAATGACAAGCGAGAACTGTGTAAGCCTCATGGTGAATCCCGAAAAATGGAATGACCATGCAGGAACTAGTATTTATAGGCAAAGTAATAAACGCAAGTAGACCTCTCTTAAAGAAAGTAGAGTGAGCCACCTTTTGATGGTGACCTCTAGTGGAGGACATTATTCCACTTGTAATTTGTGTAATGTGGAAATCTCACTAGGATGCCACCTAAGGAGCTCTCTTGCTTATTTAAGAGGCTCCTTATTTGAGAAGAGGAGTTTTTGTGAAATGTACCTAATCCATGCTAAATTGAGAAGAGCTTCCACGAGTTTTGGTGCATCCATTGAGCTCCTTGATCATGCTTGTTTCTTGAGTGATGCATTCATGATCTTGCCCTTCCCTCCTTTGTGTGTGGTTGTGGATTAGTTTTTCTTGCTTTCCTAGAGTGGATTAGATTTCCCTTCTTGTTTGTGGATTAATGTAAGATTCAACATTCAAGTAAACTAAATAGACTGGGTTTGTGATGTAATTCTTGCATATCCCCTTACAACCCTGTTCTTGATGTTCTTAGCCGAGTCCCCTGCACACCATCTCAACTGAGACTGAGGACTCCATCAGGTTTCAATACCATCTCGCCCGACTGTTATTTATTCCAAATCTCCATTTGGTCTCCATTGCATCTTGACCGAGCCAACAGTTGCTCAAACTTCGACCTCGCCAGCACGCACTTAGATTTTGACCCGGTCATGCACTGAGTAACTCGACTAATGCACTTCGTCACCATCTCGACCGAAGCACTTCGTCACCATCTCGACCAACACCCTCCATTACCATCTCAACCGACGCCCTCCGTCACGATCTCAATCGACGCCCTCCGTTACCCTCTCGACCGACGCCATCCGTCACCATCTCAACCGACGACACTTTTTCAATTCTTGACCGAACCATCAATTTTTTTTTTCGCGTTTTCGTCAAAGCCTTCGGGTTTTTTGCCAAAACTTTTGGGTTTTTCTCTAGTGTCTTCTGACTTTTTGCATACTTTTTCAGCACCCTCGCAATTTTCGCTTTTTCCACCGCCCTAGACTGTCGCATTTTTCGTATTTTAATTTTGTGAAAACCTAGGCATTTTTTGCCTTTTCAAAACCTTCGTATTTTTCACCTTCAAACCTTCACTTCTTCATTGTTTTATCGTTATTCTCAAATCTTCGCTTTTTCATTTTTTAGCGTTACACTGGACCTTCGGATTTTTTTTCTTTTTTTACAACCCTAAATCGTCGCGTTGTTCGCTGTTTCATTTGTTTTAGTTACTCTCGACCTTCGGGTTTTTCGTTTTTATACACCTTCAGGTTTTTCGTTTTTGTACACCTTTGGGTTTTTTGTTTTTTGTTTTTCGTTTTTTCGTTTTCGTTTTTTGCATTTTTTTACCTTCGCATTTTTCACAAACCTAAATCATCGCATTCTTCGCTTTTTCATTTTTGTCATTTTTCGTTTTTGTAGACTTTCAGTTTCGATTTTTCATTTTTTTTGCAGACCTTCACGTTTTTCGGTTTTTGCCATAACCTTGAATTGTCGCATTTTTTTCTTTTTATAACAAAACCCTAAACCTTCGTCTTTTTCGCTTTTTAACATAACCCTAGACCTTCGCCTTTTGTGCTTTTTTGGCCTAAACTGCAAACCTTCGTCTTTTTTGCTTTTTTGCCTAAACCGTAAACCTTCGCATTCTTCGCTTTTTCCCTTAACCCTAAACCTTCGCCTTTTTCGCTTTTTACCTTAATCCTAAACCTTCATATTTTTACTTTTTTTTACCTTAATCCTAAACCTTCGTCTTTTTCGCTTTTGTCTGCACCATTGGGTTTTTCGCTTTTTTGTTATTTGTGTCTGACATATTTTTCATTTTTCGAATTTTTTGTAAAAAATTTTTAGAATTCTCTAATTTTTTTTGTTTTTTTCAGATATCTCTTGTTTTCGGGCTTTTTCGCGTTTTTTTCAGGATTTTTGCAAAACTTGCAATCAATAATAAAAAATAAAAAAAACCCTAAAAAAAAAACCAAAAAAACACTAAAACACCAAAAATCATACGAAAAAAAAAAAACAACAATACAGAATGGACCACCATACTGATCTGGATATCCCATAAAATTATCCATACAAAATGAGCTCTCCTACGGCTGAACAAATCGACGTTATAGGTTCTACCAAATGCGGCCCCAAATACACGAGCCCTCCACAAACCCATTCAAGAGACAAGAATCTGATAGAGCCAAGTTTTCATGAGCACGATCCCAAGTTCTTGGTGTTGAAGCGTCAAATGCCAGAATACACCTGAATGGAGCTTCTGCCAATCACAGGCTCATTTGAAAAAACGAACACCCAAGTTAGATATACCAAAGTTTGATGGTAGTTCGGACCCTCAGAGATTCTTGCAAATCTTTGAGAATGTGTGTGACGTTTACGGCAAAACATCTCCTGATGCTAAGGTCCAACTGTTTTCCATTACCATGATCACTAAAGCACGAGACTGATGTTTTAACCCCGATCATGAAGATAAGATAGACTGGCCCATTTTGAAAGAGTCATTTATCAAGCGTTTTAAGCCCTTTTGCTTGATAGAGAGTCGTTTTGTTAAATTGAGTAACATCAAGATGGCAAAAGATGAACGCATACGAGACTATATTGAGTGTTTCAAGCACTTAAAAGATCAAGTACAAGAACAACCCTCCGAACAAATGCTTATCATCTGGTTTTTAGTCGGCCTTCCAAGATAGATCAGACGCGAGCTTAAATCCAATGGTGAATATACGAGCCTAAAGTTAGCTATGTCTGATGCCATCAAGGAAGAAGATGAAGGATCAGATGTTGATGAATCCAAGGAAAGGAGAGCACTACGTGCTCCTGTCCATGAGTCGAAGCCGATCGAGGATACCCAAGATCAGTTTTGGAAGTCCCAGTTGGAGTTGCTTAATAAGCAACACCAACTACAGATGGAGACATTCACATATGAGTTTCAAAATTTCCTGAAGTCTATCCAACGTAGTATGCCTGGTCAACCAAACCCTGCATAGGTACCTTATAGACGAAAACCAATATGGTGCCCACATTGCCAGGCTACACATCCTGCTGATGCTTGTCCTTCATATCACCAATCCAAGCACATACAGTCCAACAATATGCAAAACAACCGTCACAATCTGGACATTACTTGACTTATCATGAATCTGGACATTACTTGACTTATCATGAATCTGGACATTACTTGACTTATCATGAATATCCACTTGAAAGTCTAGAACCACTAGCCATACAAGATGGCTATGCCATTACGCAAGGGTCATTGAACAACAGATGTTTCATCTGTGGTGAAACCGGCCATTCCATGGTTGATTGTCCAGTCAAGACCAAATACCATGCCGAGTGTCCCGACTATGTCAGAAAACACAGTTTCAAAGACTGTTCGAAACAACCAAGAAGAGATCCAAAAGTGATGGATCAAAGGAAGAAAGAGCTGCAAAAAGAAAAAAGAAAAAAGATGAAGACAACCGTGAATCTGCAAAATAAAGCGAGCTCCTCACCCAACAAGTGGTGGCCAAAGCTCGACATTGCAAGGGTCCAAGGTTGCAACTGTAGAACTATCAGTTCCTTCACCCTTCCACCAAGCCTTTATCATGTTTCGTTATCAAACCGTCCATCCAAATTTGTTTCTACCACCAATTTTTTTATGATGAGTCCATCCTCTTGAGACTGATAATCGAAGTTTGTGCAACCTGCAGATCAAAGGTTTTCCTTGAGACTGGAACTTCAACTGAGAGAAGAACCACGGAAACACCCAGAAGCAAATGGAGGATACAGACCTCCCAGAAGTTAGAATATGCCCAGAAACTAGAAGTAAAACCATCAATGGCAGATGCAACGAAAAAAAAAAAAAAACACGAGGAAAGCACTCGGGCATGCAAGTTGTGAAGCTGATGGGAGCTCTCCAGATTTTGAGAATGTCAACCACCTACAACAATAAGCCATTCTGATTACATTGCGGCAATTTGCGAAAACAGTTTTTGTGATAAAGATCGGCAGCAATAAGCATGTGGTTTTATGCAGGCGAACGAGGATCTACGCTTTTCCAAGTGACAATCGAGAATGCCAAAGAAAAGCATAGCTATATCGTCCAATATGAGTTGCAGTGGGTCCTGCAACACATTAGGAGTGGGATGATATTGGCTGATTCTGACGAATTCCCAAGATACTCAGCCAGAGCTATACCCAAAAGCACATCTCACCTTAGACCGAGGAGGTCTCTGAGAAGATGAGATAAACGAAAACTGAGAGCCGAGGAATACTAGTTATTAATGACAAGCGAGAACTGAGTAAGCCTCATGGTGAATCTCGGAAGATGGAATGACCATGCAAGAACTAGTATTTCTAGGCAAAGTAATAAATGCAAATAGACCTCTCTTAAAGAAAGTAGAGTGAGCCACCTTTTGATAGTGACCTCTAGTGGAGAGCATTATTTCACTTGTAATTTGTGTAATGTGGAAATGTCACTAGGATGCCACCTAAGGAGCTCTCTTGCTTATTTAAGAGACTCCCTCTTTGAGAAGAGGAGCTTTTGTGAAATGTACCTCCAAGCTAAATTGAGAAGAGCTTCCACGAGTTTTGGTGCATCCATTGAGCTCCTTGATCATGCTTGTTTCTTGAGTGATGCATTCATGATCTTGCCTTTCTCTCCTTGTGTTTGGTTGTGGATAGTAGAGTGGATTAGTTTTCCTGCTTTCCTAGAGTAGATTAAATTTCTCTTCTTGTTTGTGGATTAATGTAGGATTCAGCATTCAAGTAGACTAAATAGACTAGGTTTGTGATGTAATTCTTGCATATCCCCTTACAACCATGTCCTTGATGTTCTTGGGATGTCCACTAATCAAAAGACTGGTTGGTTTTTTTATTCTTGGAGTTATAAAATGCTACTAGAATAGTTTCTTATTTCTTGTTTTGTGGATTTATGCAAGTATAGTAGTGTTTAGGATCTGATTTCAAACTCGTTTTTACAGCATTAGAGTAGGATTTCATGGCATTGCAATCTTTTTTCATGTTGATTTCTTGGTTGAATGCCTGACTTGCATGTTTGATAGAGGAACATGTGATTTCAGTTGAAGAGTGACTGCCCTTAGTTGTCCTCTGACATGTAGGACAAAATATTACAATGTTAATCAGTCCATTCTGCCTAGTTTTGGGCAATGTAATAATAAGAAAACATCCTAAAAATGCCCAACGAAGCTTGGTAACAAGCAGAAACCGTTTTGTAAACAAGAAGACAAGAAACAGAAGCCAGTAAACATATCCTCCCAAGCAGAGAATCTGTTAACAAGAAGGCCCTTCTTGCTATAAGAAGAGAGGCATTTCCCTTGTAAATAACACTTTGTGATTATGACAAATTGCACTTGTGACTATCTTGTAATTTTATCGTGTTCCCTTTGGGAAGGTGCATAGCTTGAGGGAAGGTGCTTGGGCTTCCTCTTGCCTCCTTTCATCGGTTTTAATTGTGGCATGCTTATTATTGCTTATTTGTTTAGTTTAGCCGCAATTTATATTTTATCTCCCCTTGGGTGTTGGGTAGGAATTAAATTAGGTACCTTTGCTAGTTGGGTAAGCCTTAGCAAGGTTTATTTCTTTAGTAGGTATTGGCTAGTTGGGAAAGCCTTAGCTGAACCTTGGTTTTTATTTCGAGCACCAATTGCGAAGCCTTGGTGCTCCCCTTTTATGTTCTTTATTTACAGTTGAAAGCTTTTGTGTAGATCTTGAAAAGTGGACAAATCCTTCTACAATCTACTACATCCGTGAGTAGATCTAGCCACCGCACAAACTAGTTTTACTTTCAACTCTCTCACTCTCACTCTCTCTCTCTCTCTCTCTCATTGGCCAACAATGCTTCAGTTGTTAACATGCCATGGTGCTTCGTCGATAATATGTTGTACAATCATATTTTGTGAATTTAGTAGAAGATCATACATAGATTGCTTGTGCTTCCTTACAACTTCTAAAATTATATGAAATCATCGAAGCTCAATATTTATTCCCACAATAGGTCACGAGTTATGATGCTTGATTTGAGTTTTGGATGTAAGAAATGCCAAGGAGTGTCTTTTGAAAGTGTTCGTTGTTGACCAAGTCTAAATGCATGCAACATGTTGTTTGTATACAACGAGAAAAGAATACCTATGATTTATGTTCATAGATTAGTATCAATCATATCTTTTATTGCTTTGTTTCGTACTTTCCTAGCTAATTTACATTACACACAATCATGTAATTGATAGCAATTATCTATGGTTTTTGTTGGGCAATTATCTTTGCAAATTGTTGTTTTCATTCAACTAGTTCCTCAATATATTTTCACTATTGAAATTTTATTTACAAGCCATGTTTTGCTAGAATGTCACAACAATAAAATCTTTATAAAAAGGGATGTACCATCATCTTGATGATCATATTATTGTGAATGGGATCCACCATTTTTTTATTTGAACAAGAACCGCTATCGGTTCATTTTCATTGCAAATGAGGTGGTTTGTACAACTTTAAAATATTCTCTTGGTGGTGTGGGATTCGGTTATTAGAAGAATTCTATCAATCAGCTTCTAAGTAATTTCCAATGCCAAGGGCGATTAACTCCTAGTTAGTTTTAGAAGGAAAACAATTCTTGGAGTAACAATAAACAATCAAAATATTTTAGCACCCTAACCAATTGATGATTTCCAAATAACATCATTTACTGTTGTGTCTCCGTTTATATTTATCACTATCAATTGTGGGGATCCTGTATACAAGTGAATTTTGTAAAGTTAGAAACAAATTATTCTAGCAACTTACTTCAACACCCAGCCTAAGCCGTTTCTATTTAACATGCATTGCATGAGTGCACTCGCATACTTACATGCATTATTTCCATTGTTTGATAAGTTGGAATGCATATTTTGTTCTTTCGAGATACCATGACTCATGATAGTGTCTCGAAGTTAGGTTTGACTTTGGATGACGATTGTTGAATTGCACTTGTGTGTATCACTTAGACTTGTGGAAGCAACATCCATGTATGTTCCATGCGTGACAAGCAGAAGAGCAATGGATTTGTCCATTAATAACTTGTAGCTTCAGGGTTTACAATACATAAATTATCTTGATTTGGACAAATGTACTTGGCCAATGTTACACGAGTTGCATGACAAATGTTCTTGGCCAATAGCCACATGACAAATGAGGTTGTCATTATCAGATATGAATAAAATAACAATGGAGCCATAAAAATTTCTCGACATGAATCATTGGCGAAGCATGGGTAAAACTCCAACTAGGACAATGTGATGTGACCTTTGTAGATGAATGACTCTAGCACAGATGAGGCGTGGCTGAGGTTTTTTTCTCATTTTTCTATCTTGCATTCTCAAGAAAGCCCCGAGGAGAAATAAAAGTTCAAAAGAATAAAATTGTGTTGTTGTCATTGGAACACGATAAATTGATAGCATGTCATGTGCATTCAATAACTATTATCATCCCTACAAAAAAACTTGCATAACTCGCAAGTGATCTACTCGCAAATGGTCAAAACTCGGGCATGTGACACCATTTTGTAATCACTTTTCATTGAGAGAGAGAGAGAGAGAGAGAGAGAGAGAGAGAGAGAGAGAGAGAGAGAGAGAGAGAGAGAGAGAGAGAGAGAGAGAGAGTATCTTTGCCTTCCATTCTTGCTTGCTTGTGAAGCCCTCCTATTTTCCTTGTGTGTGATTGTTGTGGATGATGAATGCATGTTTTGTTTTTGTTAATCAAGCTATGACAATCATGAATGATCATTAGCACTTGCTTTCATCCACTAGTTTCAAAACTAATCCATAAAATCCACACTCAAGCAAAATAGGTGTTAGTAATCCATTTTGGAGTATCATTAGGATCCATTGGGTAGTTTCCTTTTCATTGTCCACCTTTCTTGATAAGATCAACCTCATGAGAGAAGATCTAGAGCCAATGATGCCTAGATGAGCCAAGAAACCAAGATCTAAGAAAAGGATAAAAGCAAAACCAAAAAAACCCTAGCCGTTGCTGGGAGACATGCTAAACTCTCATAGGGATGGATTTTTAGTTTGCATTTCTCTAATTCTTTTTTCTCTATTTTACAGGTTTATTTCTCGCCCATAGAGTTTTTTTTTTACTTTTTTGCCATTATCTTTACTCACCACTTTTCCAATGAGCATAGAAGACTCTGATCTATCATCAAACAGCTTGGCGAATAATGACTACTACTCGCCATATCCAATGGACTTCAGAAATAGCTTTTTGATGATCGGTCCTACTATTCGCCAACATAAATTTCTCTCAATCCACTCACTATCTTTATTTGCCATCATTACAATAGCAAGTACAATACTTATTCTACCATATACCAGACCGACGAGTAATGATATGATTTTTCGCCAATTTTACAGAGTGTTCAGATCATCATTTACAGTACATAGGTAGCCATTACTTGGCGAGTAGTTTGCCATTACTCACCATCAGAGATAATATATTTCTTTTTAAGTATCTAACCATCAGAACCCAACTACACTTTTTGATCTTCTCCAATTGCCCTTTGGATTTCTTACACTTATTTCCGTCCATCCGATCTTTGTTTAAATCCTGATCTAGTCTTGATCTAAGTTCGATTTTATTTCGATTTTATCCACATCAAGATCCATTCTCTGATCACCCTAATATAGAAAATATCTACAAAAATATTTGAGACAAAGATCAAACATAGCCTCACCTCCCATTCTGATGTATGCATCTCATATCTACTAGGAGATTATCGACCCTAGATCTCCCTGATCTTGAGGAATTTGTCAACGTACCCATTGAGATACATCACGAACACGTTGACGTAGATTCACAATCCAAGGCCCTTCGTACCTCGTGCAGTCTGGAACTTTCCCAAAATCAACCTCCCAAGGTTTGATGAAAAGGGAGATCCACGATGATTCTTGCAAATCTACACTCGGTGTGTAGAGCCTATGGAGACGACAGCCCGCAAGATTTGTTTAGATACTTCAATCTGTGCCTAACCGATATTGCAAAAAATTGGTACTTCAATCTTGAGTAGAACAAATGAGATGATTGAAATATCTTCTAGGCCGAGTTCATCACCCATTTCAAAACCACATGTTTCCTCTCCGATCTCGTCCTGCAACTAGGACGTATCTGCATGGATAAGAAGAACAAATTCCTACAAGATTATACTGAACGGATCAAGAGATTACGCGGTGGATGCGACCCTAATAGTATCTTAGACCACAGTGCCCTAACATGGTTCATGGCAAGATTACCCAAGGAAATCATACAACAAATGAAACGAAAAGACAAATATGTGTCTTTTGGAACGACTTGTGACGATGCCATCAAGAGAGTCGACGAGAGTGAAAGCACTAGTTCGGACTCTGATAATACGACCAAGAGAGACAACGTTGAAAGGAACGAAGAGCCAAATGTAAGGATAAGCTTCACAATCATGCTTCCACCTCTACGGCCAATAGCCTGACACCATCATATCGACCATAGAGAAGTTGCACATCCAGAGCAATGATCGATTCATAAAGCTCACCACTGACCTTGTCACGGTTGTAGACCAAAAGCGGAAGGGCTTGTAACTAGGACCTACCCACACATACCCTAGAAGAGAATCAACTTGGTGTCCACACTGTGTTGGCAACCACACGAGAAATGAATGCCCGCAGTTAAGACAGATGCTAGAGTGGCCCGCGCGATATTGCCATATTTGTAATATGAGCAATCACGACACAACACATTGTTGATATAACCTCCGAAATCAACGCCCCCAATACCAAATCCTGCCCCATTGGCACAACGACAATGCACCTTACCCCAACCGCCGCCTAGATTGGCATCGCCACCTATTTCCCCCAAACCCCACAGATTAGTAGTGAGTAACCCGCAACCAGCTGCATGGTCAAAGTGACCGAAGAACCTCACTATCTTGAGGAATGACGGACTCAAGCCTCAGGCCCAATGCATTTCATAGATGGAGCGAATGGTGAGTTGATACCAATCTATGTGAACCAGGTTTGTGGTACATGATTCATAGAGCTCCCATAAAATGTTATGGATGTGGAGAGAATCATAGAATTGTCGAGTGTCCTAACAAGCCGCAAGACAATTTTGTACCTCTTTGCCATGATTGCTGGTATGGACACCCATATCTGACGTGTCCATTGAGGAAGGAGAAACAAGGAGAGGTCTCTGCCCCGCTGACCTAATGAGTGTGGTAGGAGAACCCAAGGCATTTATGATGCCTGTATTCATTCAGACTAGAGTACATAAAAAATTAGAGAAAGAACCAACCAAATTCGTCACTAAAAGACCTGTTAGTGATTCATCAGGTTCTCTTTATGTAGGTGAATACCCAAACCCCACAGTTGAACAAGGGAACTTTATGTCGGAACGTGGTGTACAGAAGATAGGTCTAGTTCGAAAAGAAAATGAATGAAAATAATTCGTGTTTCTAGAAAGAAAACTTTTTGTGCATGGCGGAATAAACCATCTTCATCTTTCCAATGCATGACTATGTCTATCAATTTCAAACAAGACAATAGTGATAGAATCATGTTTGAACTTATAGTAACTAATTTTGAAATAGCCAATACTACAATGATTATGTAGCCAAACAATTAAGCATCCAAAATTATCAAACAAATAATTAGTCGCGAAGAACTCCAAAAAACGCATAAATTCTGAGACAAAGTTGAATGCAATAAAGGATAGTAGTGATTCAAAACGAAACTGAAGGAAGTGAGTACAATAAGTTGTGGATTGAATCCATGTTATCTCTGAGCGGCTAAAATGAAAGTATGAATTAAGCGCAATGCTAATAAGCAGTAGCGCAATAGCAATCTCTAAAACAACTCTAAGAAGTGAGCTAGAATGCTCAGGAGTGTTCAAGCTCGCAGGCTTGAGAGAGAGGCTAACTATTCAAAACTTATTCTGATAACTCTGATGATTAGATGATCAGATGATTATCATGAAAATGTATGAATATGAACAACTATTTATACTAAGAGATTAGGTCGTCAATTGCGATCGCTAGTTGGCTGGTGATCCGCTAGCATCCATCCGGTCCTTGTCATTGATTGCTGATAAGCGGTGAAATTGGCCGTAAACGTTCTGTCTGCATACATGAACCAAAACTGTAGCTTTGTATAAATGAACTAGAACAGCCATAGACGACACTGTCGGGTTTTTCGCGAAAAAGAAGAAGGTGCCCTTAAATCTCATTTAGGATTGTCCCACAGTTTGCTTGAGTCATTTTCTTAACATTTGAGGCTCTTTGAAAAAAGCAAAAAATGCAACATTGTGATTTTGCACAAGACTTCTATCAAGCGAAAAATACGAAAAAGGAGAAGCTGCATTTTTCAACGAGATTCTTGACAGGTGAAAAAGAAGACATTGTCATAAACTTTGTGGATTGTGTAAAAACACTTGTAAAACTGTAGACTGTGTAAACACACGGGAAAATCCACATCACTGGATAAACAATGGATGAAGATTAAAACCAATTAGTCGATTGGTAAGAAGGAGAATAATCCAACACTCCCTCTTTATCTGAATCCTTGACCTTCAAACTTAGTTCTACACAAAATCTTCCGTGTGACTCCAAACTTGATGCTTTAGTAAAAACATCTGTTGTCATATCTTGCGTTCTACAGTATTGCAATATGACCTCTTCGTTAAAAACTTTGCTTCTGACGAAATGATACTTCAGTTCAATATGCTATTCCTAGAATCAAATCTAGGATTGGCTGATAAAGCGATGGCACTTTGATTATTACAAAATAATGTCGTCGGGCATATTGATTCAGACCAATATCTGAGAGTAAATTTTTCAACCAAATTGCTTTCTTTGTAGCTTGAGAGACTGTGATATATTCTGATTCAGTGGAAGATAGAGCTATCGAAGATTGCTTGCGACCGTTCCAGGAAAATGGACCATTGTTGAGGAAGAATGTAAATCCGAAAGTAGGTTTACGAGTGTCTAAATATCCTACCCAACTCGCATCTGTGTAACCACTGAGTAAATTGAGTTTGTCGTTGACGACTGTTCCATAACAAATGCAAAAGTCCATAGTAGCTCGAAGATATCTCATGACTTTGATAAGAGCCTTCCAATGTGTTATACCAAGATTAGTCATAAACTGACTGAGAGAGCTGACTGCAAAAGCTATCTCTGGCTTGGTATAGATCATGGTGTACATAAGAGATCCTATAATAGAACGGTAAGGATACTCACGCATCTGTTGCTTCTCATGAATTGTTTGGGGACACTGGTCCTTTGATAATTTGAGTCTTGGTTCCATTGGTGAAAGAGCTAATTTGCAATTCATCAGATTATATCTGACTAGCATGTTGTACATGTACCTCTGTTGTGTTATGGAGACCAACTTCTGTTTTTTGTCTCTGTGGATTTGTATACCAAGGCAGAAATGAGCTTCGCCCAGATGGGTCATGTCGAATTCAGAAGATAGCATTGTCTTGGCTTCTTTTATCATATCAATATTGTTGTTAAAAGCCAATGTATCATCCACATACAAAGTGATAATGATAAAAGACTGTTGCACTACTTTCAAGTAAACGTTTGAATCTGAAGAGCTAGGTGTGTAGCCGTGATCAATAAGGAAAGTATCGATCCTTTGAAACCATGTCAGATTGCTTCAAGCCATAAAGTGCCTTATGGAGTTTACAAACATGATTGTGCTTACTTTTCAGATATCTGAATCAAGCTGATTGAGTGCCTCTTGGACATACGTTGGTTCTTGAACAAGATAAGTTGCAGACTCGTCGATGTACTAGTTAGGTGATCTGCTGGTTCTTGAAGATCTTCTAGGTAATACAGGGAGTTGATTATTTCTATCATACTGTAGTTGCTGATTTGCAACATCACCATCTTCTGATCCATCATTAATTTGTTGTTTGTCAAGAGTAGAGGAGCTTGGACTTTCAATAAGAATATTCGAGTGAGGAACTGGAAAGTTTAAAGCATTAGGAGAATATACATGGGGGCTGCCTTTTCTTTTGAGGTCTTAAAACTGATCTTCGATGAAGATGACATCCCGACTAGTGAATATCTTTGACTCGATGGGATCGAACAACTTGTAGGCTTGATCTGAAGTAGTGTAGCTGATGAAAACACACTTGATACTCTGGAAGTCGAGCTTCTTCCTGAGATCACGAGGAATCTGCGCAAAAGCAATACATCCAAAAACTTGTAAGTTTGATAAAGAAGGTTTGGCACCTGTCCAAACTTTGAATGGTGTTTTGTCTGAGAGGCTTTTAGTGGAACATTTGTTTTGAATATAGGTTGTTGTTGAAACAGCTTCAGTCCAAAGGCACTTTGGAAGTGTCGCATGTGATAACATGCACTTTGTCGATTCAACTAAGGTCTTGTTCTTTCTCTTAGCAAGACCATTTGACTGAGGCGAATACGAAGTGATGTATTGTTGCTCAATGCCATTGTTAAGACAATAATCCTTGAGTTCGTTGGAGATTTATTCTCCCCCGTTATCTGACCTCAGTGCTTTGATTCGTTTGCCAATTTGATTCTCAGCATGCTCTTTGAATTGTCTGAATTTGATAAAAGCCTCTGATTTCTGTTTAATGAAATAAACAACTGTTCTTCTAGAAAATTCGTCGATAAAGATAATGAAATACTTTGCATATAGTAATGAAGGAATTTGCATAGGTCCACATATATTTGTTTGAACAACATCTAACAGATCTTTTGTTGCATGCATATGGTTTGATCTAAAAGGAATCCTAGCCTGCTTTCCAAAGATGCAGCTATGACAGATAGGGAGATCGACCTTACCAGAAGGATAGTCGAGATCAAGGACCATGGATTGTCTGGAAATGTTCATAACAGATGCATGATTCAAGTGTCCTAAGCGATGATATCATAGTAATGTTTTATTGACTCGAACTGAGGTTTTCAAGGCTTGACTAGACTTAGAATAACAGTGTGCCAATCTAAATAAGTAACTCTGCCTCTTGTCGAGTGCAAGGATCTTATTACTCCTATCAACTATTTTGCATTGATCAGATTCAAATTCTAACTTATGACCTAAATCTGTAGTTCTACTTACTGATAATAGATTTGTAGAGAGTTTAGAAATATATAAGACTTTTGATAGTAATTTGAATTGATCATGCTGAAATCGCAATCTTATAGTACCTTCACTTTCAATAGAGAAAACTTTTCGTGCATGGCGGAATAAACTATCTTCATCTTTCCAATGCATGATGATTGGGCAAACTATCATTCATCGAGAGTAGAGGTGTTACACACTATAAGCGAGAATGTCACCCTTGACAATTACCCTCACACCCCAGCATTACGCATGGAAGGCCTCTATCCCGGGGGCCTTTCGTGTTGGTCAGGGCTTGCCCTCGGACAAGGCCCTCCCAACACGGAAGGCCGAAGGCCCTGTGGAGGGCCTTCCCCCCACGAAAAGTGCGTATAAAAAAATTTGTCATAACAAAATTATTATTAAGCTCTGTGAGGCACCACCATTTCCTTTTCCTTTTGTAAAAGTTTGAAAACTGATTTTACGTTTTGAATTGTGGAGATGGCGCGCTCGTTGCCCGTGGAGATGGAGCGCTTGCTGCCCGTGGAGATGGCGCGCTCGTTGCAGTTACAGCGCTTCAGATCACTGCAGGTTGTTATTTGTCCGTAGCAGGGTGATTCTATGGATATGCAGGGTGTTATTTGTTGTTCGTAGCAGGGTGAGTCTATGGATACTGCAGGAGCTTCTCGTGTTTGTGGAAGCTTGTATTTTGCTTAGGCACTGCTAAATGAGTTTAAAGTCAATTACGTAATGGTTTTGCGTTCCTGATTGATTCACGGGCTCATCTTCACTGTCTTCCTGCTCCATTGTAGCTCCCAAAAAGCTTTAGTATTCAGTGCACATTTTGGTTAAAGCGAGTTATGATTTGATTGTGTTCTTAACATTTCCGAGAATCCTGCAGAGTTTTGTAGTAACTGCTGAGTTGTGTGCAAAGATTCGCCACTGAAGTACCTTATTTACGGAACTGGAAGATTTGCCAAGATGGAGACCGCCTTCGTCGACCAAGAGAACATCGGAGCGATACAGAAAAAGGTGAAGGGAAAAGCCGCTGGCGATAAGGCAAGCAGTGGTGCCGTTAAGGCGCTGAAGCCACTCCAATCCAGTACGAACCACAACATAGAGCTAGGACGTAGCCAGAAAACTATAGAAGAGACCTACCAAAAGAAAACTCCGTTGGAGCATGTTCTTTTGAGACCAGACACTTACGTGGGCTCTGTTGAGAAGCATACCCAGAATCTATGGGTGTATGAAAATGGCCACCTTGTGCAGCGTCCTGTTACATATGTGCCAGGACTATATAAGATATTTGATGAGATTTTGGTCAATGCAGCAGATAACAAGCAGCGAGATCCTTCAATGGACACTGTTACGGTTGACATCAATGCGGAGCTTAACACCATTTGTGTCTTCAACAATGGTGATGGTGTACCTGTAGAAATTCATGGTGAAGAGGGCATCTATGTTCCTGAGATGATATTTGGCCAGCTTCTGACTAGCAGCAATTATGATGATTCTGAAAAAAAGACTACTGGTGGTAGGAATGGGTATGGGGCAAAGCTAGCCAATATATTCTCAGCAGAGTTCATTATTGAGACAGCAGATGGAAAACGCATGAAAAGATACAAGCAGGTAAAAATTCTCTTGTTTCACATCCTATTCAGCTCAGGCCAAAACCTCTGTATGAGCCTGCTTTTTCTTACGTAACTTTATATGTCACACTGGTACTGATGGATCGTAATCCAACTATACCAGGTTTTCTCCAATAACATGAGTGTGAAATCAGAACCAACCATCCTCAAATGCAAGGCAAGTGAAAACTGGACTAAAGTTACTTTCAAGCCCGACCTTGCCAAATTCCACATGGCGTCTCTGGAGAATGATGTTGTAGCCCTAATGAGCAAGCGTGTTATGGATATTGCTGGTTGCCTTGGAAAGACTGTCAAAGTAGAACTAAATGGACAGCGTCTTCCTATCAAATCATTTGGTGATTATGTGGGTCTATACTTAGCAGCTGCTCAGAACAACAAAGAAGAAACCCTTCCCAGGTTTGAACCTTGTCACAATAGATGGCCAATCCATTACCCCAGTGGATTGGTCTTTGTTCTGTTTGATTAAATCGTGGCTTGTCTATCATAGCAGTCTTAATGATCAAGCTCAACAGCTTTTCTCGTATAAAACAGGATCTATGAGCGTGTAAATGATAGATGGGAGATCTGCGTCAGTTTAAGCGATGGCCAGTTTCAACAGGTACTTATGTTCATTATTTCTGGTCTGTCTTGAAACAAATTTAGCTTACCGTTGCTAATTTTCCTGATGCTTGGATGTTTCCTTCATTCTAATGGTTTTACCTGTCAATTATGAGGAATGCAGGTCAGTTTTGTGAACAGCATTGCCACAATCCGAGGGGGCAGCCATGTACAGTATGTGACGGATCAAGTTGTTAATAATATCATGGGAGTCGTGAACAAAAAGAACAAGAATGCGGGGGTGAAACCATTCCAAGTTCGAAATTATTTGTGGGTCTTTGTGAATGCTCTCATTGACAATCCCGCTTTTGATTCTCAAACCAAGGAAACTTTGACAACTCGTCAAGGCAGTTTCGGATCAAGATGCGAACTATCTCAGGAGTTTCTGAAGAAAGGTCCATATTTTGTTGTGCTGCTCTTGAACAATTTAATGGACTCTTAAGAGATTCAAGTGGCTTGACATTTGTTCTCTTGCCTGCTTTGCACTGACTCAGATGCTTCTTGGTTTCATTTCAGTTGCTAAATGTGGTGTCGTTGAGAGAGTATTGACCTGGGCTGACTTCAAACAATCTAAAGAGCTTAAGAAAAATGATGGAACTAAGCGCCAGCGGCTTACGGGAATCACAAAACTTGATGATGCCAATGATGCTGGGGGGCGAAATTCCGAGCTTTGTACTTTGATATTGACCGAAGGAGACTCGGCAAAAGCGCTTGCTGTAAGCATAGTCTAGTTTTTTAAAACAACTGTGCAATAAAATGGTTCTGAGTATGACAGAAATTTTTTAGTGTGATCTAGTCTAATTAGTGATATCAGACTAATTAGTGATATTTGATCTGATTTGGTTATTGTTAGATGAGCGGAATAAGTGTGGTTGGGCGCAATCAGTATGGTGTGTTTCCTCTTCGAGGAAAGCTGTTGAATGTGCGTGAAGCCAGTCATAAGCAGATTATGGATAATGCGGAGATAAATAACATAAAACAGATACTGGGGCTTCAACATGGCAAGGACTACGAAAATACAAAGTCGTTGCGCTATGGCCATATGATGATCATGACAGATCAGGTATTCTGGAGACAGCTATGCATCTTACATGTTGCAATCTCATTTCCTGAACATAGCAATTGCATTTAACTACAGCTACATTCATATGATTTCTTCCTAAATATTTTTCAGGATCATGATGGATCTCACATCAAAGGGCTGTTGATAAACTTCATCCATTCTTTCTGGCCATCTTTGTTGAAGATACCTGACTTCCTAGTGGAGTTTATAACGCCCATTGTAAAGGTAAGAAGGTGCAAAGCTGAAAATTGGAACGACTGTTATGCTACACATTTATAATATCATAACTATGCTAATTTCCAGATTTTGACTAAGACAAGGTTTGCATCGAAATGAAGGTTAGAGTAGAATTGATGATTGCTTAGAGTAAGGCTTGCGCCACTGTTCTTGCAGGCTACTCATAAGAATGGAAAAGTCCTTTCTTTCTACTCGATGCCCGAGTATGAATCATGGAAAGATTCATTAGGAGGTGAAACAAAAGGCTGGAGCATTAAGTATTATAAGGTCCGTGACAGGATGTTTCTTTTAGGACTAAACCAAATATCTTATGGGTATATTTATAGAGAATCTGTCAAATTCATAGCTTTTTCATTCACTTCAGAATTGAACTTGCCTCAATATAGTTTTTAATGCGAACTCATCAGAGAACACGATTTTCATCAGCACAATTCTTAAAGACCTTGGAAAAATTGCTCTAAATTTTGCGCAAGCTGATCTTAAGCTGTGTGATTATGATCAAAAGAAAGACAGTCTCATGCATAAGTTCAATCTGAGAAGTAGTACAGTTCTCAATTTTACAGATAAAAATGTTCAGCTTCTTCTCATAAACCTGAATTTGCTCAGGGTCTGGGAACGAGTACTGCAAAAGAGGGGAAGGAGTACTTTAGGGACCTTCATAAACATAGAAAAGAGTTTGCATGGGAAAATGAGACAGATGGAGATGCCATTGAGTTAGCCTTCAGCAAAAAGAAAATTGAGGCTCGAAAGTTATGGCTTCGGCAGTATGAGGTATTGACACATTTTGAGCTTCAATGCAGAAAACTTGTTAGGTATGTAATATTTAGGAGTTCTTGGATTTCCTTGAGACTTAAATTTGATGGCTTTTTGTAACAGCCTGGGACATTCCTTGATCAAAGTGCCAAGGTCATCAAATATAGAGACTTTGTCAACAAAGAGCTCATTCTCTTCTCTATGGCTGACTTATCAAGGTCCATTCCCTCAATGATGGATGGTCTAAAGCCAGGCCAGCGCAAAATTCTTTTCTGCTCTTTCAAGAGAAACTTTGTGAAACAGGCCAAGGTTAGAATTTAATACTGCCAATTTTTCAAATTTTCTCTCTTAAGAATTGAAGAGCTTTACTTACTGACTGCAATCAGTGATGAGCGTATCCAAAATTCTCTCGAGGCTAGTCAGTTTTGAGAAGTTACACCTAAAAGATGTGGTGTGACCAGGGCTGATAGAACACATCTAATCTGTCTGTGATGAAATTTTTCCTGGGAAAAGGTTGCCCAGTTTTCAGGTTACGTGTCCGAGCATTCTGCCTACCACCATGGTGAGCAAAGTCTTGCAAGTACAATTATTGGAATGGCACAGAATTTTGTGGGAAGCAACAATATTAATCTGCTAGCTCCACTTGGCCAGTTCGGCACACGAAGCCAGGTATATACTTTCTGACAAGCTTACCTTCATTGGTATGTCTGGAACTATTGTGCAATTAATCCTGAACGGCATTTTCTAAAAGTTTGAAAAATGCTGCATGCACAGGGTGGGAAAGATCATGCTAGTGCTCGGTATGTTTTCACATGCTTATCTCCAATTACCCGATTTCTGTTCCCACAACCAGATGATGCCCTTTTGAATTACCTCAAGGAGGATGGGCAGTCGATCGAACCTATCTGGTATGTTCATAATCATTACCTTGAGACTGCTTATAGATATAGCACCGAGCTTGGTAAAAGTCTATTGGAAACGAGACTGGGCAGTTCTCAAAAGCTTTAAATTCTCCTGGTGTTGTTGCTTTCACTAGGTACTGCCCAATTATTCCAATGGTTCTTGTGAACGGAAGCGAAGGCATTGGAACTGGTTGGAGCACGTTTGTGCCAAACTATAATCCCAGGGACATTGTTGCAAATATCAGGCACCTGCTTAAAGATGAGCCACTTGAGCCCATGGAGCCTTGGTATAAAGGATTTAAGGTAAGTTATGATTATGTCTTAACATGTTAGCATCTAACCATTGGCAGCGATAGTTTTAGGCAGATGGTGTGTGACACTTTGTGTTGAAACTGGCAATTTCACGACAGAAAGAAGTTTTTCACTTTACTTGACAGGGCACAATTGAGCGATCAGCAACAAAGGAGAATGGGATCTCTTATACAATTACTGGCATTATTGAGCAGCTCAATGAGACCACTGTTAAGATTAGTGAGTTGCCTGTGCGGAAATGGACGCAGGATTACAAAGAGTATCTAGAATCATTGATGCTTGGAAATGACAAAATCATGGAACCATTTATCAAGGTTATAATTATCACTATCTCTAACTTTTGTTTCGCTAATTGTATGTTGAGGAATGTACAGACAGTTAATTCAAGTGCATCTGCAGTTGTGCGTGAAACAATTGTTTGCCCATTCGTCCCTTGCTTACAGGACTATAGAGAACACAATACAGATACACGTGTCCATTTTGAGGTGATATTATCCGAGAAAAATATGGCAATTGCTGTTTCTGAAGGCCTCACCAAGAGATTCAAATTAACGACCTCCCTAAGCACCAGCAACATGCACCTTTTTGATGAGAAAGGAGTTATCAAGAAATATGACACACCTGAACAAAGTATCAATCATATCCTTTCATTATTCTTTAACTTTTTTGGAATCCTTACAAGAATTTCCTAGTTGCTTATAAATGTGAACAGGACATTTTCTAGCATGTGAGGCAGCAATCAGGGTTATCCTAAATAAATGAAACATGTAAGACTAAATTTGTCGATTTTGCATTTGCAGTTTTGGAAGAATTTTACCACATACGCCTTGAACTTTATGTAAAACGAAAGGTATGTGCTTTGTACGACTATTGATGTATTTGTGTTATATTTAAGGTCAAGCAGTTGACAGCCATCAGTCAGAGGCTGACGAGTTTCTGAAAAGTACATTATTAGATCATGTGAGCAAATTATCAAATTTTGGGTGCAGGCAATCCAACTTGAAACTCTTCAGCTAGATCTGTCTAAGCTGGACAACAAGGTGAAGTTTGTACTTGGAGTGGTGAGAGGTGAAATTATCGTGAATAACAGAAAGCGTGCAGACCTTCTTGCGGAGCTGAAGATGAAAGGCTTTAGACCGTTTCCTAAGAAATCAAAGGGCTCTGAACCGGCAGTAATTGGTGGAGATATGTCTGATAAAGAGGATGATGCTGAAGAAGATGAAAGAGGTCGAGGTGGGGTTCGTGCAGGCGACTATGAGTATCTTCTATCAATGCCAATAGGAACATTGACCCTTGAGAAAGTTCAGCAGCTTTGTAATGAAAAAGAAAAGCTGGAAGGAGATGTGGAGGACCTTCAGAGGAGCACTCCTAAGTCATTGTGGGAGACGGATCTTGATAACCTGCTTCAGCAGCTTGATGTAAGTTACACTTTCACATCTTATCACTTTGGAAAATTCTTTTTGTGCACGCTACTTGATGTAGATTAAAATGTTCGTGTTGTGCTGGCAGGCTCAAGAATTGGAGGAGGCAAAGGAAGAGGAATATGAGAATCGTCACATGGCTAAAGAAGGTGCTGCAATCTTCAAGCGAGCAACTTCAAAGGCAGTCAAGAAAGATACCAAAAACAAAGTAACAGATGGACAAAAAGTCGAAACTTACAGGGTGCAAGAATTGGAAGAGGCAAAGGAAGAGGAATATGAGAGTCGTCACATGGCTAAAGAAGGTGCTGCAATCTTCAAACGAGCAACTTCAAAGGCAGTAACGAAAGATACCAAAAACAAAGTAACAGATGGACAAAAAGTCGAAACTCACAGGGCACAAAATGGAGGAGCAAAAAGTAAGAGGATCTCTATATCTTCTTGCAAGGCAAAACAATACACCAGTATTTTATGTCATGATTCTTCGATAAATTCTCATCTTTAAGAGTCTGAGTCAGATCAACCTATCACCTTTCTATGGGGAAAGTTCCAACTGCATTAAAATGTTAACACTTCCGTTTGATTGCTTGCAGAACAAACTGTAGAACAATCACAAAAGGTCCAAGGAAAACCAGCTGCCAAAAAAGTGACACCTCCTGTAGTAAGCTCCAGTCAAGATCCAAGTTTTTGGTGCATTATGATGCTTGCTTGCCATCATAGTCGACTGATCGATAAACTAGCCATTGTTTTAGAGTTTAGGGTTAGTTGAGTGAGGTTTTCTGTTTGCATGCTCAAACTTCGAAGCCTCCTCGACTTACAAATGCCCTTTTGCAGGATTTGGATAGTGAGGACGAGGAACTTAACAGTAGTCTGCGACACAGATTGGCTGCATACGCTACTAATCAAGCTGATAGCACGGGTAAGTATCATAGTTGGTGAGAGCATAATCTTTCACGCCCCTCAATCCAAATTTTGTTTAGCTCAACGCTAACATTGTCATGATCCATGCGCGCAGGTTCTACCCCGAGCCAAGATAGTGGCCTCCAATTGGATAACCTGTCAGAATCCGATGCTGAAACTGAGAAGACAAAAAGGGCTGGCTCTCAAAAGGCATCAGTAACTCTGGGTGGTAAGCAGAAGCAGGCTAAGGCTGCTGCTGGTGCAGCCAAAAAGCGATTAGTCCCCAAGCATTCTATGGCGTCCAAGATAAAAGTGAAAGGAGCGGCCACAGCAGCAGTTAATGCTAGTAAATCTGAAGATTCGCCAGGACACAAATCTCCCGACAAGAAAGTCCGCAGGATGCGACCCTCCCCATTTCACAAAAAAAGTGGCTCTCGCATATCGAAGCTCATCAAAAGCACCACCACCAGCAAAGAAGAAGATTCACCACCAGCAGCACCAGCAGAAGTAGCAGCACGACCCAAGAGGACAAATCGCCCTGTTATACATTATATTGAGAGTGGCAGCGAGGATGCAAAGGAAGAGAGCGAGAGTGAGGAATCCGAAGATTTTGATCTCGATGAGGATGACGATGAATGAAGAGATGGATGGAAGAGCAGCACTTTAGATATTTTAATAAGGGAAAAAGTAAAGATCCAATGGAACTGTAGTAGTTTGGTTTCAAGTAAGAGACAACTGATGACACTGATCAACGTATAGGAGTAGCTAAACACATTGAGTAGTAGCATAGTCATCATTTTACAGCAACTGTTGAAATGATCAAGCTAATCTAATCTGATCTACAAACAATTTGCAGCCCCATTTTTCAGTCTTTGACCAATTTATTATGTACTTTAAATTGTTTGTTTGAACCATCACTATGTGGGTTCCATGATAGCAATTGTAAATGGCAGATCACAAGTTAAAAGCTCCAGATGCCCTCAAGGTGGTGAGTTTGGTTAGGTAGGACTTTGCCTTATTTCTAATCTGCTGCACAAAATTGACATATAAGGGAACTTCAAAAGCTCAAGATCATCACAAAAAGGGAAGGACTCCCATTTCATGTACATTTTCAAACTATACACATCTAAAAAAGATTGCACCCAAGAAAACTACCTTATAACCATTAGAAGAAAGAAAGCAGATTGGTGGTTTCAGCTAAATTGTGAATTGGGTTTAAGTCTAAATTTAATGTAATCCCTTCTCTATACATGAAAAGGGAAGGACTCCCAATTCATGTACATTCACACTATACCCATCTAAAAAAAATTGCACCCAAGAAACTACCTTATAACCATTAGAAGAAAGAAAGTAGAACGGTGGTTTTAGCTAAATTGTAAATTGGGTTTTTAAGTCAAAATTTAATGTAACTCTATACATGAAAAGGGAAGGACTCCCATTTCATGTACATTCACACATGGTTTCATAAAGGCTTCAAGGAAAAGCATTTTGTTTTTGAGAAATTTCACCAACCATTCATTACCTCTTTTCCAAATCTTGAGAAAATATAAAGAATTTTGCAATTTTTTTTTTCATGCACGTCTACAAAATACTTTAGCCAATCCATCCTTTGCAAACATTGAATCGTTTCGTTGACGTTCACGTGCGAGTACTTGAACTGCAAATCCGCCTCACAGATTATGTAGTCCTCTTTGTTTGATGGTATCAGCCTTCAAAAGAAAGGTTCCTTCTCGAGCCACCCAGCTCCTTGTATCACAAGCGATCATGCAAACCAGGCAAAGCACGAGTACTAAGACTCATCACGAATACATACAAGTAAGACACTCAGGCAGGTTTACTAACAAGTAACAAAGACAAGGTCCCCCTTTGAGATGGTCCTGCCAACGGACCTTTGTCTGGCCATGCCCATACAAATCGATCACAGAATTAGCCCACATAGGACATCCCTCCAACTATCCGTGCTTTCACCATTAAGCAGCACATTGCCTCAATCACGCCCCACCACTTTTTGGTCGATAGCCCTTATAGCTAAACGATCGGCAACTATCCTTGAATATACCACCCCCGTGGACGCACCCGTGCTTTCACCGTTAGGCAGCACATTGCCTCATTAACGCTCCCACCAAATCTAGTCGATAGCCCTTAAAGCTAAACAATTGGCAGCATACCCCCCAATCGTGGACGCACCCGTGCTTTCACCGTTAAGCAGCACATTGCCTCAGTCACGCCCCACCACTTTTTGGTCGATAGCCCTTATAGCTAAACGATCGGCAACTATCCTTGAATATACCACCCCCGTGGACGCACCCGTGCTTTCACCGTTAGGCAGCACATTGCCTCAGTAACGCTCCCACCAAATCTAGTCGATAGCCCTTATAGCTAAACGATCGGCAACATACCACCCAAATCGTGGACACACCCGTGCTTTCACCGTTAGGCAGCACATTGCCTCAGTAACGCCCCCACCAAATTTGGTCGATAACCCTTATAGCTAAACGAACGGTGGCTATCGCGAATATGTCACTTCGCACCCCACAAGGCACAGACCGTGCTTACACCAACCTAATGGCAGCACATTGCCTCATCTGTCCTACGTGCAGACGGGCCCAGGCCCGAACCGCGGAAACTGACCGTGCTTACACCTCAAGGGCAGCACCTTGACTCATCAAGCCCCCGTTCTGCCGACCACCCCGATCGTGGATGCACCACCCATGCTTACACTGTGGGCAGCACCTTGCACAACAGTTGTCTTGATGAACCCCAAACAGTGGCCATTTTCGTGAGATCCGCATAGCTGATCGGCCAGTCGGCTCTGATACCACATGTAGCGCAGGCATCCCAAAGGGAAGCGAGAACCACGACTTAGCTTCCCACCCTTCAACTCTTGCCATCCAAACCCACTTGACATACAAGCAGCCAACTCGCCAACAACGATCAGACTTAACCAACTTGAAGTTTCGAAAACCAACATTGAGATCCAACCTGGCGCCATGCCAGATCAGGGGTCCCGATGTGGGTGACTTCCCTCCAAGCAAGCCGCCCGACATACATAAAACTTAACCAACTTGAAGCTTCGTTACAAACGAGTAACATCCATTCCAAGCAAGCGGTTTGACTTACATCAGACTTAACCAATTGAAAGCTTCGTCACGAGCGCTGGAAGCCAACCTGGCGCCACGCTAGACTGGACAGCCATAAACAGGTAACTTCCACCCAAGCAAGCCATCCAACTCAGCCGACAGGTTAGAGCCGGTTCCCCAAGAGCTTAACCCATTCACGTTCATGCAAGGAACACTCAGAACCACAAGCCGCGACAGATATGGAGACAACCAATTCTTGGACCAAATGGTCCCGACAGCATACCGCTAGTGCCACGGACCGAATGGTCCCGACGACATACCGCTAGCATCCCGGGATACGACCCTCAGCTAGTCTCCGGGGCGCTAGCATGCCAAGGCGAGAGCCATGACAACATTCCAGCAAGGGAGATTGAGACTTGGTTGGAGCTCGCCCTGAGTCGCAACCCGCACTCCCCTATAGTATTGGTGGGATTCGGCACCCCCCCTCATAGCAAGCACTCTACCTAGGCTGGTAAAGCAGGTTTTTTCTCTCTCTAGAAAGTCATTTTCTCTCTCTAGATTTTATTGATCTCCAGACTTCCTTTAATCATGCCTAGATCGTGTGAGGTGATTGCACATCAATCTGAGCTCTCTGGACTTCGCTAGAACCGATCAAAGATTTTCAGCCATAGGAACTTGGCGCCGGCTGGATTCTGGTCGTAGTGGCACCGCGAGCAGCAGGGGCGTTGCTGGCGCCAGTGGCGCCGGAAGTAAAGCTTATAAAGATAGCTTTACAACACCCTCGGGCCTTCCACGACGTAATGCTCAAGTGTGAGGGTGGAGATAGAAAGTGCATTTTGGAGAGAGAAAGCACATTCTAGGGAGAAAATAACATACTTAGGAGAAGAGAAAAATGTATATGTATATTCTACTCTTGCTCACTTCAAGAATACACACAAAATCTGAGCACATGGCATTACATCATGTGAAGACATCCTAGAATACACAGAAGGTGTCCTAGAATACACACAAAACTCGAGCACCTTGCATTACGTCATGTGAAGGTACCCTAGAATACACACAAAACCTCAACATCTGGCATTACATGGGGTGAAAGGCCCCGGTCCAAGAGCCTTCCATGCAGGGAGGGCCCCTTCTCTTGTCAACAAAAGTAGAAGCCTCACATTGATCTTGCCCTTTAGGCCACTTGCCTTTGCCTTTGCCCCCATTGAGAACATAGCCTCCACCTCTCCAACTTGAGAAATAGAAGTAGATCCTCCTCTTGATAGAAGCCTAAACTCCTCATTCACCAAGATCTCTTGAAAATCCACCATACTTGCCAAATTCTTTTGAATAGAAAAACTTTGAACAAGATTAGCATGACCATCCAACAAGCCATTAAGAACAACTTGAACAAGTTTTACTTTCTTAATGCTTTCATCAATACATGCTAACTCATCATTGAATGCCCATCAAGGAGCATCCGGCGACAGTTCCTGGTTCCTGGATTCCGGATCCACTCAGCACATGACTAGCCTTATTGGCTGTTTCGAGTCCTATACACCTTACAGCACCCAGAAATATGTTCACTTTGGTGACAATAGCACACAAGCTATTAAAGGTGAAGGCACTATAAGATTAAGCTATGCAAATGATCAGTCTAAGCTACTCTCTAGAGTCATGTATGTACCAAATTTATCTACGAATCTGCTCTCTGTAAGCAGAATCACAGATCTAGGACATAGAGTAAAATTCGAATGTGATCAGTGCAAAGTAGTTGATAGGACAAGCAAGATCTTAGCACTCGGAAATAGACATGGATACTTGTATAAATTACGTCATTGCTTTTCTACCTCTAGTCAGGCTCTCAGTACTTCTATTCATGCAAATAAAGTTTTACTTTGGCATTATAGACTTGGTCATTCACGGTGTGAGGGTGAAGAGAGAACTTGCCTTGCGGAGAAAGAATGCACAATGCAAAATTGGAGAGAGAATGGCTGATTCACGAGAAGAGATAAAGGTGGATGCATATTCTAGCTTTGAATGCGAGTCTAGAATACAAACGAACGCTTATGTGGGCTGTCGGATGTCAAGCAGCATCACGGGTTGCTCAACCAGTGAAGGGGTTTGCAAATTTTCCAAAATTTAGCAGCTGGAGACAATAGGTCACTCTCAAGGCGAAAGCATTATGTCACGGGTGGAGCTGGAGACAACAAGTCACACTCAAAGGGAAAGCATGATGTAGGGGGGTGGACATGGAAAGAGCCTCTAATAATCTGAGTCCAGGTCACTCTCAAGTCACTCTCAAAGGTGAAAGCATGATGTGTCTCTCATCACGGGGTGGACATGGAAAGAGCCTATAATAATCGAGTGTTAAACCCTAATATTTCATACGCATGCTTCAGGACGACACAGGGATTGCTAAACCCTTTGCTCCTTTCCGCGCTTTATGTGAACCTGATGCTGCTGATTCTGATCTGAAACAACCCTACGAAACATCTGTGCAGCCTGCATGTGCCTGAATCTAATCTGGTGCGCACTGCTACTGCTGTAATTTTTCTGACTTTTCTCTGGTACTCCGGGTACGCCCACGCCCTTGTTATTGGCTTACTCTACTTCTATTGTTAATCCCATGTCTCAAACTTTGTAGGCCGGACTCTACGTCTTTCAGTGACATCCTTTTGGAAATTCTGATAATCGGCTGTCAGGTTTCTGAAGTAGAAATTCTTTGCTCGGTACGAAATTATTATTCACTTGCCCAGAGCATTCAGCTTCTAAAACGACACAGTAGGAGGCTTCTCTTGGACACCATGGCTACTTTAAAAGCTCCAGCGTCGACACCGTCCAAGAAAAGAGCTGCCGCAGTGAACTCTCAGCCTTTTTCTACGTAAGCTTCTCTCTATTTACCACTCCACTGAAAAATATAGGGTTTTGACTTTAGGTCCCATCTTGCTCGAGAATGGCTGCAATGTTAGTTTCAATATTGTGGTGATTCTTTTAAAGTTCATAGCTAATAGCTTGGCCGGGTCGACATCTGTGAACATAAAAGAGCAATGCTATCATATGGCAGACGATACAGCTGAAATTGCTGTCACTTTAGTTGTATTTATCCACCATTGCCACCATACACGACACGAGTAGATCTCAGATGTGGGTTATCCCATATGATTGTTATTGCCAAAGTTTGACGTGCCGTTACAGCTACTCTGTAACATATAGGATTCTGAATTTTTTTTTTCTGTACCTACCAGGTTTTCTTGTGGCAGATTCTCCTTTTTGCAGATTATTTTGCTTAGTTCTGAAATTTGCATATAGAGGTGTTGTAGTTCTTTGCCGACTGATTTTTTGTTTTCTAGGTTTTTCTTAGGATACGAAAAAGTTTTTCATGAGAATTATTGGTCTACATTCGCTTAGTATATAAACCATATATTTGCCATTTAGGCAGCCATACTACTATATGTACGGATTCCCGTCCGAATGTGTACAATGACAATTATGGCTGTATCTATTTATATATTAAAAGTGCTGGATTTCTCGCAATTCCTCCACATCTAATTCTCAATGCACTTCCTGCTGTCACATGCGAGATAGATCATTTTAGGTTCTTTATTGAGCTGTGTCAGGTGTTACAAAAATTAACTATCAATTAAAAAATAAGGCAATATTTGAAAATTTCACGTTCTTGAGGTGCAAAGATGTTGCAGTGAATGATGGATCAATTAGTCCAAAAATGTTATATGAGAGCATTGAAAAACTGCGATGGCTGTGATGATACTGTGAAAGGAATCATAAACCGCCTCTAGGCAAGCAAATTTGCATCATGGAGACAAGACACCATTATTGAATTTAATCTAGACTCATAGGCGACAAGTTTGAGTATAGCAGCCATGCAGAAACCTCTTCATATCAGTTAACATATCATGAATCTCTATGGCTATGGAACGTGTCATACAAACATGGACATTCCGAACATCTAGATGTTTGGGAGCATTTTTTTTGGGCTATCTTTGTCGAAATTGATACAATATATGACAAAGCCAAATCAGAGCATTACATACCGTCTCTTGTTGTGTGTATAGTAAGTTACTAATTTATTATCATAGCGCAAATTCTAAGTCCAATTGTTCTCTTCCTCCCTTTTTAAAATCTTATTGGTCACTCAAAGAAGGATCTTAGGCTTCGACCAGTTTCCTTAAGAACAAATTTGATTGAAATGATGCCATTCCACCCCCATTTATGCTTTGAAATTAGCAAGTAAACAAGCATTACTCAACCATGGGCTTCTATAAAAATTTCATTTCTAAATCAAATTTGTTTGGTTCGCAATGGATGAGTCAGCTTAGACTAAGGCCAGTTCTATTTGGAATTTTGAGGTCCCAGGATGCGACATCTGTGCTTAATGGTATACCAACTAAAATAACTAGCCCATACTCCAATTTCTAACGGCTTCTCAATCACTTGGGTTTAACCTGGAAACCCACTTTTCTCGCAGACGCAAAAGCTGAAGCTCTTAAACCATTTGTTTGTGACTAGGCCATCATGTGCACATCCCTACATGAACATCGTAGACAGATGCAAGTTACCCAATACTATTCAATAAAAACCGAATTTTATCAAATTCTGGTGTTGTAATTTGCCATCTACTTCAAAATGTGCTATGACAAAATGCCAATCACAATGCAAAGTTTGGTTAGATTCCAAGAACGGACTAGCTATTCAGTACTACCAATATCTAGCCATTGCCATTTACTTCCCGTTGGTTCATGACATCGGGAAAAAAACGTTGCAAAATTTAATATATTCTCCCCCCCAAAAAAAATTGCTGCTTTCTAAAACTAAACTTGGCTTTTAAAAAAAAGCAAGTTAACAACCCCCCCCCCCCGGTTCTTTCTTCACTCCACGGGCTTCATTGTCCTTCTCGGGCCCCGATCTGCGTGGTCTCCACAACTTGGCTTCTGCTGGAAAACAGCAAACCCTCCACAGAGAGAGAGAGAGAGAGAGAGAGAGAGAGAGAGAGAGAGAGAGAGAGAGAGAGAGAGAGAGAGAGAGAGAGAGAGAGATTTTATTAATGTCCTTGAATACCCTAAGGTACATAGGACTCAGAAAAGGTACATGTCAAGTGTGCACATAGGAGCTTAAAGCTCAATCATCTATAAAACAATAACTGCAAATACAATGCCTAAAGATGGCTGGCCCAGTCAGGGTCCAACAACCTAGAATCATATATCATGATGCCTATCAGCCTGGAAGAAGTGGTGGATGGTATGCTGTGAAGGTGTCACTGGATGTGCCATGGACCTCTGCCGCCGGGTAGGTTGTCGGTGTCGTCTCTGCTGCCGTGTCCATCTGGGCCGTGGCCTAATAGATGACCGTCTCTCTGGCCGTCGACATGGTCTCTGCTGCCGATGTATGAAGGAATCTGGAATCTCGGCCTCTCCATCTGAATCATAGCCTATGGATACCTCGGATGTACATATGAGACGAAAAAGTACATGTCAAGTGTGTGGTACAGTAGGAGCGTGTGAAACATCTTCGTAATAGAAAAGAAATGAAATGCCAATATACTATATTACGAACATGAAGTAGGTCTAAAAAGCAAGGGTCTAATACTGCCAATAGTATATAACCTTGTGCCATCAAGTATCGCTGCTGTGGAAGAAAGATGTGATGGGTATAACGCCTGGAGGTGGTCTCGATAGATGTTGCTGACATCGCCAAGAAGGTCGTCTCTGAGTAGTGGCTCTACGGGCAACCTGAGTAGTGCGTCGTCTCTGGTCTCTGTGTAATAGAGAGTCACTGTCGTCGCCACTATCATCATCCATCCGTGATTTCCGGCGGGTTAAACCCGACTATTACAGGACTCATTTCTTGGAGATGAATGTCGTGGGATCCCAGTTCGACCACGTTATTTACACTCTGGACTATCTAATGGCTTGAGATTCACATTAGGTCAGCCACGTGTCTCATCACATCAGCTTGAGATTGAGATTGGACATTTCCAGGGCATCTCACGTGAGGAGCGGATCTGCCAGTTATGCTTACTATCTGAGGTGGAGTCATAGGAGCACTTTTTGTTCAGATGCCCAATCTACTACGAGATTAGAGGGGGATACCACTGCCTCTTCAGAGAGACTCCTGTCACACTGCGGTCCCTTATAGCATATGATGACCCGAGATGTGTTGCACTTATGATCAGAGAGATGTTTTTACTACGCCAGGACCTACACCAACCATCTATTCACCTTGATATACAGCTCCAGATCACATCGTAACCTTGCCATGTGCGGCGAAGGTATGCTCTTTAGAGGAACCGTCTAATATAATCATGTGCACCCGCTGAAGGTCTGTGATATGTCAAATGTATCCAATAGACGTGCTGCCTGTGTGAACCATGATAAGTGATAACCCAAACTGTGGAGGTGCTGAGATGATATGAGTGCCGCCTGTGGATATCTCTGTGCATTAGTGGGTAGTAGCCGGAGGCGCTGTATATATGTGATGAGTCGGAAGATGGCATCAAATTGTAAAGGTGGAACTGCATCCTTGAAGGGTCTCCAAACTTGGAAACTTCTCCGTGATAACATAAGGACCTGGAGGCATGAGATACTGGCCCAATAAGCAGAGGTGACTGCTGGGTACCATGTCTCTGCGGCATACAGTGCAGTAGGGGAGACAAAAGTATCAAATAGCCGACACTTACTCGGGGCATCCCGAACAGATCTCTGGAAGCAGGCACGCTCAAGCTGGACCAAGGAGGCATGTCCCTTCCCAAGGCTGGCTGTGAAAAGAACCAAATATGGGACCAGTGAAAAGAACTCCGAGATAGGTGTAGGATGACACAATCTCCAACGTCTGTCCATCTAGAAAAAGCTCCTGTCGTTGCATGAAAGCCCTGGATGTGTTGAAGACCATAATTTTGGTCTTCTCAGTGTTGACCTGCAAACCTCACCTAGTAGAGAGAGAGAGAGTTTTGTGATTCATGCAGGTGCTGCAATCCGTAGGGAGGTTGGTGGCCTATCAGGTTCGAGAACGGGCAGCCGGTCCATTGAATGCCCTCTTCAACTCTTTTTTTTTTTTTTTGTATGCTTTATGCAACAATCTGAAAATCCTAAAATTTCTCTGATTCTGACTACGGGCAGAACCTTCTGTCTTTTAGAATCTTAGAAGCCTGAGAAACCCTTCTGAAATCCTGTATTCTGCCCTCTCAGCAAGAACACTGGAAAGAAAGGTTTAGTTTGCTCCAGTTTACAGGTTTTAGAAGCCTTTCTTCTGATTTTCAGATTAACAACCCGAAGTATTTGAAAACAAATTTGTTCTGAAGCTTTCTTTTCTTTTTTGGCTTTTTCAGATTAACTAGATGTGAAAAGACTACCTGTCCTTTGTATGCCATCAAGTAGGTGTGAATAGGCAGGCCTTTTGCAGCTTTACAAAACCAGAGTTTGTTGTTCCTTTTTCCTGAACAGATTGCTTAACTCATCTCTTTTTTGCAAAAGTATGGTGGAAAAAAGAAAAGCAACACATTCCTTTTCAAAGCAATCCTGAAATGGACTTTTTATGTTTGAGAAGGAATCTCACTGAATTTTTTCTAGTTTCCATTCACTTTCACCAAAAATACAGATACTTAAAGCCAAAAACCATAAACAACCTTCCAAAAAGAATCAGAATTTTGTCAAAAAGCCAGCAAGTCAAGATTATTTAATAAAGAGTAAAAATTTCTCTAATCGTTTCTTATGAAAGCACCAAGAATCAGAACTAGAAAATAGAGTATTTCCACATTAAGATTCAGGTCCATATTTGCCAAAAAGGCATCCAATATGTCCTAATCCCATACTCTATATTCAATTCCCAAAATTTCAAAAGAGCTTGACCAATCATGCTAGAAAAATTGCAAAAACCAAATTCATAAAGCTTCAATCCATGTTTCAATTTTCCCCAATTGGTGTGGATGAGGCCCCGAGATGCTCCCATGACCAAGGGCCCCAGTTCCCTATTTGCGGGAACTGCTAGGTACATGATCAGTTTACCGAACCTGACCATCCGTGTAAACATTGGATTCTTTCAAAACCCAGTTAGCAACTTGTGCTTGGGTACTGATGAGACATAGGCAATGTTGTTTGGCTAAGATTTTTTGTTTATCGGATTCTATATTATTGTTTCGATATAGATCCTTTGAATTTTGTGGTTGCATGTATGACA
This sequence comes from Diphasiastrum complanatum, assembly GCA_029204225.1. Lineage (NCBI taxonomy): Eukaryota > Viridiplantae > Streptophyta > Lycopodiopsida > Lycopodiales > Lycopodiaceae > Diphasiastrum > Diphasiastrum complanatum. Next base: position 59,056,287 of record CM055101.1, read on the forward strand.
TCACTGACTTCTCAATAAAAAATTTGTGAAATTGGATATATTCTAATTTTACAAATAGATATTTTTCTGTCACTTTAGCGGGCATGCATATTCCTAATAAATTTTCGTCCAAGTAGTGGCCATCTGTATGTTCTTATTGGCGATTCTTGAGAGGGTGCGCATGCCCCTATAGCTAGTTTGATATTTTACTAATCAGCACTAACATCTCTTGCTTGATGTCATGTTGGTAAGGTTCTTGTTGTTTCGTGATAATTTTTTTTTTAATATCAAATTTCTATTTTTTTTCCTATGTTTTCCTTTTGTATCTTCTATTTCTATATATGGCTTTTCTTTTTCCCCTTCTTCTTGGAACTTTGTTTGAGTTCTTGGTCCATTGCTTATTAAGGGTAATCTTTTACTTCTAGTTCACCTGTATATTCTCCTTTCCTCTATCTAGCTCTTGTTTCAAAAGGCTTTTGGAGTTTGCTTGAGTTTACAATTTATCGCCTATTAAGTTGCTGTGTGGCTTTCTTTTCACCTTTCAATATTGGTTATTGCTATTGGTAATAAAGAAAGTAAAATAAAATAAGAATTCCTTCATGTATGGTTGTAGTCAAGTTTTTCTTCGTTGCGCTTCATTATATAAATATTCCAACAATTTCTTAATGTTTAGGTTCTTGTTCTTGATGGTATCAAAGTCATAAAGTAAGTTTTATGATAAATCTTGCCTCTTGTAAAGAATTTTTGTACAACTGGCTCATTGGTGGTTCTTGTAATTTACCACCACCACGAGTTAGTATAAAATCTTTTCGAAAGAATTTTGTGTGATTGATGCTCTCATGGTCAAATTAACTTTGTCTCACCATGTTAGAGTTTGAACCATACTCACATGAAGTTTCCTTTCTTTGGGTCCTTTTAGGATCAAGGGATTTTTGGTTAGTTTCATGAAAGACTTTTGGTGTGAGAGGGAGTCAAGTAGTGTTACTTCAAGAAGTTGCGGGCAGCTGATCGCATGCTATTGTCAGTGATCTTTCGAGTGTAAAAGACGTACCTATTTATGTGCCTCACCTCTTTACAACAGTCCTGTTAAACAAATGAGGGGTGTGGTCAACTAATGTTGACCTCAGAACAATTACCTTCCGGAGGCCTGGTCTTAAACACTTGCCTGACTACTCAAAATATAATCTTTGGCTCTCCTTCTATCAACACTTTAGAGGTTTGCTCTGGAGTGTGCTTCTGGCGTTGTGTGGAAGACTTGTGATGAGATGTGTCTCCTCATGGTAGGTCGGATAGCTCGGACCGCAACATGACTGTCTAATGTATTGTCTCTGATCTCTTTGTGTGTGTGCATGTGTATCTTCATCATCCTTATCATTATCACCACCGACACAGCTGACTCTGGATCTGTCCTAGATCTCCTTCTCGAGAAGAAGGATGTAATTTGGAGCTGTGGTGTTGGGTGACTCCGCTGCTTTGTTTGACATTAGTCCTGTTGTAATAAGAACATCTCCCGTACCATAAGTGCCACACAATGTGGATCCTCATATGTGATGAGTGAGCGCAATGTAATTAGCATGTCTCGAAATGAGCAATGATATCTCCCTCTAATTTCATAATAGGTAGGGCATCGGAAGATGAAGTGTTCCTCAGACTTCACCTCATCTGGGGAACATAGCTGACAGATCCTGTCCTCTCTCAGAATACCTTGGAACCGTCTAGTCTCAATCCCAAGCTGGTTAGAAGAAATATGAAGCTGACCAAGTATGTGTCAAATTCCAAGGCCTAGCTATGGAGTATCATAACAGCATAGTAAGCACACTATGAAAGCTTCAGAAAACCAGCTATGGAGTAGAACACAAAAACAAGAGAGAGAGGACTTCAAAGCTCACACAACATGAATGAATATTCAAAGTGTAGTAGGGCGTGGAAACCCCTCCAAAGTTTGGGCTACATATAGCATGTTATGTATAGAGGTGGTGTCTTGCTAATTCTAGCTCTAGAACCCACATGGGTCCTTAACCTACTTGATTTACTTGCCTAATTAGCACAAGTGGGGTGTACTATGTACATAAATGTTTTACCCCCATGTCTTATGCACAACTTACAAGTTACAAGTATACAAGCCTTAAGGGGCAAAATAGGCATTTATTTCAACACCCCCCCTCAATGGCTATTTTGTTCATACCAACACCTAGCATGCTACGAAACTTTTCAAATTTTTCTCTACTAAGTGCCTTAGTAAAGATATCTGCTGCTTGTTCGTTGGTATCACAGTACTCGAGCTGAATTTCTCCGCTTTGTATCTTCTCTCGTAAGAAGTGTTGATCCACCTCAATATGCTTCGTACGAGCATGGTACACAGGATTTTTGGGCAAGCTGGATGCAACTCTGGCTGTCACACGGAAAGAATAGTAGGACCATCCTGTGGAATCTGCACCTCCCCAAGAAGTCTCCTGAGCATATTGCCTCGCAGGTAGCTTTTGCCACTAGCCCTGTACTCAGCCTCTGTCGATGATAAGGTAACTGTGGGCTGTTTCTTGCTACACCAAGAAATGGCCCCTGAAACCAAGGTTAAAAGTGTAACCTGTGGTCGACTTTCGATCATCCCCTATCACCTGCCCAATCCGAATCAGTAAAGCCTCCAAGCTGAAGCTTTCCGTCATCTGTGTACTCAATCCCATAGCAGGTTGTCCCTTTGACATACCTCAAAACCCTCTTGGCTGCTTCCAATGTGCTTCAGTTGGAGAACTCATGAACTGGCTTGCTACACCAACCGCATAGGAAATGTCTGGTCTCGTAGTGGTGAGATAAATCAGGCTACCCACAAGCTGCCTATAAAGAGTCTCCGTCCACAAAAGGAGTGCCATCATCTCTGGATGGCTTACTGCTGGTATCAATGGGCGTGGAAACGGGTTTGCAATCCTGCATGTTGAACCTGTTCAAAACTTCACATGCATAATTGGCTTGGGAAATAAACACACAGTTTTTCCTTTTTCCAAACCTCCAAACCAAGACAATAGTGGATTAAGCCCAAATCCTTCATCTCGAACTCATTTGATAAATGAGCCTTCACCTTTTCAATAAAGCTGCCCATTGTTACCCGTGATGACCAAGTCATCCACATAGAGAACTATCAAAACAATGTTCCCATCTTCCTCCTTCACGAACAGGTTGCAATCCGACTGACTCTTTATGAATTGCTCCTTGGCAAAATAGTCGTCAATACGACTATACCAGGCCCTGGGTGCCTGCTTCAAACATATAAGGCCTTCTTAAGCCTGCATACCATACTTCCTTGCCCTTAGCCTTAAAACTTGTGGCTGTTCCATGTAGACTTCTTCAGCCAACTGTCCATTAAGAAAAGCACATCTTCACGATCCATTTGGATGGTACCTCCCAACCAAAAAATGCAGCCAATGCTAAAACCAACATGATAGAGTCATCTTAGCTACCGGTGCAAACGTCTCATCATAGTCCAAGCCCTCCTTCTGTGCATAGCCTTAGCAACCAACCTGCCTTATGCTTGTTCGATGCTCCCATCAGATTTGTATTTGTTCCCTGTAGTCCCACTTACAGCCAATAGGACGCTTCCCTTTTGGTAACTTTACCAAATCCCATGTATCATTCTTGAGAATGGAGTCGTACTCCTCTTGCATAGCATGTTGCCATACCTTCTCATCTGCTGCCTAAACGAATTTATGTGGATCTTGTGAATCCAAATAGTAGTCATAAGTGCATAGTTTGTCTCCTGGTGTTCATGCTGCTGGGCTTGCCTTTGAGACCTCCTAGCCCCTGGATTGCTGCTCTCTCCCTCATCCAATATCAAAC